>JASFXZ010000021.1:6223243-6762995 GCA_032209605.1 Mactromeris polynyma | reverse complement strand
CTATTTAAGAAGGAAAAAATTAAAAAAACATTTGACACGTACAAAAAACACGTGCAAATATGTGTCCATGCCCCGCACGTGCAAAACGTGCTATAAACGTCAAACGTTAATACGATTAATTTCATAGCGAGCCGGCTAAAAAAAGTCAATAATTCGCTGCATTACCTGTTCAAATATCGGTATGTGAAATATTGTGTGAATACATGCATTATTAGAAAAATAATGATACAATATAAACTGACTGATTAGGAATTTTGTTGAGTGCATTTGGGTAAATCGTGCCACCGCTGAAAGACACATTTTAGCACATTACTGGTTCTGCAAACATTGCAATTTGACCAGTGACATCTGTAAAAACAACAAAATTAAAGTTAAGTGAATAGTAAGTATACTGATCTTTGAAATCTTACTCGACTTTGGAAAAAAGTTCTCCCGATTTGTTGTTTGAAGCTTGGACCGTATTTTGTTTGGCCAGTTTGAAGTTGCCACCTCAGAGCATATTGATTGGATAGTTTGTAGAACATATTCTTGACTTTGATACCAATTCATAATCCTATTAACTATTTTATTTCGTATATAAAGCTGATAGAGAAAAACAGAATATTAAACTTTATTTATTGTAATGTGCTAAAATGTGTCTTTCAGTGTTTTTATCCAATTTTCATAAACGGTGTTCGATTAAAATGTTCATGTTGCAAATCGTTATTGTCACGTGACTTCCTCTCCACATCCGGGTTCTCTGGGCGTAAATCGCCATTTCCATAGAAGTTTCAAGCTAACACCGAGCGATCTTTTGATCGCCTGCTGCATTTACCGGCGCAAAACAACGTTTTAAGGGGTTCAGTTGACCCCTTTTCTGTTCATTACCTTACACTTAATATTACTTTAAATCTTTGAATTTCTTATTAAAGAAATCTGATTTTTCCCATTTTGTTTGCAAACATGGAGCAGTAAATATGTCGTCTCAAGCCAGTCTAGATAAATCTTGTGTGGCCGTGTGGTCCAAAACCGAATTTTATCTGGTAGTTGATGTCAGAGACAGAGAAGGAAAAGATGGACAAGAAAACGAACTCCCGACAATCTTATTCTGTTCAGAAAACGAATGGAGCCGACAGTAAGAAAGGTGTGAACAGCTGCTGGTTACTTCACAGTTCCTAATGAGGAGTATAGTCTTAACATTTGGCCGTGTTTGTAAAGAATTGTTGCAATGTGTGAATAATCATTCTAAATGAATTACTTCATTTTAAGTTGTTGATATTATTGATTCATGTTTTTTCCTGATGACCTCTGAAGTCAATCTTTATGATAATTTTTGTTAGAAATTAGATATTGTCATTTGTTTATGTTTCAACCTCGATGTTATGGACTTACAATACCAGGGCTCGACATTAACTTTCGAGTCCAGTCGGCAAATAACCTGGAAAACTACTTGTCCTGACCAATCAACCTCCTTTTTCTTAAGTATGAATGACAGCGCACCTGCTTCCCAAACTTTGGTAAAATCTAAACGAAGTGGACCAATGCAATTATATTTCCTGGATCGTTTCATTTGATTTTTTTTAAGCATTATATAATTTATAGTATTTCAGATATATTTTTAGACTGCTTCCGTCGGGCTAGTGCCTTCAGATTTAATTTTTCCTGACCAAAATTGTGGTTGTCCAGGACAGTCAAACTACCATTAATGTCGAGCCCTGAATACAAGTACTATTTTCCTGAAATTACCTTCAAAATCTTGAGGTGATTTGGCTCTGTTAAGAAATCCTGTACATAAATTTATTGGGAGTACCTAAGAACAGTAAGGTGTACAAATGGAAGTTATTGGGCATAAAGAGGCAAAAGGAGAATAATGAGAGCATCATGTTGTGTAAGGAGAACTGTACAAGTATATTTAGTCCATACAACTAAATCATTGATTGAATTCTTGAACACTATTTATTTTGCTGTAACTTCCACTCGTGATCAAAATGAATGAAATATATTGAAGGGAATGCTGAATAATCTAACATTCAATTAGTTAAGGCTCACAACTACTTAACCATTTATGGTTTTATAAATTATATGATTGCTTTATTCTTAAATTGTAATAACTTCCAGTGAAATGGTAACATACATTTGTATAAAAAAATATTTGTGTAACCATGCAAATGAACACTATCAGACCTACCCTCAGAACTGTGCAACTTTGTACAATTTATTTTTGTCAACAAAAGTAACCCAGTTACATTTATAGCATCAGGTTTATGTTATAAATATCAAGAAAATGATCAGTAAAAACTAAAGTGCTTATTATAATTTATAAATGTAAATTTTGGTATCCTTGCGTCTACCTAAATATATTGTGTTGTATGAAGCCATTTACCATGAATATTTCATGGACAAGCACCACTAGATATTAATTACACAGTTACATATGTGTTATTGAAATTAAAACTTATATAAATCTCTCTATTCTGCATCACACTCTATCGAGTATTAAGTTTTTGATAAGTGCAGCTGATCTATGTAATGTCTTGAACTGTTTTGAACCAATTTATCAGTATAATTACATCAATTGCCATTGCAATTGTTAATAAAGACCTGTTTCTTGTAAGTTGGTTAGTTACAGGGCTTGTGTGCAAAGTTTTTGTCAACTAAATATTTGGTAGGAACCTTTGCAAAATGCTTCTATGCTTAACTTGTATTTTGTTCATCTATAATCACATGAACTAGTTTCGCATGATGTATGTCATAATAGAATTATAACATAATTATAAATTAAATGAATGTTTTTTCCCTACAGAAGTTGCACCAAGAAATCAGCGTTTTGGTAAAAGACGTGGAAGTTTTAATACAAGTGGTGGAAGTAATTCATTTAACGATAGTCCGAATAGGAAACCAACACCACAGAAGTATAGAAATGCAATTGATAAGAGACCAAGGCAACGTGGGGAGTTTACCACTGGAGGTGGGGGTGACGTAAGTGTATATTTTATTTCAGATGTTTTGAAAATTAATGTGTTGATTTACTTTCTGATATTGATTTGCTTTTAATTCATATGTCCTTTATGATAAAGCATTAAGGTTGTTATTGTGCGGTTACTATGCATAAGCTATTTATAGGTTTCAACTGGTTTTAATTTAGAACATCAAGGGGAGGTAACTCGGCTGTAGAAACAGACTAAAAGTTAAAACAGCTTGTATTATCTTCCTTAGTTCTATACTATTGCACAATACATGGGCAACTTGTTTTTTTTGTTCATATCTTATATATGAAGTGTAGTGTAGGTGATTTATCTGCAGTACTGTAGTAAATTGTCATACAACATGCTAGGGTACCTTGTGGGCATATTTATGCATGAAGTTGGGAGGAGAATTAGGATACATATTTATAGTGGGAGGAATAAGAATAATCGGGGAAAGAAGTACTGTCTGGTTTGATGAACAGTCTACATAGTAATCTTTGTAGGAAAACAAAGTTTAAGACAAATGTAGATGTGGACTTCGCTTTAACTTCAATAGAATGGGTAATGAATCTTTCAAGTATTAACTTACTGTAACTTTCTGGCTTTGTATTATAAAAAAAATTCAACTTATGTTAACAATTTTTACTTCAAATGCCATGGAGGTTGATGTGTATTTCATGATTGAGAGATATATATTATTATTTCATTGCAGCTAGAAGATGATGAGATAGGGTTAGAATATGGCTCTGCGATCCAGGCAGGATCAAAGAAGGGGAACCTCAATCATCTGCTCAACTTTACGTATGAGCATGAGATTAACCCGGGAGGATCATCCAGGGGGGGTGGTTATGGAGGCGGTGCTCGATGGAGTAGGGGTCGACAAGTTCACTACAGAAATAATTACTCTAAAAGCAGTAAACTGTGTTACAACAAAGAACAGTTCCTGCAAGCTCAGTAAGTGTAATTGACTTGTGGACATATACATTCATTTTTTTCATTCATTATTATCAAAATGAACTGATAAAGTTTTTGACAGAAGCGTACCTTTTATGACTCAATTGATATATATACTCTTATGTAACATGTTTGAGCTGTGTGTCTGTTTAGTACACTTTGATTCATCGTTATACTTGTGGTCTGATAGAGATGTTTTGTTTTTAATTTTCATATTTATTCTCCAGTTTACTATTTGTATTTAAGGTGACATGTAGGTCCAATGGACTGAGTGTCTGTTGCTGTATATTATAATATGTATACATGTAAATACTTTGTACACATGTCACTATGAACAGTATACTTATAAGTATATATAAAAATTATATACATTAACTAAGACAATATTTTGAAAAAAAAAATCCTAGGTCTTTGAATGAAATTGCAAATATATGAAGCGTAAAACTGGTTTGCAATATGTGTGTATTTTGCTGTTTCAGTTGTCAATTTGTTGTGAAGGAATCGGGTGATTATTCCGTACATTTGATGGACCCAGATGTTTTAGTTGATTGGAATGCTGTAGAACAAGTGGTGTGTACAATTTGTTTCTATGTTGCATTTGACTGACTACTCTTTATGTTAATTGTGCCTCTCATTGACTGTAATATATTAAAACTATATATAAATATTCAAGTTTGTACTAAAATATTTATAGTGTTCAAATTTGTACTGAGTATCTTTAAGTTAATCAATTTTAAATCTTGTTGACAGATTGCATAAAATTATACTTAAGGTAAATAACACGAAAGTTGCCCTTAAGGTGTGATAACAACTAAAACATGAGTGTACGTACTGCCAAGATGAACAGTTTGACTTCATGCTAGTTTGTCTTCAGTAATGTTGTTTATGGGAAATATCCTTTGCTGTAATAATCAAGATTTCTGTTCCAGTGTAGAATTTGTTTTTAAAATGCTGAACTCTAGATTAGTATTACAGTTATTAACATTATCTAAGTTGTGTTATAATGATTACAGCGAGTTGTTGCCACTGAAGCTCCATCATGTCCAATCTGTCTACAATATCCCATAGCCGCTAAGATGACACGTTGTGGCCACATTTACTGCTGGGCCTGTATTTTACACTACCTAGCTCTAGGTGAGAAAACCTGGAGAAAATGTCCCATATGCTATGAATCTGTGCACAGTGATGATCTAAAGAGGTAAGTTTTAATCAATAGTTTTATGTCTATGAATTGATTATTTTATTGCTAATATTTTACTTGGATAGATAGGCCGTTAAATTTTACTTATATGTAAGTACCATTACAAAAGTTAAGGCATCATTTCACAAGATTGTTGACAGTTAATTTTATTTACTGCTAAAAAAGTTAACACTTGTGTCAATAATATGATGTAAAGTGTTTGTACGTTTATTCTGTTCTTGATGTTGTATGGTGTTTGTATTTTCAGTGTTGTGAGTCGTGAAGTACAGAACTACAAAGTGGGTGATCAAATCACATTGACTTTGATGAAGAAAGAGAAAGGCAGTATTTATGCTGTGCCTGCTCATTTGTGGCAGAAACAGCCTGGAAAATGTCACAATATTAATGGTAAGAGTAAACAGTGCTTGATAAGTGGAGGATTTAAATTGTGCACTCGCTGTATGGTATGCATTCATCATGCTTACATGGTCAAAGTTAAAACATACAAAGTAAATTGGTAATTTTGTCTTATGCTGTTGATTGTTTGAAGGAATATGACCAAACATAAAATTGATCCAAAATATGATGTCCAGGAATTTGGGTTACATCTTGAAAACCTTGTACAACATTGGTAGTTACATCTTATCATCATTTTGTCTTTAAAAATAACCAGATCTGGAATGAAAAAGTGTTATAAAAAATGAAGATGTAACAAGGACAAGAAATGTTAACTTAAGTTTTCAAGCAAGATCTTTCTAGTGTCCGACGAAAACAGTTTTTTTTTACTAGCTTAATTCTGTTTCAGTTTTAAGGAGAAATTTCTTGAATTTGAATTATTTACATAACATCCCCTGGCACCAGAATAATGCACTACAGGTAAAGTGGTCTTTAGACATGTAACACATCCTGGACAGCATATTTTGGGTCAATTACTAGTTCAAATTTTGTAATACTTTATAATATATTTGATCACAGAGAATGAAGAGATCACTCATCATGTAAAGTTACTGACAGCAAACCCAGATCAAGTGATGGATGTTATTGAAGCAGAGAAACAACACTTAATGGTACAACTTGTTGATGCAGAGGTCAGTTAGCTTCCACACTTGATACATATGTGTCATTTTCATGTTAAGTTCATGTTATTGTTATATAATCAGCCGGCCTCCTTGTGAAATTTTTGAAATCTGTCGTAGCCTTTAATTTTTGGAAAATCCATTGAAATCTTTATCTTTTATGAAAACCTATAGAACTTGATTATTTGTGAAGGCAGTCTCCGATTGCCTAGGCAGGATCCCAGTGTCGTCACTGCTGGGTCAAATTGATCACATCAATCCATCAAATTAGATGGTCAAAAGAAGCCTTTATTTGCTCTTTATTTTTACAGAAATCGTCCTAAAAATATTATTTTGCTAAATTGAAAGCTTCATAAAAACCTTTATTTTCATTTAGGCCTGCTCGGTCCTAATATTGTGTCCATTGTGGATAACATATAGAAAATTTGTGGTTTTTGTGTGTACACACTGTTAATGGGTTAAATATTTTTCAGTGTGAAGCTGGTGTCACAATCATTGTTATTATTTCGTTCCCATATGAAGTTCAATGTGTAGAAATCATAAAAAGTGTGTTTAATTTTTTGCAGTCTTCAGAGGAACCGTTCATTAAGGGTGCTCAAGTACAGATACAAGTAAGTAAAACATTGCTTTAGTTTGATATTGTCAAATTGTAAACTATGTTTGACTAAGTGTTCATGTCTCTTTGCATGGTATTCAATTTCAATATCTAATTTGTTGGTTATTGTTGTTTGATATTTTGTGTGCCTGCTATGGCAACTATTATTTAACCAGCTTATTTTTTTATCAGACTAGGCAATTGAAAGTACTAGGAGTATCAGAAGCCAAGAAGGAAGTGGAAGAAGTTGTAGAACAGGTGAAGGAAGTTGAACCTGATGTTCCTGTTACTAAACACTCCACTGATGGAAAGGTAATTTGTCTATGTTCATTCCTTTAAGTTAACATTATAGTAAAGTATTCTTTTATCATAGCCATTTGACAAGCTACTAAACATCTAACTTTGGTGTCTGTGAAATGATTGTAATAAATATGCTCTAGATTGCTTTAAATATGTGTTTTGCCCTCTCTTTTTACGGTGTTAAGAACAATATACCATTAAAATGGTGTTGGAATTGTATGAAACGATTAATGACACAGGACTGAACGTCAGTGACTCTAAGATATACTTTGTACCCCTGTTAAAAAAACATTTTTAGTGAATTTCATATATTGGTAAAATGATAGTCTCGAGTGGTTGTGTAACTCGCTGATTTATACAGAATATTCTGTACACTGTTAAGGTTATACATCCATTGTTCTATATAAGGCCTGTACGAGGCTCCTTACATTCATTGATGCAGTCTGTTTATGTATAAAAGTCAATGTATTATGTTTATTTTACAGAAAATCAAACAGTATAGATCAGCATTTTCTGATGAGGAAGAAGGAGCTGATGAAACGGAACAAGCTGTGAACCCTGACAACACTGCTAGTGATGTTGATACTACTGTAGAATCTGTTGATGTCAGTAGTCTTGATGAACCTAGTAATGGCAAGAGAAGGTAATTGTTGCAAATATTGTGTTAATTTTACTGCTTAATGTAAGTCAAAGTCAATTATATTATAGCATTTTGATTTTCTAAACTATCATTTTGACTACGAACAGATAATGGTGTTAAATGTTGTTACTTCAGAAACATTTCACATACATGCTATCACAACCTAAATCATTAAATTCAATTTTTTGGCCTACTGAGTTCTTCAATTACAGGGACATTTCTTCAGAGAAAATTTAGACTTTTTTTGGAAAACTATGTCAAATAAATTTCTTTTTTACTGACAATAATGTCATTTTTTACAAATTTTGGATGATAGTTTTTTATATTCTTTAATAACTTGTAATATCGTAATTTTTTGTCTGAAATATTGACTTTTTGGTTTAAAGAAACAATTCCTGTTCAAAGTCAGTCTGTTCTCTTTCAGTCCTTCATTACCTATCACATCATCCACTCTTGAAGATAAACCCAATGATGAATTACTGGTTGGTTCACCTGAAGGTAAGATATCGGGTTCACCAGAAGCCAATGCACCTATTGAGTTGATGCCAGACATTATGCCTGTAGAAGAGGCTGCAGAACATCTTGAACTTCCTACACAGACAGGAGATAAAACTAGAAACAAATCTGGTGACAATGCATTCTACTTCTACCAAGGTACTTCATATAATCAATATTCACCTTGACCTACCAAGTTGTCTAATACACTGCTTTAAATCATCTGTTTCATATTCTGTGTCTTAATTTTCGCTGAAAAATATATAATCATGTTTGGTTTTTCATTAATCCTGCAAATATTGGAAATAGTAAGTGCATTAAGTAACTCAATACGTAATAAATCTGTTTAATTATGTCATATACAAATTTTCATATTTTTCTTCGTTTATATGATAAAATCACAAGCTTGTTGCTCCTATTACGTTACAATGCATGTATAGTTAAATGGATTAAAGATTACACAGCCTGTGACCATGTTTGACAGAAAAATACATTATTCTTGCTTTAACAATGATTAAAGGTCTTTGAACCTTTGCTAAATTAAAAAGATCATGAAAAAATATATAGTATTCTTATTTGTAAAACTACTGCATATTTTTTATAATAAAGTTGAGATTATTGTCAATATATAATTAAACCTTGTAAAGGTTGTAGTTTGATATTGTCAGTATCTCAGTCTCTGCTAGTATAGTTATTGTTTTAAAATTCACAGATTTCACTTATTACTACTCTCTAATTCCTTTCATATACACAGCTGATGATGGACAGCACATATATCTGCATTCAGTGAATGCAAGATGTTTGGTGAGAGAATATGGAAGTCTGGAACATTGTCCACAGAAGATCACTGCAACAATTGTTGAAAAAGAGAGTGTCTTTGTTACTGAGGTACTTGTTTCTGTTGATATTGTTTATTTGAAATGTTTTCTTCAGAATTTTAATTTTTAACTACTTTTATCCTCGGTATAATCATAATAGGCAATTACAATGTTTTAAATGTTAAAACAGAGAGATTTATGAAGTATTGTTTGGGTGTCAATTGGAGCTCGTCTGTTTCGGGGTTAAAACAGGCTAGTATTATAGATAAATCATCAATGTCATCCGCCTCCACAAAATTGTTGAAATTGTGTTTAACTCGGAATCTGAGAATGTATAAATCCCATTGAAATTGTGCCCCGCAGGCGAGCTTCTGCAGCCGCTTGCGGTGGCTCTTGTTAGTGAAATATAATTGTCTCATATTGATTCTTTATATTTTAGGAACTAAGGAAGAGATTAAGATACCTCAGTCATTTACCACTAACCTGTGGGTTTGAAGTTGTTGAACTTTCCTTGAAGCCACCACTGATAGATAAGGACACATTGAAATATTTTGCAGGTTAGTTTCTCATTATCTGACTGAAGATTGTTCTTTCAGTTAGACAAATTACCTTCAGTCATGCTGATAGCAAATTGATGTCTTTTTTCATAGTTCCATAGTCAGTATAATTAATTATGTCTCATATAATTCTGTTATTCTGGTACTGAAAGGGCATATTGTAGAAAGAAACACTTATAAGTGAATTTATTTGGAAAGCTATCGTTACTTGCTACAAATTCTTGCCAAATTGTATAGGAAAGACTGCAGTTATGTCATTAGCCATAGGAATTCAATGGTGATAGAAAGGTCATGCGTTTAGTATTGTCATCAGTCATGGTGTTATAATGAGATTGAGATTTTATTTCCTATTTAACAGATGATATTGAAAAACGTAAAAGATTGAGACAAAGACGTGCTAGAGATGACAAGAGAACGGCCAGAAAGATTGAAGATGAAGAAAGAAAGAAATTGGGTCTATGTAAGCTGGTTTATTACTTGTCTGTTTGGTTCTTTGATGTTTCTGAGGGATTTGTTTGACTTTCATTTGTGGTAAAATAGCCCCATCTTGCATTTAGTATTGTGTCTAACTGGACACTCGCATGAAATGTTCCTGAGAGCACAACACAATTGATTGACAGAATTTTTGAATATCACTGTATTCATGTTAATATGAAGTACAAACATCTTTACTGATTTGTGAGAGACCAAACCAACATTGCCAGTATATTGCCACAGTTCTATGTATTCATTTAGTTATATAATTAATCATGAGATTTTCTGTATTTGTAGCCAGTGGTACGATTGTTCGCAGTCAGTTCCAGCAACAACAATCCTCCACTACGTTCAGTGACAGAACCAGTGATACAAGAAGTGATACAAGTTCTCCATCTCTCGATACTCCTGTTGGTAGCCCTATAGGTAGGAATCATATCTGTTTTAATAACAAATGTCTGCAGCCTTTTTTATGGCAAATTTTGGGCCAATATTAGGCCCCATTCCCCAAAGAAAAAGTATATATGTTTCCCCTACTTAGAAAGAAAATTCCCCTTCAGTAAAATTATTTAAAATTTTAGCCTTTATATTATAAATACCCAAATTCGGTGATTCCTAATTAGTATTTTACCCCACTTGTAAGATGATAAGCCCAATATCATTTTC
This sequence comes from Mactromeris polynyma, assembly GCA_032209605.1. Lineage (NCBI taxonomy): Eukaryota > Metazoa > Mollusca > Bivalvia > Venerida > Mactridae > Mactromeris > Mactromeris polynyma. The sequence goes on along the minus strand of JASFXZ010000021.1, from coordinate 6,752,295 downwards.
ATAAAATAATATTTAATTCACTTGTTCGTTTAAAACTATGTACAAACCTTGAAAATGAAGATGAAGCATTCAGCAAAAAAACGAAATACCCATATATCTTACATTTGCTCTAATGGCCAAGGATTGAGATATACCTTATCAAATAAGCACTACCTTACTATATTACAGGACATACAAGCCTTAATGTTCATGCTGCAGAGTTCCAGCCAGGTACCAGCCCAGCTGATGTTGACGAGGGACACCAGACATCTGTAGTCTCATTTGCTCAGGTAAATACAATATGTTAATGTATATAGATGGATATAAAGTGTTGCCTAAGACAACCTTCTTACAGCATACAGGTTATTTTATGGATACCAGTAAATAATTAAATTATATAAAAATCTCAATTCTGTAATGTTATTCCTTTATGGATGAAATCAAAATGTTTTTTGACTGCCTTTATCTTGTAGTTTAAAATATACAAAGTGCAGAATCGTAAAATGTATCATACTGGGTATCTTGCAGATGTTGAAAGCTGGTGCTAAGAGTACTGTTTGGCCAAAAGCTAAGACAGATAATCCTGTGTCTCCGATGTCATCATCTAGTGGACGGGCTGGTAGTGATGAGAGTGAGAATGAAGATAAGATTCCTGTACCCAAGTTTCAAAGTTCATTTGGAAGTGCTATTGAAGCTGCATTTGATAATATAGGAGCTAAAACAGGTAAAGATGTTCATTTATCGTACATGTACACTTAATGCAGATGATCATGGTCGAAACATTCATTGAGGCAACAATAGCATGACTGGTTAAGAAATTGTGTGATTCTATTTAAACTGAGTGTGTAAATGTTTAACATCAATGAAATTGACAGTCTGTGACATGATTATGATCAAAGTAATTAACGAAGACTTTTTCTGAGACTCAAATTCATTTTATCTACTGATTATGTGACAAACCGATTTAATTGCTATTATATTCCCTTGCTAATCTTTTCTCCTGACTCTGATGCTGGTTTAATCAGTGGTGTCAATCAGAGGCGGGTGCCGGTAAAATTACCCGGTAACTTGAGAATCATCACCCAGACTACCCCTCAGACTCCCACCTACTTTTGATGATTTCCCTGCTAATTCAAAACTAGTGACACCCCTATAATAGAGAATCATTTGACTATTTCAGAAACAGCCAGCCCCCAAGCTTCTGGAAGTGGTAATGTTAGTACTGGTGGCAGTGGAAAGAAGAAAAAGAAACAACTTGTTTTGTTCTCTACATCAATGGCACGTGGCGGAAAGTAACCTGGTGTGGCTCATAATCAACCGTTCATTAACTGCCTGTTGACTGTGATTATTATCATGAACGATGATGAGTGAATTGTTAAAACTTGAATTAGTTAGTTATTGACATGATGTTGCATTTTTTAAATTTTGTGTTTGAAAGATTATTGTGATTATTATAGTTACCCATATCAGGAAGTTAAAATGAGTGAAGACTTTATTTGTGACTTACATTTAGAAGAATCTGTTCCAGCACTCGCCTAAATTTGGGTTGGCATTTTTTTTCTGATTATTTGTATGTTTTGGATCGAAAATCGAGAGAAATGTTACGAAAGACTTGCAATTTGACCTGTATGTTGTAATTGTTACATTGAAATACTGGGCTTGCTTTGTAATTTTGGTGACTGGATTTATAGAGTTATTTTATTATCGATGTGTGTTTGTTACTGAAAGCCTATTAACCCTGCTATTGTCTGGTGCATAATATCTGCTTTTCCTATTCCAATCAATGTAGCCCTGTATTTGTTATAATTGTTCCCTTAAAAGGGATCCCACGTCCGAAGTTGCTGTTACTGTGTAAGATTTGATATTGTTTCTAGTTAATTATTAACACTTGATTTTGGGTTGGTAATAACAATGCATTTGGGAAAATATTAATTCAGCATTATTTTGTATGAATCATCATCGCCTGAACTACACAGTCCTGGTTGTAATATCAGAATGTTTAAATAACCTTTCTGTAAATCAAGTTCATATTTTATTAAGATTAGTCATTTCAAACAGGAAGTTTATCACAATAAAATGTTTTAAGTCCCATGTACTGTTCATTATTGTCCTGTTCTAGGAATAGAGGCTAACCACTTGTCACTGGTTTGTCTTGCGTAAAGCCTTCAACAAGACAATATTTGACCATACTTGTGACTTACAATTTGTTTACCGGGAACCAACTTGTTATGTTATGAATGCCAAGAGATTTTGTTGTTTGTTTCCCGTGCAAATGTAGAGTCGTACATTTATGTTCATGTACTTGACAAAATATCAGCAACAAATCAAATTCATTAACATAACTAGCAATGCATTATTTCAATGTATTTAAATTCTTCAGATGATTCATATGTAAATGAAATGGTTGCATATTCCATATTTGTCTTATTTTATGTATTATTCTGTGGACTTTGCTTTATATGGTTCCGATATTTTCTTCCAGGCTAATGTATTTTATGATTGTTAATATTTATGATTTTGTTTCAAGTTTTGTACATTGTTTGATTGATGTATTAGTTCCTATTAAAAGCAATAAAAGATCTAGACAAATTTTTATCTTGGATCATGTATGGGTCAAATCGATAAATACCTATCATTTATACAAGTTACAGTTCAAAGCTTTTTAAAGGTTTTACATCTGTTGTGAGACATGTTTTAACACTATTCACTTGATGGCTGCTTCTTATATTACTTGGCAGGGTTTTCCCTAGGATTTTTTCAGCTAGGGGTCATTGAACCCTCGTGTTTACCAATTTATCAAATGTGTAGGGTCCCAGATATGCACATTATGCTTGACAAAAGTTTATTTTAGGGGTCCCAGGGATGCAGTTAGTTGAAAATGGGAGTTCCTAGAAGGAAAGGAAGACGGGGACTCTGTGTCAGGGAAATCCCTGCTTGGCAGTTTTTGCGCCACATTCTGGAAGTTGGTGATCAAACGTGGCACAACAAGGGGCCAGAACTGGGTGATGTTTGGATAAGGTATAGAGCTCTCTAACCTTCAAATTCTACACCATTTATAGTTGTATTAGTATATGAATACATTGAAAGCAATTCAATACAAAGAAAATAGACAGCTCAGATAACCAAGAAAACGATGGCGTAAAGTGATTTATTCTGCTATTGTCTTTGACGAATGAAACACAAGCTAGCCATGTTTTGTTCATACATATAAATAACGGTGGAATATTACAGAACATTCTCTGAGAGAAGAAATTGACAAACACTGGAAACAATATACGGTATTTAATATAAACCATTAATAAAGCACACTATTTTGTACAGATTTTGTCATGGCAATATATTGCAGTATGTATGATTCATGAGTAAGTTGCACAGTAAGACGTGTATATATATACAACACAAATGCTGGTACATTGACTATCAAAGAATGAAGTAAATCATTCATTTTAACATGTTCATATCGAGGGGTGAAAGCGAAACTAGTCTAAGTGCATTTCAGTAAATTGTTCAGGAGAGGGAAAAAACTGTCTTATTTTTTATGGACACAATTTGTAATGTTGATTTACTGGATGTATAATCAAAATTACTCTTGTTTTACATTCAATGTTGAATATTTGGAGAAAAAGCAGAAAAAAAGATTTTATGTGGGAAAATGCACTTGGACCGTTTTCGCGCTCAATATTTGACCAAAATTGTAACATTTGTTGAATGCGAAAAAAGTCTAAGTGACAAAATTGTTTTAAAAAATACAGAATATTGATAAGCTTGCACCACAATTTAGTTTCTTCTTTATTGTATAATTAAAGTTTAGTGATTTAAATACAAAATCTTAAAATTATATTCACTTAGTCTTTTGTGCACTTAATTAACGAGTGAAAATAACAAAATAAGTATGTATGATAGACCAATGATGATATTTAGATTCTTCCCAAATATATTATTTAGTGCTAAATAACTATTTATGGTTAACATAAAGCATAATAGTTTCATTTAAGGCAATTTTAAGTATATTGGACATGTAAGGGGCTTATAGTCAACAAGTTAAACACTCATAAGTTTATAAAAATGTATCATTATTCTTGTATTTCATCTAAAAAGTATCCAATTCATGAATTATGAACTTTATAAGGTACTTTGGTTGTTTATGAACTAGAAAAGATTCTACCATTGATTTAAACTACATGTTTAAGGCCTTTTGGTGCAATTATATGTTAACTACTACTCTTTCATACTTTTATGAGGGCATTGATACCTTACTTTTTATTTTACGTTTATAAATACATATTTTTTAATAATTCCTCCATCAACATATTGTTATAAAAGATAGTGGTTTATAACTACTTCATATCGACTCAGAATCCCTTGATAGGCTTATCAGTAACCTGAATACATGTACATCTAACAAACTACACATTTTGTACATTTTCACAATGAAGGGTTTATTAATTCATTGATCAAATAATGAACAAAGTTTACACAACCATTTTTTTAAACATTGTAAGACATATAAATCTCGTTCTTTCCAGTGGGTTGATAAATTTAGTACAAGTAGTAAATCATTCAGTCTTTAAGGGAGATAGAATGAGTATGAACTTTACATCTGTGCATAATGGGTTATGAATTAAATAAAAATATTCTACATTTTCATGAAATCTGAAAATAAAGACACAAATGTCCTTGTTTTGATGGAGTCCTTTTCATTTGGACCATTGATAAAGAGGTTGAGTATGTGTTTCACTCAACTCACTTTCAAGTTTCCATATAATTATGGTATGCTGTATTTGTTTACATGCTTGATATAGGGGCAGTGTTAGTCCAGCCACGGACGTCACATCTCAATACTGTCGCTGTACGACGACGCGCGTAAAAGTCGGAGTACAGAGACACGTATGCGGGGCTAGGGCAGTGTCAACTTGTCGCTGCTTCAGTTCTTTTATAATAAATTTATAAGAATTATTAGTTATTTTTCATCAAAGACATTTGACCAAGCTGATGGGTTAGATTGTTGTAAATATTATCAGGGATAATGACACATACATATTTTATAGGGCTGCAACGATACATGTTTCTAAGTTCGGTTTTGATTACTACCCTTTCAGTTATTTGGCTCGGTTACAGAAATGCATGAACAATTACTATATATAGCAGTGTCTGTTGCTCTTTGAGCACCTTAGAACAAAGTGAGCTAGTGTGGTTGTCTTGGCTTTTTTGTCAGTGATCTGTCTGTCATCAACAGTAAACTTGTTAACACTTTATAGGTTACAACTTTGAACCGATCTTGGAGAAATCTCATCAGAATCAATGTTTTGCTTAAAAACATATTGGACCATCCACATGGCTTAAGTTTTAACATGATTTGTCCAAAAACAAAATAATCTACTCCTGACAATGTGTGACAATGCAAATGTGCCTATTGTAAATGTTCCCATCTACAGCAAAGTGACATGATGACATCAGTACATCAATGGCATGCTCTTACTAAACAATCTTTATGTTGTAATTGGTTACATTTTGTTTGAGGTCAAACTTTATATAGATGAGATGTCAGCATCACTGAACTAAACTTGTCAAATACATATTTCAATGATGCAACTTTCCTAATGGCCAGCAACTTGTACATGGCATATCAGATCTTGGACTGTCCTGAATAATTCACTTGTAAGACAAAACTGTTTTGTCAGTTTATACATTGTCCTATTACAGCTTAACTAACTTACAAATGCCTTCTTCTCTTACTTATGTTTTGCTCGCCTTCTGATAATCAAGGCATTTTGAGACAATTTTGGATAACTGATAAAGTGGTACAATTGTGTTGGTAAATGTATTCATACATGCCATGCATTGGTACATGTTTATTTGATGGAATTAAGCGAGAATAAATACGATTGAATTTTAACCTGTCCAAGTTTTAGTAATGCGAATTGAAATGGATGTCAAGGACATGCAGCCATTTTTCATTTTTAAAGCAGGCATGTATTCAAAGGAATTTACCTGACATTGATAAAAAATACTGTATTTTTCTATATTCACACTTTAGTCTTGTTTTTGCTGTAGAATCAGACCACATTTTTAGTCAATCTTGATGAAACATAGTCACCATGTATGTTTCTATGAAATTTAGGTTAAGATTGGTAACCTTGGGAAGAAATTAGGTCAACAGTCCAAATCAAAGTAAAACCTTGTTAATGCTTGTAGAGGTCACATTTTCAACCTGGTTACTAGGTAAAAAACTTTGTCTTTATGAAATCTAGGTCAAGTTTAAAACTGGGTAAAACATTTTCAGCCAAATGTCGATGTACTCAGGTGAGCGAAACACCGTCTTGCAGGCTTTCCGGAAGCTCCTGACAAAAAGTAGGGCTTAATTCAGGAACCACTTACCTCTGAAAAGTTGAGACTGTATCAACTTACACATATAGTATTTTACCAGTAAACAATAGTCTTCAGTTGGCCTTGGCTGTGTACTCAAGAATTAAATCTGTGAACACCTATCATAGCCAGTACCAAGCTGAAACTAACGATCCACTGGTAAACTGTATGAAAAGCCAATGTTTCAACAAACTAGAACAATATTGTTTAAAGCAAGTAAAGTTATTCCAACTTAATCAACATTCACCTTGAAAAGAAACATGAAAATTAGGAATTTCAATGAAAACTTTGGACTTTTTAGGAAGCCATCATTCGTAACCCATTTCAAAAAACAAGACACACCCACTATGCAATTAATATATCTGAAAACAGTTACTTGTTTACTTTACTGTTAAGACATGCTTTTACAGAAATAACATGCCATTGGTGCAGCTTATGTAGATTTGCACAAAGCTATTTTTAAAAATCTGAATAATAATGATTTATATATTTAAGTTCCAAGTTGTAATCATTATAGTTAACACTAAAATTGTATTAATTATAAAACATCTGTTCCACTAACTTTGATCAATTAGGGATGAGGGAGGGAATCAGTGTTTAAATGTGATGACAATATTAACATATAGTTAATAACTTATAAAATACTGCCATAATTCAGGAACCAGGAACTATTCTCAGTACATGAAATACACATGTGATGCGCACTGTGCTCAGAAATTACAGCTTACTCAATCTTATGTGGGAGCAATGAAACGAAACTGTTGTTTTAAGAAGGAATGATATCATTCAAATACAAACAGACTAAGTCAATGCTACAGATCATGTCCTATTGTTAGTATTTATGTCCTGAAAATCTCATTATAATTGTTATAATGATATTACCTTCATGACATTATATCTTCAGTTAATGACATCATGACATAAGATGTCTCAATCATATTAATATCAATATCAATTATTAATAATACATGTGAACAATATCTATGTACACAATTAAGACAGAAAATATCAAAACTGAAAATGGTCTAAGTGAAAACATTTTCAATAATTTGCAAAACGTTACCAAAATTTTGAATGCGAAAATGGTCTAAGTGAATAAAAATGTGTTTATTTTAAATAAAATGGTTTAAAAAACACATGCATTTATACTTAAATTAATAACATCAATAAAATAGTTTATTAAGCAGAAAAAATACTGTTTGAAAAATAAGTGTCACTTAAACCACAAAATTCTAAGTTCAAAAATTAATGCGAAAACAGTCTAAGTGCAAAATAATGCACTTAGACTGTTTTCGCATTCAAAAATTATTGCATTTCACTTAGACCGTTTGGACATTTTTACAATATTATCTAAAATTGATAATTTATGGATACAATCTTTTCACAGAAGATGGGTATTAGTGTGTTGAATTGTTTTATGCAAAAAAGTGACTTTCTGAAAAAATGTCACTTAGACCAGTTTCGCTTTCACCCCTCGATATACAAGCTTTTGAAACCTGGTATTTTGTTTTAAATAATATAAGTTGGTGAATTTACTATTTTAGGTGACACTGACCTGTTCAATATAAAACAGTTTATTTCTATGATCAAAAACAAAATTTAAAAAGTTTCAGAAACTCTATAACACAACTTGCATTTAATGGCTTTCGTATTTATTTAGTTTCTAAGGAAATAAAAATATTCATACATAGCTTACTATATCATCACACTATGTATATGCGAAGAAATCTCTGGTCGCTATTTTCCACTTAAACAAGAAATATCTTTTAAAAAAGATTTCACCGCTTAAAATATGAACCAATCAAATTGGTCTAAAATGTAGGTTAAAATCAGTATTATACAGCTACGCCAAAAACTTTGTTCGGTCTCCTGACAACACTATAATCACTTCTTGATATACGATATTAGCAAAATTAGCATGAATAATGAATGTGTATTTTCTGCCCTCAGAAGCAATTTCTACTTAGATATTTACATTAAGTATCACTGCTCATATTGTAGATACACGACTACTTTGACTTGAAGTACACTGAACCACACAACTTAATGGAATGATTCCCATTTTTCTGTTCTGGTTTTTAACTTTACACATTCCTTCCTTATTGCTTGGCCCAATGTATTCTACTATTTCCTTTTCCTGAATGCTCAATTCAGAGGCGTACTGAAATGTATAACAAATAAAAACCATACAGTTGAATTGAATTCCTACGAGATACAAATTTTACACAACAAGAGAGAGTCACGAGTTCACTCCCTTATCACCTCTATATAGTATTTTTGTACATATAATTATGTATTAAGGAGAGAAGGAGAGAAGTGTGACAATCTCTTGTGGCCTAAATCTAGTTTGTTCACGACTTCTTTTGATTTTTGTTCTACAACTCCAATTATAAGTTCTTGAAAACTTTCAGTTTGAGATTTATCTCATTTGAGATGTTTAGTGGAATCAGGGAGAGTCCCTGATGATGACGAGCTAGGTATAATCTGCATTCGAATGATTGCATTAAGTTAGATAGATAGATAAGTTTATTCAGAAAAAAGGCAATTAGCCCATCATTTCACATGAATAAATACAATACAATAAATACAACATGTCAATGGTGATTTACAATACATAAGTTTACAAACATAATTACGTACATACATCTAATAACATGCGCGTGTATTTACTTTTTAAAAAGTATTTACTAAGTAAATTGGTAGTTTAATAAATAAATAATAGAATATAACATTTTATTGCAATTGTTTTGTGCGAAGGGATTGGGCACAAGTTATCACAACGTTATTGACGCCCTCACCCAGAACATTTATACAATCGTGGCAACTGCAAGAAAATATGTTATGACAGGCACATTTTGTAAATATGGTTTAACAATGCAAGCTAGAAGAAAGTTCTCAATACTTAAAAGTATGTTTACTGGTAAAATAATCTTCGCAATGAGATAACGATTTGATGTACTATAATACATGTACTTATAAAGAGTTTTTATTGAAATATTATAATGATGAAATCAGAAAATAATTTATATCTTGTTCACTAGAAATCTTATTAACTGACTACAAGGTTAGTGATTAAAAAACAAAGCTTGGAGACCAGTCTAAACACTCAGACAACTGATTGGTTGTTTCCATGCTCCCATCTTAAAATTAACCAATGACAAGACTGCATCCTGAGACTGGTCTTCAAACTAAGTTTTGATAAAATTAGATAAGCACTTAGTTTGTACAATAACATTACTATAAAGCATACATTAAGGTTAGGCAGGTATAATAAGAACATAAATACAAAGTGTATATGTGCGAGACCAAACACCAATAAGTTATTGAAGTAAAATACCATTGTGGGGTGTTCACGCATGTGTTAACCCTGATCAGAACGCACACATTGAATAACGCTCTGAACATTACAAAATAATTCCGAAAACAGTTCCGTGATTAATGAACTTTGGGTGTTCATGCATGTGTGAACGCCTCGGTTTAGCCAATCAGAATGCAGGGTTTTGGTGAATTTGGAATTATATATGTATACATGAAATAAGCACGTTATTGACGGCGGCCTTCAGGCCGTCGTCTATTTGAATAATTTTTAATCTAGGTACATGGAGTTGCATAATCGAAATGGGAGAAGCCATTGGTATTATGCTTTTTTAAATTGTTCTTACAAAACGTGATTCTAATTATACAGATAAAAAAAGTGTACTAATTGATAATAAAAAAATGTCAAAATATTTAAAATGTATTTTTACCGTTAATAAAAAGCTTTAAAAAATGTTTTACGTATGCTTATAAGAATTTACAACAGCTAGTCACGAAAACGGTTAGGCATCGTGTATTACATAGCTTCGTTTCACAACTACGCTCAATTCATCATCAAAGTTCAGGAAATGGTTCCTAATGCTGTGCACGCAAATTGAAATTGTACTTATAAAAAAGCAAATTGTTAAACAAAAAATGTTAATCCATATTAATAAGTTCATGAATGCAGTTTATAATGTACAAATATAAATACAGTGACCAAACTATGCAATATACATTGCCTTAACTTGACCCATATAAGTTATGTACTGATGGTAATATGTAAACAAAATTCAGCCAATGAAAATTGTCGTTGAAAACGTCATAGCATTTGTTGTTCAAATAACGCATTGGCAGTAAAACGGATTCAGTACATTCGAGATCAAATGCTGATGGTTGAACTGAACTTTTAATTACGTTGTTTTGACATTTTTAGTGGATATTTTTCCCTTTTGATATCCCAATAGTTCTTTTAGATCTGTAAAACTAGAAGTTATAATCATGTATATTTTTAGATCCGTTTCGTTCTATCTACGTTTCGTGTAATCGTTTTTTTTCTTCGTTTCGTGTAAATCGATGCACCAGCATTTTCCCGCGAAACAACTACAAATGATTGATTGGTACCAAGACTATTTAGGCAATTGTCATGAATTGTGGATGATTCTTACCAGAATTATGGCTTGGTGATGATCATACTTTCTTATTTATTGATAAACAAAATAATAAATCTTCAATATCATGCTTCCTAAAACTTGTGCCGCCGTTTTGATGCTTTGCATCAAAATTAGTCTTGTTATCATATAACTGAAGTAAATATATAGAAGCTGTCTTTTATGGTGGCATATTACTGCCACCAGTTAGCATGATAGCGTTCGCGAATAAATTCGTGTTAACCACTTAATTATTACGATAATTATCTAGCTATCTAGTTAATATTCGTGATAAATTTTCGGTATGATAAATATAATAAAGCTAGAAACAGGCTTGAAAGTGCCCAGAGCTGCCACCTCTTACCTTTTTATGATGTATTACACTAGATTTAAGTGGTAACACGAATCTTATCTAGTTGACTACTTATTATGTTACTTAGTAACTCAAATTCGCGAATTTCACTTAAGATTCGTGTTACCACTTATTTATAAATGCGTTTTTGACTTCTACATGTAAGTGGCAACACGAATCTTATCTAGTTGACCACTTATTATGTTACTTAATAACTCAAATTCGCGAATTTCACTTAAGATTCGTGTTACCACTTATTCATTTTTGGCTTCTACATGTAAGTGGTAACACGAATCTTAAGTGAAATTCGCGAATTTGAGTTATTAAGTAACATAATAAGTAGTCAACTAGATAAGATTCGTGTTTCCTCTTACATGTAGAAGCCAAAAATGAATAAGTGGTAACACGAATCTTAAGTGAAATTCGCGAATTTGAGTTATTAAGTAACATAATAAGTAGTCAACTAGATAAGATTCGTGTTACCACTTACATGTAGAAGCCAAAAATGAATAAGTGGTAACACGAATCTTAAGTGAAATTCGCGAATTTGAGTTATTAAGTAACATAATAAGTAGTCAACTAGATAAGATTCGTGTTACCACTTACATGTAGAAGCCAAAAATGAATAAGTGGTAACACGAATCTTAAGTGAAATTCGCGAATTTGAGTTATTAAGTAACATAATAAGTGGTCAACTAGATAAGATTCGTGTTACCACTTACATGTAGAAGTCAAAAACGCATTTATAAATAAGTGGTAACACGAATCTTAAGTGAAATTCGCGAATTTGAGTTATTAAGTAACATAATAAGTAGTCAACTAGATAAGATTCGTGTTGCCACTTAAATCTAGTGTAATACATCATAAAAATGTAAGAGGTGGCAGTTATGGGCACTTTCAAGCCTGTTTCTAGTTGTATGATATTTATCTTACCGAAAATTTATCATGAATATTAACTAGATAGCTAGATAATTATCGTAATAATTAAGTGGTTAACACGAATTTATTCGCGAACGCTATCATGCTAACTGGTGGCAGTAATATGCCACCATAGTCTTTGAAGAGAAATGTTCGACCATATAGGTGAATATACCACATTCTATAGCTATACATGGGATGATACAATGTGGGGTATAAGTACGGTATACCAACAAACAATAGGGTAGGCTATATTCAACATATCTGAATGATAAAAGGATCGTGGGTTTGTATTCAATCTAGATCACAGGTTCTTGAAACAAACTATTTTATTGTTCTATATAGCCTATTTACTATAATAAGAATTTTATAGTAATTAGACCATATAGAACATTCAAAATAGTTTGCTTCAAGTACCTGTGATCTATATTAAGTGCAGAGACAGATTAGTGAACTCCTGATTGCAACGCGGCAATAGTCCGCATTAAAAGCACATTACCACATTAATTGCCTTATAAATTAGTGACCGGGAATGTATCAGGATAAAAGGACTGTGCGACAATAGCTAATTATAAAAAGTACAGTCATGGCTACGTTAATGACACTCTGGTCGTCAGACAGTACATGTACCAGTATTGATGGTTTTCATTATACATGTATATCCAAAAATAGAGTAGCATTAATGTTATATGTCACACATCACGTATAATACACTTTTAATACGCCACTGACTTAAATGTACAAGTATTGGCTGCTTTCTTCATAATTGACTGAATTATGACACATACAAACAAAATACGCGGAAATAAATCAAACTCATGATTTCATAAATTTAAAATTGCCGGGCGGTATAATCAAGCGGCAATAACTCATCGTCAAAGCACATGACTACGTCAATAAATAACTGACCGGTAATATGGAAGGTAAAATAAAAGGGCGGGACAAGCTAACATTTAAAGCATGTGACCGCGTTAATGATGACATCGTGTGGGGGTTTCCTGGGTTAGAATGTTAGTATCTGAGAATATTCTACCAGGCCAGTAGGTATATAATCTGTGACTACTTGTAACCAAGTGACCCTCTTTTGTTTAGTAGAATCATTACCAGGACTTGTTGCTGGGACGTCAACTGTTGCATATAATCCATCGAAAGCCGCTGCAGTAAATGTTATATAATCACATGAAACAAAGTTTTATGGCGTTGATGTTTTCCAAACATGTACCTGTTGGCTCGCCTAAGACGCTTTATCACGCAGGGGAGACAGATACTGTCATTTGGCACGTTGGCAGCAAGGGATATGCATTTTGCTTTTAAAGTCATATTTAAATATTTAAATTTATGGTTAACGAAGCTATTTATATTTTTATTTTATTTTACTCAAAAGCTGTTAAAAGATTGAACGATATTAATTTCTGACGCTAAAGATAAACAGTATCATACAATCAACTGTATTTCTGTTGTCTTGTATCAATTTGTGATACGTTCGAGTTATACAGACAGATTACGCTATTCATTATGTTATAGTTTAGTTATGTCGAAAGGTTCAGTTGTTAGCGTCATACATGTACATGTATGTATATATTAACAGTGCATTCCGGACAGAAATTCAAAATAATAAAAGTAGTTTCGCCTTGTAAATAAAGTCCGTTCAAAGAATTGCGCTTGTTAAGATAAATCAAAGCGAGGCTTAAATAAGAGTCCAAGGTCATTGCTGTATCTTTAAAATGATTAATAGTCATATTTTCAGAATTAACTTCAAATAGTCAATTTAGTATACATACAATTCTTTTGCTGCGGTGTAGCTAATGGTTGACGAGACGATGGTCGAGTCGGAAGTTTCCCATTATAATAATTCTCATACTGTATAGGTTCTGAAAAAAAAGAACTCAAAATGTCAATCTGAAAGCCTCTCAGATACTTAAGTTTGTTCTAGTAAAACATGTGATATCGTGGTATCTGTACATAGACACACAATCTAAGGGAAGCAACTTAGTGGGTCGGAAGCAGTCTTGTCGGAGCAAAACACAACGTTGCTATTGAAACCTCTCAAAAAAACTTGAAGTAAAGCTGAATAGCCTGGATGAAATTGAATCGGATGTTAAATCAATTAACAGCAAGATGTCAGTGATTGAAAATAATGTATTTTGTCTGGAAAACAGGATAAAACAAACTGAAGAAACATTATCTGAGATCGAAAAAAGTCGTGATTATGACAGTAAGAATTGTGATGAAATCAAAGAGGACAATAATCAGCTTAGAAATGAAATTGGCACTGTAAAAATTAAAAACGAAAAACTCTCAGAATCAGTTGAACAATTGAAGCAACAGAAAAACGAATGTATGGAAGACATAATTGATTTGAAATCAAGATCTATGCGTGACAATCTGCTGTTTTATAATTTTGATGAACTCCCAACACCACAAGAAAGAAAATCAGAACACTGTACTATAGATACACTAAATATTGAGGATGCCAATACACGGATAAAAATTGATAGAGCCCATCGAGTCGGAAAGTATACACCAAACAAAACAAGACCAATTGTCGCAAAATTTAACTTTCATGGTGATAAACTAGAAATCAAAACAAAATCACGTGATCTACTTGCAAACAGTGATTTCGGAGTGAGTGATCAATATCCACAACCCATCTTGGAACGCCGACGAAAGCTAATGCCCTATTTCATTCAGGCGAAAACTCAAAAGAAACAAGCCGTGCTTTCATACGACAAACTCTACATGGATAATGATGTTTATACAGCAAACAAACTTCCACCCGGACCCGTACCGACAATACAACCACGTAACCGTAATAGGAACCAGACTACCAACGACCAGCGGAAAAAACAGTCATATACAACACAGACATAAGACAGCAACACAGTACAGCAGCTCAAATTTCTTCTTTGGAATGTGAATGGGCTATGTAACAAACTGTCGGACAATGACTTTATTGAATTCATAAATAACTATGACATATTGTTATTTTCTGAAACATGGAACTCTAATATTGCAAATGTTGATATTAATAACTATGAATGTTTTTCTTGCCCAAGACCTAAATATAACAAGAAAGCGAAACGTCACAGTGGGGGCGTGATTGTGTATTTCAAAACTATTTATTCGGGTTATATTGAATTGGTTGAACTTAATGAAAAAGGTATCATTTGGTTTAAGTTGAAGAAGTCCTATCTAGGTACTGAAAATGATTTATATTTCTGTTGTTGTTATATACCACCAGAAGACTCAAACATGTATAAAAACATTCGTTCACCATTATTTGAATTCGATTTCCACGACTTATTACATAACGATATTATTAAATATAGTAATATGGGAGACGTGTTTCTGGCAGGTGATTTCAACTCAAGAGTTGGTCAGGCGATGGACGTTATTGAAAATATAAATTTAAACCGATATATTGACCTACCTATTGATGACTCTCCGTGTGACATTCCTGCACGATCTTCCTATGATACCCGAATGAATAGTTTTGGAAAGAAATTGATAACATTATGCAAACAAACTGGCCTATGCATTGTAAATGGTCGCATTGAGCCAGGATTATACACTTGTTATAAGTTAAATACTAGTAACTTTGCCGCTAGTGTAGTCGATTATGTTATTACTAGCTACAAATTGTTTTCTTTATTGCATGCCATGAATGTTTTAGATATTACTGAATTTTCGGATCATTGTCCAATTGAATTTAGTTTATCTCTAGAAAATATGATACCTATAAACGATAGTGAATCCTCACACTGTGATAAAATTGTGTGGGAAAATTCCGACACGGACAAACTTTATAATATACTAAACCAAAATAAACCGTTATTTGATGACGACATTAATGACTTAATGACAGGCAAATCTGGTGTTGATGCGTGCATCAATAATATGTCTGACCGTATTTTTAATATATCTTTCGAAGTACACGGAAAACATTATATGCATGGTTTAACAATGAATGTAAACAAGCGAAAGCTGATTTCTATAAACATAAACAACCGTTTGCTATTTTTATCATATAGAAAACGTTTTTGTAAGGAGAAACGTAAAGCTAAACGCTCTTTCAACTTTAAAGAAAAACAGACACTTAGAAAACTTAGTAAATCTAACTCGCGCAAATTTTGGAAATATATCAATAAATACAAAAGCAAATCTAAATCACAACAAGACAATATAAGTCTAAATGATTTTGTTGATCATTTTAAAAAAGTCTCAAATACTCCTCATGACAGTGATTTTGATACCTCACAGTATGGAAATCTCGATATAAATAATATAAATATCGATAGATTAGATGCGCCTTTTACCCTGTGCGAAATTACCAAAACAATTGCTAGTCTTCATAGAAATAAAAGTTGTGATTTAACAAAAAATGTAGCAGATTTTTTCATAGAT
This sequence comes from Mactromeris polynyma, assembly GCA_032209605.1. Classification (NCBI taxonomy): domain Eukaryota; kingdom Metazoa; phylum Mollusca; class Bivalvia; order Venerida; family Mactridae; genus Mactromeris; species Mactromeris polynyma. The sequence continues at coordinate 6,735,831 of JASFXZ010000021.1, read as the reverse complement.
GCAAATAGTTTCATTGCTCCTTATCTCGTACAACTCTTCAATAATATATATGAAACTGGAGTCTATCCAGATGCTTGGTGTAAAGGATATATTGTCCCTATACATAAAAAAGGAAATACAGATGATCCTTCTAATTATAGAGGTATCACTCTGATAAATATTTTATCTAAGATATTTTCCTTAACTTTAAGAAATAGAATAAACAGCTGGTGTGAATCCGAAAATTTATTTAATGTGACACAATTTGGTTTTAGAGACAAACGTAGCACAACAGATTGTATATTCATTCTACATTCTATCATTCAAAATATATTATCTCAAAAAAGAAAATTATATTGTGCATTTATTGATTACGAAAAAGCATTTGACACAGTGATACATGAAGCTCTATGGATAAAACTACTTGAATTAGGATTGAGCTGTAAGATGACCAACATGATTAAATCCATATACCACAATGTGAAAGCTTGTGTTAAAGATTCATATAATATGTCATTCTCTAATTTCTTTGATGTGTCTCTAGGGTTAGAACAGGGAGAACCGTTATCTCCCTTACTATTTATCTTGTTTATAAACGATATTGACACAATAATTGACCGCAACGACCTTACTGATGATGATATTAATTTATTGTCTATTTACATGATGTTATTTGCTGATGATATTGTTCTTTTTACCACAGATCCTAATAGTCTACAAAATCAACTAAATAATGTATACCAATACTCACGTAAGTGGGGATTAAAGATTAACATAAATAAAACAAAAATATGTATTTTTGAAAGCAAAAAGAGTAATCATGTTTTTAGATGGTTTATTAACCAAGAATTAGTTGAAGTTGTAGATAGTTTCTGTTATCTTGGAATTAAATTTTACTACACTGGTAACTTAATATATGCGGCTAAAGCATTACAAGAACAAGCTCTTAAAGCATATAATCACCTTTTATATGTATTCAGTAGGGTTAATCTAGATATTAAAACGAAATTGTCGTTATTTGATTCACTAGTTGTACCTATACTTCTTTACAGTTGTGAAATATGGGGAGCTTACTCTTACAAGGAAATTGATAAACTACATATCAAATTTTGCAAACGCATATTAGGAGTCCGTACCCAAACATCCAATGCTGCAGTGTTAGGAGAACTTGGTCGATACCCCCTGTCAGTGATATGTAAAGAAAGAGCACTCAAATATTGGCTAAAAATACTAAATAATCAGGATTCTGTACTTTTTCAATTATATAATGAACAATGCTTAATCAATGCAAGAACAAATAGCTGGGTTTCTAATATTAGATCAATTCTTAACACCTTAGGATATGGAAATATTTTTAACATGTATAATATGAATGTAAATTACTTCAGTATGCTTAAAGACGATCGCTACAGTTTCATCATTTTTTTGAAAGCATTCAGAATTTTATGAAAGTTTGTATGTTGATAGCATACAACCTAATCTACAAAAATATGAAATAAAAATATGGGGTCACCAGGCTTGGAAAAGATTTACGGGCCCCTTTCTTCTGTATACCCCCTACTTTGGCAAATGTGACCGCCGTTTCGTATGTAATAAAAAAAAATCTCAAAATTTTCAGATTTGATTCTAAGTTTTACATCATTTGTTTGGCAACATTTCACTCTCCATTTAACAAGATGAATTTAGTGTCAAAAATGTAGCCATCAAGAAAATATAACATGAATAAAAAGTAATAAAATAAAATTATATGTATAAAAAATCACTAAATTTTCAAAGATTTTTTTTTAATGTTCAAGCATTCAGATTTTTTTTAAATTTTTCATTAATAATGTTTAAGCTTTACTGTATTAAAATCAGACTTAAAATTCATAGGTCACCAGGCTTATTTTCAAGTATAGTAGTTTTTTATTTTGGGTGGGTGGGGTATTGTCCCAGAAAAAGGCCAAACATATAAAGCGCACTTTTACTTTGGAAAAAATATGTTCCTCATGAACAGAACAGTCAATGGCTATTTAAGCTGTTTACAAAACACACACAAAAAACAACTACACATATTTAAACAAAATTTTATTAAATATATTTCATATGTTTTGTTTACACACAGTTGAGAAAGTACCTTTACACAATTATTTTGCATACCAAAAATACTAACTTGTGTTTCATTTCATGTAGCAAAGCCACAGTTTAAATATTTGAGGCTTAAAGTATATTAATTACTGAATATTTTTTCACCAAACAATGACCAGTGCAGATCATGGTAAGACTCAACACATATGCAGGATGACTATCATCTATAGCAGGGTACAGCTTAATTTGCATTGCTCCTAATAACATTTTGACATAAATACTGATACTGATACATATTGTCTATTATACATCTTGGGGCAGTAACCCTTGATTTACCATTATTTTTCTCAGTCAACAATTGTTTTAATCCATCATATCCACCTCTTTCAACTGAAAGTCCTAAATATGCCAATTTCAGACCACTTCTGTAAATTTTTAAAGCCATTTGTTTACCAATTATATTTTGCTGTTCCATGGGAAATAAAGTAAGTAAGTTCTCATCTGACACTTTTTCAAAGTTATATTTCTCTAAACAAGTAATAGTTGTTGCACTATAATTTGAAAACATGTGCAATGGGACATCATATGCATTGACCAACTTTTGCAAAAGACAAACATTTGCAACTGCATTATATGCAGCATATGTTTCATGTAAAACTTGGGTCACAAGGTATTCTTGATTATGTTTGTCAAAGTTTGGGTATATATCTCTCATCAATGGAATAGTATCTACAATGCCAAAAATTAAATATTGTAGTGCTGGCAACAAATCACATTAATAAAAAGTCCTGATAATTCTAGGGAAGTCAAACACTTAGTATCAGGATACTAGTACATAGTTTTCTTTGGTTAAGCCAAGCTAAAAACAAAGTCAATGACTCTTTCAAAGGCATTGCATTAACTGGGTTTGAATTATAAAATAAACAGTATCCATGCAATTTTAGACCAGTCACTTGAGAAGCACTTCTAGCAATAAGCTGTGTATGTATAATATATAAAATAATTAAATGTATTATTATTGCAAACTGTAGATATCTGAATTATATCACGTTTTGCTAAGACCAGTTGTTTCAATATCATAAAACACAATAGTACAAGTGTCAAAGTTTTCTATTTTCTTATTTGCTGGTGGTGGTATCTCCTTGATGTCATTATTGTCAGACAAGCCAACGGATGATTTGTAGGTAACACATTCCCTCATTTCCAAATGTTGTATTTCATTTCAACGGTAACAATACCCTCACATTCTGAATAAAAAAATGAATTCAAATTAACAGTGTAGATAAGATGATAACTAACCTTATGTTGAAATAAAGTACATGTATATAAATGGTTCTGAGTGCTCTTGACCTACACAGGGTTTATTATGATTCAAATCAACATTAAAACTCTGTAAATTAAAGTAAATACTAACATAAACAGAAAGGAAAACTAGGATCACATTCAGTAATGTTCTGAAACATGTATTTATATATAGCAGGATATTTAGTTAATGATTATTCTTAACAGGTAAATGCATAGTCACAGTTCATGGTTATAATTCAATCTAATGAAACTGATATTACCTCAAACAATCAACCAATGTGTATATAATTATTATTTAATATTGTCAAACTGTGAACAAACAAACACACAAATTTACCTATTTTTCCTTTTGCAACTCAATTTCTTCACTTAGTGCATAGATCTTCACAAGACTGACCAGCAACTCTAGCAATATAGTGTTCCACTTCCTTCTCACACTTCTGTTATCGTTTTTCTTCTATTGTAGACATGAAGTTTGTAATATGAGTGTGACCTGAACCACTATGATACATCCCTGTAAACAGATATTATAATATGTATTAATTACCCTACACTCTTGTTAGCTTAATAATTTGCAATGCAACTTTTGGAGACCATAGCATTTCATGAATATTTGTTTAAAAAATGATCATATATGAGATTCAATAGCTCAAATAGAACATGTTTCTAGTTATTTATATCTTGCCCGGTTTAAATACAGCTTATTACTATTATTATTATAACAATTATAATACCATGTTTGTGTAGAAATTAATTAAGACAAATATTCTCTAAATTCAATTTTTTATGATCATTCCTCTGATATTTTACAAAGTTAATCAATGGGGAAACTCACCAACTGCTGCCTTAGTATTTATATCAAAGAATTGCGGACCATGATGATTTCCATCGGGACGATGTCGATTACTTGTCCCCACTTTTTTAATTTTTCCACAGTCACATCTTATTCTTAACACGGAACCAAATCCATACCGGCGCTCTTCAACGCAAGATTTAAATAGCATTCACAATTGTCACATTTCAACTCGTTTTAAAGATGTCCCAACTCGACAATCCTTCGACCCGAAAGTACACTTTCTGTTTCACTATTTTTTAACGTTTTGGGTGAGCTACTTTCGTTTTCATTCTCACCCACAGTTTCAAAGTCAGTCATCCGATTGAAACATTTCTTGCGTTCTGATTGAAGATCAAACTGCCTTTTGCGTTTAGCTGACAAAAAAGTCCGTTTCTGGCCATTCCCTTTTCCATCAATGCAATTTTGCTTCAGTGATTACAAGGCGCGTTGTTGAGCACCGTTTCGTCCGAAAATATTTACACTTGTTAAACGGTGTAAATGTAATATTTACTTTAGCGTTATAATCGAAACTGCCGCGATCGTCTTTAAACAAAGACTTCGGGATCAGTATGTACAAACATGGAGTGATACACTCAATAACCAGTCCAAAATGTTTTATTACAGGAAGTTCAAAACAGATTATACATTTGAAAAGTACCTAGAAATTATTAAAAATGAAAACATTAGAAAAGAACTAACGCGTTTTAGATTAGGATCACATAGCTTGATACAATGGAATTATTAGAAAAAATCGTACATGTAAACTTTGTTCTCATAAAACAATAGAAACGGAATATCATTTTTTCATGTGCTGTCAAACATTCAATGAACTCCGTACACAATTCCTTAAACAACCGTCCTGGCCTTCATTGCATAAATTTTATAATATTATGTCTAATAAAAATAGCACAGTTATTGTCAACTCTGCTAAATTAGTTTTAATGCAATGAAACTGAGACAAGACAAACTTACATTAATTGCTCCATAGTAAGATTTGCTGCTCTTAAAATATCTTCTCCTGTTCACGTATAGTTATATATATTTATTATTGCGTAACATTAAGACACTAAAATGTTATTCCATTGCTGCTTACATTTAATATTCATACTTATACACACATATCTTTGTTCTGTTCTGTGTTTGCTTATATTACATGTTTGATATTGTATTTGTAACATGTATATTTACTGTCTTGACCATCTCATATTATATTTATTTTGTTAATGGTCAAAGGCACTGTATGTGCAGATTGTACCAATAAACGTATAAACGTATAAAAGCTATACACATATCTCATGTAATGTGCTGGAACAAAAAGTCTGGAAGGAGTTATATGCCTCTCTTTTTTGTTTTTGCCTTTAAAAGTATAGTTAACTTGGAATGTTAGATTTGTTCTATAAATGATACAAAAGCAACGTCATTCCGAACTATAAATTGGAAATTATTTCATTAATTTATTTAATCAAATTGAACATTGACTGGCAATGAGTTTGTCTTTTTATTATTAATGATGATATTTAAATTATGAAGACATACATGCACATGCATGTATCTAGACACCTTTGACTTACCTGGCGACTGTTTTTCCACTCTACTTTTGTCAATGAAATCTTGCAAGTCCTCACCTATATCACACTTTTCTAACACAGCTCTCACGGTTTCACTGCACTGTAAATAATGTAAGAGTTCGACATTCAGGCAGATTGATGATCAGCCCTGAAAAACTGGACGTCTTACACGATAATTTAGAACGTTAAGCCGCGCCTTAACTTATCATTTTTAAAAACAAATTCTTGGCTAAATAAAACAAATTCGTGTTTAGGGTTAGATATATTCCCATTGTGGTCCTCTTTGTGAGACTGTGTGCATTTAGTATTATTCTACATACACCTGAAGGGCTATTTCAATACTGAATTACTCATTATAATATAACTCTGACCACACTATGTAAGAATGTACGTCTATGTTATCATTTTCTATCATTTCCCATGAGAATATCCAGCCTTATACTGCCTAACATTACAAACACTGGTTCTGCAGAATCTTGCCTTTGATAATTTAAGATAAATATATTACACAATCATTAACTTTAACTTGCGCCCTTGTTTCCTTTACTAGTATACATGTATAAGTGAGATAACACTGTTTTGTATCGATCTTTCTGTGCACGTATGTACGTATATGTATGAATATGATACAAATGTATATACATTGTACAACGGTACATTACAAGGTTATGTTGGCATGTTTTACTGTTACAAAAACATTCTACAACTGAATGGTGTTACTTTACGCCAAAAAAGGTAATCTCCTTTGCAGAGTTACCGTTCCTTACACTCACTCTTGTAAATGTAATGATAGCCGATAGTGTAAGAGAGTGCAAAAAAGACTGAATGATTACGCCTAAATTAGCGAAATGCCTCGTTTTGAATTAGAATCTTATTTTAACTAAATCCTTACCTCGTCATGTTTGACACATGCTAAAGAATCCACGTTAGTTACACGCCACAACAAATCTCTCAATGTTTCGATTCTTTTTTTCTCCATATCTTCGTAAATCTATAAATATTTTAAATTTAGGACTGTGAAACCAGTTATTTTCGCGAGGCAAATGTTTCGCGAATTGAAGTTATTAGGTTGTTTTGCGAAGTTAAATGTTTGCGAAATTCTACTTTCAGTTTTGTCGTAAAATTAACAGATCAATATTTAGCGAGCGTTTATTTTGGCGAATATACCATTTCACAAGAGTGGAATATTTAATCTACGGTGTAAATTTCTGATTTTGCAGTATCTATATAGTTTTGCATTGTTTTTATTAGATATTAACATGCAAAACGTTAATAATATATCTATAATAATATTGGTGGCATAATCTTTGGCTCAAATTCAATATGGTAAACACTATGCTATTTAATGTTTATACGGAACTCTTATAATGCCACACCATGTTTTCAGAGTGGGTTGGGTATACACGAATAAACAATAAATGAAAACAAGCATTCATCCAACTTCAATACAAAGTATTTGTCGAACAAAGAATAGCAACAATGGATGTGACAAAATTATGCATAATTAATATATTGTTTATGAAAATTAACATCGCATAAATATAGAACTCATTAATCCAGACGAAAACATACTCAGTGCATTTAAAAACGCAAACTGTAAGATTTCTCGAATTTCATGAACTTTCCTAGGGACACAAGATAAGAACTTAATATGATATTACTTATTTTTTCTTTCAAATATGATATTACTTATTTTTTCTTTCAAATATGATATAACTTATTTTTTCTTTCAAATATGATATTACTTATTTTTTCTTTCAAATATGATATTACTTATTTTTTCTTTCAAATATGATATTACTTATTTTTTCTTTCAAATATGATATTACTTATTTTTTCTTTCAACAGGTATCATATCAAAATGAGTTTTAAAACACACTAAAATGACATATAAATTACTTCTGACAGGTACAAAAATGTACTGAGTGTATTTATTACTAGCGTGCTCCAAGGGATATAAATAATAATTATGATTCCATTGAGCCAAGACGTAAAACGCCAAGGGGAAGTAACTACTGCGAGACGTTTGTGACGATGTAAATCAGGGTTATCTCCCACCACGACAAGGCGATAAAGTTTCAGTAAAACAAAACAGTCGTTTGTTGAACAAACGGTTGAACCAAGCCATTGATACTTTGTTTTCGTATGATTTGTTTTTCTATGATTTCGTTCGCCTGCTAGTTGAATACACAATGCGTGTAATGCTGACCTTCTACCGATCCTTAAGTAGAAACAGAAGTGTTAAGGCACAAAGTCAGTTACACTTGTGAAGTCCTTATTGTTTCACAATTGCTTTGCTAAGAATTGTTTAAGTATGCCCGAGAGTGGTTTTCTATTGTTTCAAACAATCGTGCACGTTGTGAGTGATGATAGAGTGTTTCATGTAAATGTTTGCATGATTACTTCGATAGTTGAAATATGTTCAGCTTTACCGTTAAATTAAACAAATCTTCATTTTTAAAAACATTCAAACACATTACTTGACAAAGCGAAGATGTTCGCTTTATTCGTGAATTTTCTTCTGTGACACAGACACAATTGAAATGTAAACAGACAAGATTATCTCAATTGTGTACTCGATACATTGATATTCTGGCTGTTTAAAGTGTACACCAATGTTGAAATCAATATTGTGTTTGTGGTTTACGCCGTTTATCAACCGTATTTCAGTTATGTACCTCGGACAGTTGACTCAACCAGTGTTCATGGGTTACCAACCAGTATGAACCTGTTTATGCACAAGCTAGTAACAACGTCTCCACAAGGAGCTCGAACATATGAACTCTAGATTGGCATGTCGTGTCCTCAACCGACTGCGCTCGCAGGTTCACGAAAGAACTTAAACTCAAATTCTTCCAATTTCGAAAGAGTTATTGGATTATTTAATTGAATGTTGAACTTTAAGTTATATTGATCTTTTCACCAGTTTTCTAGATACTATTTTAAACTCGCATTTTCCATCTTTAAAATATAGAAGAAAACGTACTTAAGATCAACCCCAGTCATTTGAGTTCCACAATATTGTTTTTTCTTAATTAATGCCGTCAGTTATGATAAGAACGGAAGTTTTAAAGGCATTAATTGATATACATGTATTACTCAAGGCTATTACGATGATCCATATTTTTCAATGCAGTAATCTATTTTGTTGTCAAAAATTAATCATAAACGTTGAGCTTAATTTAAGTACAAACTTTTTTTGTGAACCTAGGGCCTGGTCATAGTACATTGGGTTCAATCAATAGTCAGTTGACCTACCAAGCGTTCCTGGTTTTCAAGCTTGTACGAACATAACCAGTCTGCAAGTCACAGTCAAAGTGGGCGGCCATAAATGACAGAAGGGGTCGAATGACATAGATACGCTAACTTATTTAAAATAGTCATATGAGCGCCGCTGTACGATTTCCAAGCTCTTCTTTTAGTGACGTCATTTCAAGAAAACGTCACATGGCCCATATGGCAATATGAAAACGAAGTGACCATATTGTTTCCTTCTTGAAAATAGTGACATCACATGTGACATTTTTTTGAAATGACGTCACTTACAGAGAAGAGGTTGGCAATCCCACATCAGCGCTCATATATACATCTGGCACAGGTTTCGAACCCACGTACGAGATAATATACTTACACTGCACGCTGTTAGGTGTTCTCTCTCCCAGTTCTTTCGAGCTGCCTCAAGACTTTCGATTGCGCTCTGGTATGCCGTATCTGTGTGTATAGACTGACAACATTAATCATCTGGTCCCGATCTCCCGAAGCATCTCAATCTGAACTAGATCTCAGCTCAAATATTGTCTCAAATCGTTGAGATTTTCCTCATCGCACTAATCACATAATCATTCTTGTTTTTCCAATTTATACTACAACACAATATCTCCAGAGCACCACTCTCTTGTACAACAATCTCTCTTCAACAACATTATCATTTTTTTCATAGTAAAATTCTACAAAATTATCCTTTCAAGAGCAACAACCTCTCAACAACAACCGATTTGATATCCCTAAGGGTGTTGCTATGTAGATTTCCACTGTATGCCTACTGTTTTACATATTTATATAACAAAAAATTATGTAAGCCTATAGTCGGACAAGGTTCATTCGAATTCATTAGGTCCAAAATTTTATATGGAATAATACATGGTTTCGAATAGCCCATTTCAATTTGACGTGAGTATGAAGATACATTGGGACCAGGTATTTATTTCGGACGATACCAAGTAATCGGATAGAAGATTGTCGAATACACGACTGTATATATAAAGGGCCGATTATTCCTATAAACATTCTGTCGAGTCTGTGACAAGAATCTGGCATACGATGTCAGAACCGATGTATACTGGCTATGTACATTGACTTATTAAAGTTCAATTCAGTAAATGAACATATTGTGTTCAAAGCTATGATACGGCAATAATAGCACACTTAACGATGATTAGTAAATGACTATTGAATACAAAGGTTCATGAATGGTATAACTAAAGCCATTCAAACGCAACCGAAAATTGTCTGCTGCAAAACATGACATAAAGAAGAAATAATTCTTTATTCATTCACTAACATAATTCCATAAAATTATTCAATCATGAAATATGAATTATTGGTCCATAGTTTCAATACTTTTTGACCAATATTTTAAAAGTTGGAAACAGTTCGTAGCTTTTAACACCATGTTCTTAATGAAGTCTAATTAAAATAGTTGCGTTTTTATTGGTGTTGAGTATAATACAAGTATCTACATACCTGCATTTTCTCTAGTTTCTTTACTTTTTTGTATCTTTGTATCCGCCTGTCAATTAAATGTAATTCTATTAGTACGATGACTGTTATAAATACAGTTGGACCTCGTTCATTCGAATTCAACGGAGCCGAAATTTAATTCGAATAACACATGGTTTAGAATAGCCCATTTCAATTCAACTTCCTTAAGATACATCGGGACCTGACATTTATTTCGGATTATACCGAATATTCGAATAAAAAGTTGTAGAATGCACGAGGTTCAACTGTACGCTTGTTTCATCATATTGTACCGTATTGTCAGTTGATAATTAACGAGTAAACAATAAGTGGAAATTCATCAATTTCTGATGGAGATTAGATTTAAAACGATACGAAGTAATACATTTCCGAACCATAAATCTTGATTTTAAATTTTGATTTTGTAAGAAACACATCAATGCATTATTTATATAGACAGGAACTGCTCAAAACAAAATTTCAAAATCTACGCAAGCAAAGGTATATAGATGAAACAGAAAAAAATGTATGGTTGTTCAATTTATCAATGGGTTGATCTAACCTTTTCTAATTCGTTTTTCTTTGTTGTGACAGCCGATCGGACAGTCTTCAAATTTTCTTCTGCATTGTTAAATTCTTTGCATTTATCTTCGTATGATTTCTTCAGCTGGAACAATAACACGGAACTGCATGATATACCGTCTACTGTGGCCGAGTGGTTAATGCATCCACCTTGGGAGCGGGAGGTCGAAGGTTCGTATCCCGGTAGGGGTCCGTTCTGATATGGCCCGTTGGTGAGCCACCAGCTAGTTAAATAATGGTTACCGTGCGCCTACCTGCCAGGTGCCTGGCATTAAAGGATATCAATCGGGAAGTAAATGTACTCAGAAAGTAGGTGTCTCATAAGTCCGAATTGACTGGCCCTTTAAAAAGGGTGACACTATAATAAATAAACACTTTATACCGTGTATGATGGTGTAAACATTTTAGGGGACACAAACACTACATTTTGTTACACTGCATACACCGGTATCTTGTGTAGAACCTTGTACAGCAGACATACTCTTTGATAACCCGGAAGACAAACATACACACTGAATACATTTACATTGTATAGTGTTATGTTGTGGCTAATACCACAAGAGAGTGCGACAGGTTTATACAGGTGATATCATAATTACAGTATTAATTTATGAGCTCACAGATCAGGTTTCAGATTTGAATAATCTACAACCTATTCATACATTTAACTTCGTTAAATAGTGTCAATACAAGTAATGCAAACTTCCTGTATGCGAGCTATTTGGAACTTTATATTAAATCTTTTCACTAACTGTATATGATTAAATATTCGTACACCAAATACAAACTGTAGATTCAAAGATAGATAGTTTGCAGACGAATACTTAATATGTAAATTGCTTCCAATGAAAATTCTTAAGCGTTGACACATTTTTTTCTTACTGAGTATCTAGTGATAAACCATGCTACATATAAAAATAATATATATATATATATATATATTACTATACATGTATAAATAATGTCATGTCATAGCTTTTATTGCATCTTAAAAACAGCTGTTAATTAAATTAGGACCAATTTGATTGGTCCTAAATGTATTGCATACGATTATTTTTTAATAGTGCACGATATTGTTCAGTTTCTTACACATGTTTTTGTTTTATTATTATTGTTAGTAACAATTAACGACTGTTTTTCAGTGTTATATACATATATGTAAATATTTATTACACAACATTGTGTAATGTTTAATATCTTAACGTATCATGTGATATTTTTATGTTTAATTGTAATGTTTAGTCTCTTATAACTTTTATAAAGAGAGGCTGTATACTATATATATATACTAGTAGTTGGCTCTGTTTTTATGTTATTGTAGAATGTATGTATATAGATGAGACGCAAATAAAGACTAAATATAAATATGTATACGCATATACTACACAAGGGATATAGAAGGGGGCAACTCGGGACAATCTTCTGACGTCATATCCGCAGTATTGCGTGGCTTAGCTAACATCGATCTTATATTTCCGTTTATTCACTCATTCTATAATAATTTCAACCCATTGCTTCAAATAATTATAAAAAAGAATTTGGACTGAATACGATCATGCAATACTTTTCTACAGTCCATGACTTTCCATTGTGAAAACTAATATCTCACAGTGATCTCCCCTTGCTGGTCATGGGACAGTGAAGTAGAGCAGCATTATTGCATACTTATGCTGAAACAATCCGGAAAATATTTAAACATTTAGTAACTGTCAGCATTATCGTTTCAATTTCATAGAATCATGAATTTATCTCAACGTTATCGCATTTTGATAGCATTCACAATTATAAAATTATCATTAAGATTTATGCACACAATACAAAATGTTGATAAACTAAGCGAACTGAGACCGAACAATGAAGTTAATAGTCATTCAGTAAGTATGCGACTCAGTTAGTAACATGGACATTCAAATAAGTAAGAAACACATAACTGAAATAGTTCATTGTTTATATTAATGTCTAAACGATTTTTTTACAATTTTATTCGCAAAACACATGTAAAACAGTAACTTAGTGTCCGACCAGACTCTGCAGTTGTATTGACAGTTTAAAAGATTCGCTTTTGTAATGTATACCTTATATTTGTATACACCTATACTTTATGCAGGTACACCTTTTGACCGAGCGGTTAATGCATCTGCCTTGGTAGCAGGAGATCAAAGGTTCGAATCATCCCGGTTGGGGGTCAGTTCTGATATGGCCGGTTGGTGAGCCACCAGCTAGTTAAATAATGGTTACCGTGAGCCTACCTGCCTGACGCCTGGCATTAAAGGATAGGATCCTGGAAGTAATTGTGCTCAGAAAGTAGGTGTCTCATAAGTCAGAAACGGCTGTCCTTTTAAATAGGAGGTGACACAATAACAAATAATCACTTAACTTATGTTTAAACTACATTTAATTTACTTGCAACAATTGAGGAAATGCAAATATGTCCTACTAAGCATTCAAATGACCAACCAATCAGAATGTAGGCATGATGAGAATGTAGCTATGTTATACACAAAGGGGGTCGGCACGTTGAGGAAATTACCTAAAACAGTTATCCAAGTCAAAATCAATCATACCATGTAATAGCATCAACAAGGGTTATATGTTATAACTAAAACAAAAATATTTTCATCCCAAGTTCATTTAATTGTCCGTCTAAATTTTAATACTCCGCCAAATTCACATTCACAAGTACCTGCGTGTAGCTAATACAATACACTTCCAACAAACAATAACAATTTAGCAGTTCATCTCACCAAAAACCCACAATCCAACGTGAAACGTGCAGAAAGTGCCAGTTGTTTTTAGTCTATGGAGTAGTCGCAACATCAAATGACTCACGTAAACACGTAAAATGTGATATTACGTTATCAGCGTTAGACTGGTACCAGAGAGTTCCGGGTTCGATTCCCGGACTCGACAGTTAATGTCAAGGACACAGGCTACACATATATTGACAAATAACCTCGCAGACGTAGCCATAGTAACAATGTAATCTAATACACGTGATGGTATACGTTTAGTTAAGTTACTCACCGTCATAGTTTTCTGATATTCATTTTTCTTGCTTTGTATATATTTCTTTACATTTTCTTCTGTCTGAAATATTGTAAAACACTTCCTGGTTCATGATCTATCACTTATCGCAACACGATATATCAACATCTGTTCTTTAAAAACGATCATCTTACTATATTTTCTATTTTTCCTTGATATCATCCTTTGATGAGCAAATTTAAGCCTGTTTAAGTATCCAAACTGACTGTCGCTTAGTATATTAATGAAAACTGTACGAGTACATACGTTTTTTTTAACATGGACCATTACGGTCGATTTCAAAAGTGTAATGTATATAACTATGTTGCGTGAAATATAACTTCTTCTTGCTACTGAGAATGAGGAAGAGGAAACTCGGAATTTACCGCAGATAAACAACCTTTACTTTTAGATATATTGAAGATCAGCCAGACGTTAAATCCAGTCTTTGTTTTCATTGCGATTCGAGAACGATGTGAACGGTATTATTTGTATTGCAGGAATCGAGGCAAAACACCACACCTATAACAATCCTGAGTAAATCTAACTGCTATGGTGTAAGAAACCCGTGTAAAACAATACAAACTCTGGTGCATGGCCCGGGTATACCCCTTGTTTTATTCATATGAAATAGTCCGGGTTTTTTTATTCAATTGAGAGCAGTTGCAAACAAATGGAAAATGTCTGCCAGTGATAATATGTGTTGGAAAATGTTGACACATAGACACACTGAACGCAATAACGATATGCTCAACTAATTTTGATTCCACTTTTAAAAGTACTAGTCTCTATAAGGAGTTCTAGAAGATCGTGACATGATGAACACATAACGTAGGAAGCAGACGACCCATTTAACATTATAAACTGTGAAATAATTTTCATGGAGTGTTTAATTTACACAACATATTACTGAAATCGCCATGGGATATATACACAGGTAAATATTTACCTCATATACCCAAATATACCTAAAACGTATCAATTCATACAGAGTGGAATTAAATTTAACTGCTATACATATATGTATACGTCTCCAGTGGTCGATTGGTTAAGGCATCTGCCTTGGGAGCGGGAGTTGGAAGGATCGAATCCTGGTAGGGGTCCGTTCTGATATGGCCGGTTGTGAGCCGCCAGCTAGTTAAATAATGGTTACCGTGCGCCTACCTGCCTGATGTCTGGTATTAAAGGATATGAATCGGGAAGTAAATGTGCTCAGAAAGTAGCTCATAAGTCAGAAATGAATGGCCCTTTAAGTAGGGATGACACTTTTACTTCTATATGTCTTGCATCTCGATAAACTACTCGTGTCATGTTGGTAGATTACAGAGGACATTGTTAACATTTCTTGAAACAAAACCTTTGGAATCACCTGTTTCTTTATCTTGGCTTGTTCTTCGTTAAATTTGGTAGTTTCGTCTTGTAATGCATTAAATGTTGCCGCCGCCTCCTCATGCACATTGGCTATCCTCTCTGTCTGTGCCTTCAGTACTCGCCAGCTATCACCCAGCACTCTGTGTTAATGTATACATACTGAAGTTAAATCAAGTGGAAAAGTGCGCTCGACGTGGGGCTCGAACCCACGGCCCCTAAACACTAGTACGGCGCTCTATCGACTGAGCTAACCGGGCGGCCGTCTAACCCCGCACTACTACACTCCTCCCCCTTCCGGCATTTGAGGCTCAACCTTCGTGGGCCGTCAAACATCGCTGCCACAATTGAAGTAAAATCAAGGGAAAAGTGCGCCCCATTGTGGGACTCGAACCCACGACCCCTAAACACTAGTATGGCGCTTTACCGACTGAGCTAACCGGGCGTACATCTATCCCCACACCACTACAATAATCAATCTTACAGTTCATATATTCACAAGTGCATTGTCTGACTAGCTAAACATTTCAATTCAATATAACTTTACTTTATTGGTGAGTCCATGCATTATGTTATTCTCGTTCATTCTGATACAAATTATCGTGTTGAAATCGATGTTGTATTTCTATATTAGACGCTTTTAAGAGAGAAGAAGTAAATCAGTGTGATAAATAATTCCCATGGTATCATAAAATAAGTTTTCACAGCAATAAGAAATTATAATAGTGCATCAAGTTTAATACAAAATAATAACAAATGCTGGTTTGATCCTCAAGGCTAAAATGTGATAGACAAAGGTCAACAACCTAGCGAAGCTTTCACTTTGTTGCGATTTTAGTAATAAGTATTGTCCAGTTTTATTGCCCTGCCAAAAATTCCATATCTTCATGGTCAATGCACATGATAAATAAGTCTTTATCGAAAGTGGCCCAATGAATAATTTATAGCGTGCATTGACCATGAAGATATGGAAATTTTGACAGGTCAATAAAACTGGACAATATGCATGTACGCAAACTTAAGATAGTTCAAAGAAGATCGGCGATTCTAATCCAATACACTAAACACTTTACCCAATTTCTTCGCGTCCATCTGCCTTTTTGACCAAATTCTGCAATGCTCTACTGTATTCTGTTTCCGCTCTTGCTCTGAAATGAAAACACGAAAACATATATTAATAGGTTAGTCATTACTTATTTTACAAATCGCGGAAATATAAGTAGGGGAATCCGCGTCAAGTTTGATATGTCATAATTACTAAATTGATGGAGACGTACTTGACACGTGGTTTCATGCGGACTTCCTCAATGTTGTATTCATCAAGGAGCTTTCACTTTCTGAGGAAACAAGAGTGTCATGTACATCCGATTAAGCTACCACACAGAGCTAATGCAATCTAATACATCGTAAATACCCATCCCAAGTCATTTTACTAGCAAATACAACTATAAGTTAACGTATATCCACACATTCTTGTATTACAATGACAAACTATTTTGTGTTGAAGCCAATGCTGAAGAGCCAATGGTGTGTCTATAGTCTGACGCTTAAAGTTACCCAGGGTGTGTCTATAGTCTGAGGCTTAAAGTTGCCCAGGGTATGTCTATACTGAAAACTATCTGCGTTACATTTTCATGCACTTGTACTGACATCTCAAATGTCGGTTTTGTATATGTAAGCTCACCTATCCTTCAGATAATGGGCAATCTCCGAGCAGACCTTTTTGCCTTCTTTCATACGTTTGCAGAGCGCGTCCCATCCCGATGTACCGATTACATCAATGTCCTGCAAATAAGAGAATGTCACAAATAACGATTTTTAATATGTTATTGAGATACAACTGAATGATAATATTCACCAGTCTCCGTTGGTCGGTTAAAGCGTTTAAAATGTCTATCGCGGAACCAGTTTATTACGTAACTGTCACGTTCTTGCAAGTATTCTAGACCATGATCGAAGTTATACGATTCTGTTGATGGGCCTGTAATAAACTATGGCGCTCCATTCTGGGGTTCAAGACAAATCTTATTCATTTATAGAGGCTGTGCGTAACAGAGCAGTGCGTTTCTCCTAAGAGTAGGCAACTATACTTCTAATGTCGCAATTTTTGGTGAAATGGGATCGGTCCCTCATGTTGCAGGTTAATGGGAAAGTATAAGCCTGATTGGAGTAGATTATGCAATATGAATACTTCTCGTTTGAATACACGTATAGCTACATGATCATATGATCGTACACTGTATCAATCCATCTAAGAAAATTGTTTTTACCATGTAAAAGAATGTTCACTAATTTTGTAGTATTGTTTTAGTTTTAATGTGTTGTTTGTATGTTCATGTATATTTCATTATGTTTTACATTGTTTCTTATAATTCAAATGTGAATGATATTGTGTAACAATGTAAACGTTTCTTTGTAAAAACTATATAATTAATTGTCAATAATGAAACGGAAATACAGAATATATCCTGTTCAAGCAAGTTAACACTACAAGCAAAAACGTGACGATTTTATTTACTTACATCTCGATAAGAAGATGATAAAATAAACAAAGACATGGCCAAAAACCAGTTGGCTCATCTAGACTATCCAACATGTCAGGTAACTAACGTAGATTGTTTCTATGTGTAATTTAAATAACTGTATGAATCGAATTAATGACATCTACATCTTTATCGAGCGTGTTAACCAATCCGCGTCAAGGTTACAAACGTTGTTCGGTTGAAGAGAAACTGCCTAGCAAAACCATGTTAGAACGGCTGTGCCGAAAAATATTTAGGTAATATATCGTGGCCATCTATAGAAAAATTCATTACTATATATTATGTCTTCAAAAAATAAAAGATATTTGTTTAAAATTGCTATTTACTTAAGGGAAGCTTTTTCTATTAGAAATGATTATTTGAAAAATCACGCAGTTCCCTTAGTTTCTTTTCATTTTTTTTCCAATTTTCCTACCATTTTTCACTGTACTTGTATTTCAATTAGGTAATGCGTTTCATGACTTTGCTTGTATGAATTTATGTTTGTTCTGTATGTTTGTATGTATGCACTGACTGTCTGTGTGCTGTTTTGTGTTGATTTACCAAAGGCACGTACGTGCCAAGTATGTTAATAATGATATGTATGTTGTACATAATATAGCACAAATAAATTATCTATTTACTATCAATTAGATATAATCACCAATGCACATATGATGATTGTATAAATAATTGCACTCCATCATCAAAAATACAAGATCATGTTTTTAAATGTAACAGACAAAATAAGCAGTTGTATTGGTCAGTGTCATTGTAATTGTACTCGAAAGAGACAATTGTATGTTTGAGATGCTAGAAAGCTAAGTAACTACCACAATACAGCCTACCTTGCCGAAACAAAATACTAGGCAAAACTTTATGGTGCATAATTCAATATAATATTTTTCGAAAGAGGCTACAATAAGTACCACCATGAATGTATACATTCTGTAATACATTCTGATAAATCAGTACAACCCGGGGCAATTACATTATGCTGGCTATATACAGCGGGGTGGCTAATTAAGTCTCGAACGATACTGATTATGAGACGTTAAAGTAGCGTATATATAATCGGTTATAGCATGGAGCCAATATCGATCAGATCTGGGGAATCTTGAGATGAGCCAGAAAGTTGGACATGCTGGAATCTAAGCAAAATCAGCACAATTATATTTAACCGTTATTTTAGTACATTGATTGATTAAATACAACTTAAGAACAAAAACTCTGAAGAACTTATGCCCGAAAATATACAGATCGTTAAATATTGGAATAAAAACATTGTCGGTTCTTTGTTTACATGGGCACGAACTATTTGTGTACCAATTTTGACTAAATTTTCGAAGTCAATGTCTGTGGATTCCACTAACTATGGTTTAAAAATATATATTTTCAATTTCAATGCTCTTTTTTATTTATCACTTTCATAAAAATACAGGTACATGTACATACTCTTTATATCAATGATCGGGTTTGATGCACAATTACTGTATCTGACTTTGAATTGTCGACACACCTTTGATATGTCAGTCGCTAGTATTGTATCTGTACCGGATGATATGTCAGTCGCTAGTATTGTATCTGTACCGGATGATATGTCAGTCGCTAGTATTGTATCTGTACCGGATGATATGTCAGTCGCTAGTATTGTATCTGTACCGGATGATATGTCAGTCGCTAGTATTGTATCTGTACCGGATGACATGTCAGTCGCTAGTATTGTATCTGTACCGGATGACATGTCAGTCGCTAGTATTGTATCTGTACCGGATGATATGTCAGTCGCTAGTATTGTATCTGTACCGGATGATATGTCAGTCGCTAGTATTGTATCTGTACCGGATGATATGTCAGTCGCTAGTATTGTATCTGTACCGGATGATAAATCATCTCAGTAGTTTATACCATACAGTGTAGATGATTAGATATTTATCTAACTGGTGCAAGGAAGTATAGTCCCATATCAATATTGACCTATCAAAATCAAGATTAAACCCGGAAGAAAAGTTTATGCAAACTTTGCGTTGTATTATACCTGCTAGATTGCAAAATGTATAAGATGCGTATGCAGAATTATAAATGCATTTCATTTATTGTCGCTCTACCGTACCATAATTACTATTCATAAGTATGCGCCCTAACCATAAACAGAAAAATAGCGAAACCATAACCGGAAATATTTTAAATTACGCATATTCGCTATAAGTGATACAACATATCTTTATCATTTAAGGGCTATAAATGTATAAATGTACAATAATTTTCATTTAATTTCCTAATTATGCACAGTTGTTTGCATTAATGTCATGAAGTGTTAAAATGAAAAAATGTGAGGACGATTGGATAAGTTTGGTCAGCGTATATATGTAATAAAATACATTATGATTTCATCAGATTCGACGCGGTGTCACTTGCCGCAACTTTCTGCCGCGACGATCTACGCATGTAAAATCTCTGGAATGAAGATATTTCTGTTAAAATGTTTTATGAAAATTAAATTTATCATATTTGTCACAGTTCTGGCAAATAGTAGGCCCTACTGATAATAAAGTTATGGGGGTTCATTCCAGGAAAGTCCGAAGCTCTACCCCGGCCCTCGTACACCATCTACATATACATTTATATCGGAGCATTTTCTGTTATTCTCTGGGATAGTTAATACTGAATTAAATATCAAATGAAAAATATCCAAAGAAATTATACAGTTTATGCTGCTAAATTAAACGATTTCCACCCATACTTAAACTTCGGGCTTCATGCCGGGACTGGTGGGAATTTTGCCTACCCAGCGGATATACTGTACACATACGTTGACTTCGAACTATCGGATATTCTTACTATCGGACATTCGAACTATCGGACATTCGAACTATCGGACATTCGAACTATCGGATCTTCGAACTATCAGACATTCGAACTATCGGACATTAAAACTATCGGATCTTCGAACTATCGGGTGGTCATGATTTAATTTAATACGGAACCTCACTTATTTTGAATAGGCTGGTAGCAAATTTTGGGCATGTGCACATTTTGTCATCTTGTATAGATGTACGATACATTCATTTTATTTACCCAATGTGATGAAGAGTGTCTCGGGTCTAGTATAGAATATAATTTGATATCTACCAATTTTGAGTGCTCAGTAAATTAATATTTACCGAAGTAAAATTGAAATATATCCCGTTTATTTGTGTGCTGGGGCCGCGTTTTAAAACTATATATAACATGCAAACTTTTGGAACGTAATGATACCTGTTGTTTTTATATGAATTTTAAATAAACAACATTAACGGTATTGCATTATTAGTTTTGTTCTGCTATAGTGACTTCAATGTAGAAAAACATTAACTCCTCATATAGTTAGCGTTCTACAGTAACATTAAATTGCTCTCGGTTTTCCTTAACATCTTCGGTATGCGACATCTTACCCTGCCCTACAGGTCAACATATACACTGCTTGGTTTATTAATAAGTTATGTCTCACTTTCTCCTTTAATTGCTCATGTTTTACATATATTCACTGCATTTTTTTCACTTGAAATTTGTATTAACTTTTAGCCTTTAGTTCATAAGTTAATTACTCCACTTTGAACTCTGAATCGACTCTATTGCATAGTCTCAACGTAATTAAAGCATTCATGTACAACTAATGTTAATATTCGCATCTATATAACTTTTATCGGAACTATTTCATTTCCTTTTTTCACATATACATCATTTATTTTTCATATATGTTCATATATATCCACATGATTTATATGGCTCAATTCTCTCTCATGCTGATAATTATCTAAGATTTAAGTTTTTAAATATAATTATGATGTTTTTTGCATAATAAGAATTCTATGTCATAATATTTTTTCTTAGACATGCTGTTTTGGCATGGTAATATGTATTCTATGTCATAGCATTTAGTTATGCTGTTTATGGCATTCACTGTCTCTCCCGATAACGGATGTACACATATATGTATCTTTTTCAGGCCGTAGGCTATACGGAGACAAAAACATGCTAAATATATTTCGTATATTGAAACTTCTAAAAAGTCATATACCAACATTACCTACTTTCTCGCCATTTGTCACGCTGCTCATTATTGTAATAATGATTATTGCTGCTTTGTAAAAAGGATTTTTCAGTGGTAAATATACAAACATTGCTAACCAAATCTGATTACATTTTGTTTATTTGGTAAAAGATGTGCTTTAATAATATTCTCTTTTGTACATTAGTCAAAAGTAGTTATTTATAACTGTGTTAATATTTGCATGTACACTCATGGGCAATATTGCCTTTTGCAAAAAAATATCTATGCAAATAAAAGATATCTAGAGTTATCTATAATTGCTTCATGTTATAATCTATTCATACATTTTGACAGTATTATCACAAACTGAGTGTGTATTTACATAAATTGTTCGGTAAATAGGTATCAAGGGTATGAAAATAAATGCATACTTTCAAACTTTGATAAAGAGAAATGAAAACCATTAAATACTCAACTTGCAACTGCATTGAAATGTTATATCGGTAATGCACATTTGTACATATTTGAGTTTCGCGTGTAGAGACAGTTAGTGAAATCAAATACACAGGTAGATTTCAATCACAACTCACATTTCAGCTGATTGTATCGTTGCTATGTGTTTAAATAGGTATAATGGAGAAGTTTGCTATTATCTTTTACGATGCAAAGCTTTTTACTGAATTTTATAGAGTCACCAAGACCAATACAATTAATGATATTATTATGTTTAAGGATTTCTATATATTTTTGAAGTTTTCCTTCTACTTTCTTTTTCCATATACTTTATTATATATTTTTTAGAAAAGTCATTTATATTTAAAATTCTACATTTAAAATGATGTTCAATAAATATTTAAAACTAACACATTTTATGTAAAACGATAATGGGTTACCAAGTGTATTACAGGTAACGAAAGAGCGGTGTTGACTCCTTTATACATGATTGCCAATTCAAACACCGAGATATCATGAACTAATCGATTGCGTGATTTTGATTGAAATCCTGTGATCCTGAGCTGTGAGTCGCAACTTTACCGATTGTACGTTTTCAGAACACGAAGTCGAGAATAACGAAGTCACCACTTGTCTTCCGTAGTTTAATGCGTTTATGAACGTAGTGCCTATACTTTGCATGATAGGACACTTGGGAAAAACATTTATTTTCAGAGGCTAACAAGCCGACTACCTCTCTCGAAGGATTTCAACTTTTTCACAAAACTCGAACTTACAGCTTTGGTGGGCGTGTGATTAACGGAATAATGAAATTTATCATTTTGAAATCGCTGTCAACACTGTATTCACAAACACAATGAATGCATCAAATATGTGAATACGTCTTATACTCTTTATAGATCAATGATTTTATCGTGTATTACAGGTAGCTTATATCGTGTCTCAATATGTACGTTGAATTGTTTACGTTACATTTATGTCATATATCTCTTCAACACGTGTATTCAACATCACCTTGATAAAAGCATATGTTGATTTATCTGTATACAACAGTTTATCTATCAGTTTGATTAATGAATGTGTGATAAGTTCTGTTCGTAACAACTTTTTAAGTTTAGTTCAATAATATTTTATTGCATTTTTATTCAATACAAAGGGGATTGGGCACAAGTTATCTGAACGTTAGTGAAGCCCTCTCCCACAACATTTACAAAATCATGGCAACTGCAAGAAAATATGACAGATACAAATTTTGTAAGCTTTGTTTAAACAAATATAGAAACAGTTGTAAACAGTAAGAAAACAAGATAGAACTATTTACACTGGGTGTGGAAATATAATTTAAACATGACACATGCAATTTATAAAATTCACTTGGTAATGTTAAACACATTTTGAACTCTTCAAATAATGATACACTTTCTGAAAGATATACAAGTTTTCCTCAAGAGATATACATGCAGTTACACCTCCGAATAGTAAGTTAACAAGTCAAGGGACAATTCATACTTAGTTAAACTTCTCAACTATCAATGTTCCTCGGTATTTTGCCATCTTCATGTTGTGACTATTCAGATATTGAAACAAAATCTAGGACATAAACTTATATTAAAGCTAACATTATCTATGTTAAACAACACGATAAACGTAAGAACGCATTTGAATCGTAATATAAGGTAAAGTCCTGCAATCATGTTTTCTGCGTGATGTAAACTTTTATGTTACAAGGAGCTCAATGGATTTATGTATGGTCACGATATCTCTCAAGCTCAATGTGACGGCTACAGTCACACCTTCGACTGGAGTTTCACAAAAGACTCCGAAGTTATCCGAAGAAGCAGTTAGGCTTAAAAACAATCGGTCTTAAATACACTGACATAACGCGAACTAAGACCTGACAACGAAACTATTCGGTACACATACGTCTATTTAAATAGCCTCACAATATTACCGAACCATAAACTGGTAACATTAGTAGCTATCATGTTTCTCTTAGCAACCACCTTGTAGGGTGGTTATATGTCCTTTTACTTTCCTGCTTTAAAACGTGCTGACATTTACTAAAGGGCCTATTGTGCAAAGATAAGTTCCATTCACTAAGTACATACAAATGTTGATTCAAATACATATTCGGAACGAAAGTAATTTATGACATAATTCAATATGGTAACATATGCGTATAATATGCAATCTATACTTACCCAAAAAGCTTCGCCGAATGTATATCCGCGTGTCATTCTCTTTTTAGATGAATATTTTATATGCTTATAAGTAATCTAATACATAAAGATATGAACTGTCATCTTTAAGTCCCTCACACTTGAAACAATTTTACACAATTGATAAATGTTTACATTGAACCAAATGTTTTAAACTCAACTGGTGATAATGTCAAACATGACATTTATCTAAAATACTATTAAAACTTCCTCCGATTGTTTGATTTCACTTAATATAAGTGCGTTCCATTTTTAAATCTTTCGTTTAGACAGCAATGTCTGAAGTCCACACTTGTATGTCAACCCTCATTACTTCCCTGTCGAGTCAGGCTGTATTACGTGGTATACAGGAATAAATTTCCGCTCGAGTACTTCGCTTTACAAAAATGCCGTACTGCTGTATTTATATACTCATTATGTAAAATGTATGCGTAAAATGTAATTTTCGTTGTTTAAACGTAGTGAATTAGACGATAATTGATTTCCCTTGTTTAAGTTGTCACGATAGGTGGCGCCTCGTTCGCACGAGATTTTGAGCGACAAAATAAGCGCCGAAGTCATTCAGCCTTGGGTACGACCAGAGTATAGACGTTTAATTGATAGCTTGAAAATGGACACATCCACGTGCGATAAAGAATACACTGACTCGTTGGGTGGAGACATAAAGAAAGACTTGAACGAGATATTGTGTGAATTACGTGGACAGAAAAATGATTTATCTGAATTGAAGAATGAAGTGAAAGGTAACTCTTTAAATTATGCTGAAATGAAAAAACTTAAAACTGAAAATGACATACGATGGCGTTTCGAAGGAAACAAAATTCAGTACCAATTCAATTCTGAGTTGGAAGACATAATGAAGCAGGGCCTTTGGGCTATAGAAAACGGGAAGCCAGATTATGCCAAAGAAGTAATGAAGGATATCGGCGACAAGTTACACATGCGTAAAAAGCATATCCGAATTGCAGACACGTGTGAAGGAGGATGGGAGACGGTGAAACAATACAAAACGAATCCGCTTGCGAGTGACTCCGAAGACGAGTCTCGTATCAACAGAGCAGAGTCACGTGCTATTAAGAGGAAGAAAAACGGCAAGAAAAATACGACAAAATCGACAACGAGCGTTAATCATGTGAGTAACAGAAATTCAACAGCTAGAGCGTTGGGTGGAGCGTCAAATTATGGGGCGGGGTATCCATTTCAACCTCCAACACCATTCAATGATACGAAATTTGGTGCCTTTCGAGGCTATTCAGGAAACCCATTCCAAAGGAATTTCAGTGGCCCAATCGGACCATGCTATGCATGTGGAGAGCTTAACCACCTTCGTAGACAGTGTCCGTACACCAGAGGTACGAAACAACCAGATAACTTCGGGAAACAGTGAAGTGAACATTGTGGAGAACCCTACTTTAGATATAAAAGATGAGTATTCTATTTGTAAAAAATTTGATTTTGACAATTCCCGTTTTACAAATGAATTTACTGTGTATGAACTGGGTCTGAAAGAAATTATTGTAAAAAATAGACTTAATAAGCATATAGAATTCTGGGAATCTATAGGTGCCGGACAGTTTATATTAGATACTATTAGGTACGGTTATAAAATACCATTTTATTCTTTACCTGAAAAATGCATGTTAAAAAACAATTTATCTGCTGTTAAAGAGTGTGTTTTTGTAAATAATGCCATTCAAGATTTATTAGATCGAGGCTTAATAGAAAAATGTGCTATTTCACCAAAAGTAGTGAACCCATTATCTGTGTCTATTCATTGTGACAAAAAACGATTGATTTTAGATTTACGAGCAGTAAACCCACATGTATGGAAGCAGTCAGTTAAGTACGAGGATCTTAGACTCGCTCTTAATTATATTGAACAAGGAGGATGGATGATCAAGTTTGACATTCATTCTGCTTATCATTTCATAGATATATATTATAAGCATACGGAGTTTCTAGGATTTTCATTTCCAGACAAAAATGGCGCCGTAGTTTATTATAAATTTTTAGTTTTACCGTTTGGTCTGGGAGTTGCCCCGTATTTATACACTAAATTTACACGACCGTTAATAGCAAAATGGAGAGGGGAAGGTAAGAAGGTGATAATGTTTTTAGACGATGGGTTTGGGACTGCAAACTCTTTTAAGACCACTCAAGCTATTAGTATACCAAATCGTAGAACTGAAAAATGTATGAGTACATTATATGAAATTAATGAAAAAACGTGGGTTTCAGTGAGGAAAATAGCCGGTCTAGTTGGTCAAATTATTTCAATGAGTATAGTTATCGGACCTGTGTCCCAAATTATGACCCGTTATATAAGTATGGACATTTTACAGGCAAAAACATGGAATTCATATATTAAACTTTCTCAGGAAAGTAAACAGCAAATGAACTTCTGGCTTGATACAATGTCTTCTCTAAATAAGAAGTGCTTAATATCTTCGGGTGCGTGCTCGAAAATTGTGTATAGCGATGCTTCAAGTACAGCTTTTGCCGGATATGAAGTTAATACTGTAAATGGGTTGTCTCATGGTATGTGGTCACCTGATGAGGTGTGTAAGTCATCCACGTGGCGAGAATTGTGCGCCGTTCTCAGGGTGTTAAAATCATTAGTTCACATTTTAGGTAATCAGAGAGTTAAATGGTTTACTGATAATACGGGGGTAGTGAGTATTGTAAACAAAGGATCAATGAAATCCGATTTGCAAGATTTAGCTATGCAGATATTTAATTTTTCATCAGTGCATTCTATTCATTTAGAAGTAGAGTGGGTACCCCGAAGTTTAAATACAAGGGCAGATTACTTATCTAGGGTGATAGAAACGGACGACTGGGCGATAGGAACAAATATATTTAAAAATATTCAGTTGAAATGGGGTAGTTTGGATATTGATTACTTTGCTTCAGAATACAATACAAAAATATCAATCTTTTATTCAAAGTTTTGGTGTTATAGATCTTCTGGGATAGATGCATTTACGTATGATTGGGGAAATCAGTTTGGTTTGTTTGTACCTCCAATTATATTAGTACCCAGGGTGATTAGTAAAATGAAATACTGTAAAGCTACTGGGGTGTTGGTGGTACCCGAATGGAAATCTGCCAGTTATTGGCCTATGCTATGTGACGGAAACGGCTTGTTTAAGCCGTTTGTTGTAGACATTATGTGGTTACAAACAAATAAAGAATCTTACAAACCGTGTAGAAACGGGATAGGAATGTTTGGGAATGCAGATTTAAAATTCCGTATGATGGCATTGTTAATAAAATTTTGAGACAAATCATGATTTTATGTGCATGTATAATTATAAGATTCAATTATGGTAGACAGGAATTTGTTTATTAGACATATTTAAAGCGATGAAACTGTATGTATAAGTTAGGTGAATACATTAATCAGACAGTATTGTCAGGTGGTTGATATATGCGGGTATCTGCTCAATGATAATTGTTGTGTACGTTTATGTATAATTTATATATAAAGTAGAAGACGTATGTCACAGTCTACTAGCCAGTATTGGCAAGCAAATTTGCAATTTGAAATTCAGTTTGAAATACTGCGTGATATAAACGTTTAGTTGTATAGATGCATGTATCTATACATCTGAGGACGTATATCATGGTCAACCAGCCGGTATCGGCGAGTTGGTTACTATGCACGGGTATCTGTGCATAGGGTGTCTATATTAAATAGACGGAATTAAAATTAATTAGTAAGTTAATAATTATGTCAGTATGAAGTAAGCTCATTGTTATTGATACTATATTATCAATTGATATGATTTTATACGTTTATTTTTTCAGAGATTTTCTGAAGATATAGAAGAGTTACCGGGCGTGTTAGCAGACAAGATCTCCCTGTTACCAGGCCTACTTGAAAACTCGAGAGCAAAGAACACATGTTTAAGTTATAAACGTGGACATAAACGTTGGGTAAATTGGGCTTTAAGTAATGGACTTTCAAATGGGGATATCTTGCCTGCTAAGGCGTTTCATGTAGCTTTATATTTAGCTTCTTTGATTCAAACGGCTAATACGCCAAGTCCTATTATTAATGCATTTTATAGTATAAAGTGGTTTCACGATATTTTCGATGTAAAATCGCCTACTGACTCTAAATTAGTTCAAAATGTTTTAGAAGCGTCAAAACGAACATTGGCTAAACCAATCAATAAAAAAGAACCGATTAATAGTGACTTATTGAAGAAAATGTTTGATACATTATACATAGAAGGAAATATTAAAAATCAAAGAACTGTGTGTGCATGTTTATTGTCATATGCTGGATTCTTGAGGAGCCAGGAACTGTTGAACTTACGTAGATGTGATGTTATGTTTTATTCTACTTATATGAGTTTATTTATTGAGTCGAGTAAGACTGACAAATATCGAGATGGATCGTGGATTTTAATAGCAAGAACGGGGACTTTATTATGCCCAGTGGTTAATCTGGAACATTATTTCAATTGGACAGATATGAAATGTGATTCTGATGTTTATATTTTTTCTAATTTGTCTGCATTGAAATCTGGTTATAAAATTCGAAATGATGGTAAACATTTAGCATACAGTAACCTTCGTACTTTATTCAAAGATGCATTTAAACCACACGTTAAAGATATAAGCATTTACTGTTTACATTCTTTAAGATCGGGTGGGGCTTCTGCTGCAGCAAACGGGGGTATACCAGATAGGTTATTTAAACGCCATGGTAGATGGCTGAGTGAATCTGCGAAAGATGGTTATGTAAAGGACTCTGTTGAAGAGAGGTTAAAAGTGTCATTAACACTTGGACTTTAAGAATGATGTTGTGTGTATTATGTATGTAAATCTTCATGAGGTATTATATTATATTACAAATTATTAAAATTTATAATTATGTAGAACGCGAAATAGAGCCCGTTCTTTTAAATTCAGCTGGTAGTAACACCCACAGGCTTATACCAAACTGATGTTTGTTGTTTCTTAGTTGTTATCGTGGAAGACGAACTATGAGGGAAATGTAATTTTCGTTGTTTAAACGTAGTGAATTAGACGATAATTGATTTCCCTTGTTTAAGTTGTCACGATAGGTGGCGCCTCGTTCGCACGAGATTTTGAGCGACAAAATAAGCGCCGAAGTCATTCAGCCTTGGGTACGACCAGAGTATAGACGTTTAATTTTTTAAATACGTTATAGACAATTTCATATATGTATAATTGTTACCTCATGAAGTATAGTATTATAAACGTAATTTATGTTAAAATAAAATACAAGCTGGTAGTAACACCCACAGGCTTATACCAAACTGATGTTTGTTGTTTCTTAGTTGTTATCGTGGAAGACGAACTATGAGGGAAGTTTGGTTTATAAATGTTTAACAAGAAACGATAATTACTTGTGCTGTATGACTGTGGTAACAGTGGGCTTGCTCGGGAAATCAGCCATGTTTCGCACCTTGTTATAGTGAGGTGGAGCGTACATTCAACCCTAGACAAGAACACGTAAAAAGGAGCATCATGTTGGTAACTTAGACATCCGGGAGTGATTAAACTTTCTTTTTGTCGAGATAACACCTCTAAACTGTACTTAATGGTTGATAGAAACAATGTATACATGATTAAATGTATATTGCACCTTGGTTGAAACTTGAAATTAAGTACCCAGAATGCAATTATTTTGCTACATGCAATTACACACGGACGGACGGGCGGACGGGAAGAACCGATTGTCGGACAAATATTAAGTTTACTTAAACTCGTACAATCGGACTGTTAGTCAGTAAAGTACACCGACGTATACAGTAATATCATATGTTATACAATGTACGTGTACTGGTCACTGAACTTATTGTCATACATGCTTAACAGTACCTAGAAGTGAGTGTCCATTGTGGCTGAGTGGTTTTGGTCACTGACTTCAAATCTTTTCCCCCTTACCACTGCGGGTTCGAATCCCACCGGGATATATAATTTATAAGTGAGGCAGCTATCTTACGGAAGGTCGGTGGTTCTACTCAACTGTCCGCCTGGGGTTTTCCTCTACCCTACTATTAGCTGGAATACACTGTGTGACCCCGTGTGACCCTGTGTGACCCCGTGTGACCCTGTGTGACCCAGTGTGACCATGTGTGACCCTGTGTGACCCTGGTTTTTTATGTGACTTCATGTCCCATTACACAAACAATAGAAGTGAACAAACTCTGTACGAGATAACACGCATATAATAAGATTGTGTTTACCTTGTACATGTATGCGATTATGAATAACACTCTGTCAAATTTGACGTGGGTTAATTAGGGTGTTCATATTTATCATTCGTCTCTATTTCAATGATAGATCTGTTAAAATCACGGACGATAACTTTGTTTTTGTATGTTTTCTAAACAAAAGAACGTGATTGAACGATATATTAAGCGACTGTCACAATATTTGCACATCCGCCATATTTATATTTAAAGATATAGCGTTTAACATCAGTACATGTTTATAGTATAGCGCCTGCACCTTTATATCAAAGATAACACGTATTAATGAAACTCAGTAGTTGCAGTAAAGCATGGATCAATGCGACAGTTTAGTCGACAGCTGGCAATGTGAGGCTTTCAGATAACGGAGAAGAGAAGATCAACATGTTGTAGTAATATTATGCATGTAATATGCTTAAATGCAATGCTCATGTTATCGTTGTATAGCAAAGTAAATATCGTGAATGATACAGTCGGACCTCGTTTATTAGACAGCCTTCTATCCGAATACTGGGTATCATTCGAAATAAATATCAGGTCCCGAAGTATATTCTTAGGCACGTCGAATTGAAATGGGCTATTCGAAACCGTGTAATATTGGAAATAAAATTTCGGACTCGATGAATTCGAATAAACGAGGTCCGACTGTAGTTGGATTTATAGAACAGGTATGTGCTTTTGAGGAGTTGCGTCATTTCCTGTTTTATTTCTATAATCATTTTATTTTACATTTAAATCGGACTCAAACCATTTTATAGGTCAAGGTTACAAACTTTACTCCGCACACAATTTTATCTGCGGGAGAAACTCCTCGAGAGTGAAATCAAGTAATTCCCCCTAAGTGCTTCCCGATCTGAAAGTGTGTTAATACATTTAGAATAATCAGTCATGTTGCGGAAACTAAATGTTTCTTCTTGACTTTGTATATACGGATATATAAAGATGGTCTGAGCAAACAATAGCTCCATTCACAGGAATGACATAATTCAGTTTCTGTCCATTAGGTTCTTGAAAAAAGCGAACTTGTGAATATCAGTGACTTAGACGCCATTCGGTTAAAATCATGCGACTACAATGACTTACCATACCTTTGTAATTCACACAAGAAATGGTCACATGAACCAAACAGGTTCCCCATATACGTGTTTAGCCCATTTGAAATATATACATATGTTAATAGCACCATGGACGTTTGTATTATTGTTTTTAATTTGTCTTTCAAAGTGCTCTCCCTAACTTCCCTAGTCTTCTGCTTTGATATAGATGTTGCAAACCTCTATTCATAGTATGATTACAGATTAACGTGATATAAATGTGAATTATTTAATGTTTTTCGGTGGTTTGGAATTGCCGTGCCCCACAATTCCTTATTTGTGTTATGTCAATGGACGGAGAGCTTAATAACTTCATTAACTTGAAGTTAGGATAGTCAACTTTTTTATTAGTTTCCTGACATATCGGGAAGGTACGAATTTACACAAATGCCGAGCTCGGAACCAATAAAATTTCTGGATGGAAGTTGACACTCTTCTAGATCGTGAAACACTAGAGAGGAATCCCAAGATATCCGGCTGGGAATATTCTCTCACTGAAGTAAACCTAGCATGAGTAAAACTAAATGTCTAAATTTTATAAATAAATGTTATTGGTGAGACCAGGACCCGTATTCACAAATGTTTTAAGACTGAATTTCAGACTTAGACTTTAAAATGGTAATTTTGTTCCAACGTTATTATTACAGAATATATTTTGATAAAACATGGCAAAAGTATAGAGGGAGTAACAAGAAATATTCAGGCAAAAATTTGTTCGTTTAGTTAAATTTAATGTGTGCAATTTTAAAGTCTAAGTCTGAGTTTCAGTCTTAAAATGTTTGTGAATTAGGCCCCAGGAGAATTTCAGAAGAACTTGAAATTGTAGTGAAATCGAAAATTGAGACCGACAAAATTATTTGTTAATGTCATTCAATGCTGTTATAGTTCTACTGATATACTACTGATGTAAACGTTAAGTTGGAAAATGTTACTTAAATATTTTTAAGATATTAAAGGGTTAGTACGTGTAATAGTTTGATGCATCGTGGTATTTAGTTGCCTTTCATCATTTACCGCTGAACGTGGTCAATGGACCAATTAGGACCATCAAAAGTGAAGTAACATTCTCGCTTAGTATTAAATTTCTACATACATAAACATAACTAGACAACCCTCTCTTTAAATAAACAAGCACCATCAGGAAATAACTTAAAATTGAACTTTATTCGAAATAAGGAAATACTGAATTGTAACCTAGTAGAAATTTGAAATAAAATTTATCATTAATCTGGCAGAAACCATCCAAAATTCGGATTAAAACACGAGTATTGTTGAAGTCTTCCAGGGTGGGGGTACAAATCGACAATGTTTTTAACATGTGCACATTTTGATGTATTTCTGAGGAGGTGAACTTAACCAATTCTTCACGAACCTGCATAACGTAGGTACCTTTTGAAAGATAAATTATTCATGCTTAGAATTCCGTGCATTTCATGGATATAGTTTGATGTTTACGTGGGATTTCAGGTGCGGAAAGATGTCAGGGCCCGTATTCATAAAGCTCTTAAGGAGAAAAGTTTTCCTTAAGGTTATAAATTTACCTTAGATTTTGTAGAATTTTCCTTAAATATTGGAAAAAATCCTAAGTGGTTATTTCAAGGAACTTTAATAAAGATAAGGAATTTCCTGACTTAAAATCTTAATAGCTTCATGATTACGGGTCCTGATGTAGAAAGCGTTAGACTAATTGTATCATACACATATACTATAGAAGATAAGGTATAGAAAGGGAGATAACTCGTGAAAATCTCCTGTGCATTAGACAAAGTGTATACACCAACGGTGTTCTCAACTAACATTGGATGCTTATAGTACCACGCTTAACTTCAGTCATTTCACTTAATTGCCCCCCCCCCCCCCCTCTGAAAACTAATAGTAACGTCCTATAGTATATAGACCAAAATGCTTACCTCTTTCGATATCCGCTTGTACATAATTCCTCAATTCAGAATTGGTATCGTTTTTAAAGCATGAAAAAAGGTTATAAAACGTGAAATCTTTCGTGCTATCTGCTTATATAACAATAACCTCTCAACAGTAATACTTTATATAATATTGTTTGAAAACATCGGAATATCTGAGGAAATTAATTATATTGTCTGTCAGAAGTGCTTAATTGTAGTGGGGAAATTAATTTGTGTAACATAATAAATCTTTAATCGTGAAAAAATCTTAAATTTACAGTCGTTCATTCTACTTGTCTAAAGAGGCCAAATGTCAATGAGAAACAGTTGCACAGTAAGGGCCAAACTCGGAAAACAGGGTTCCCAAACTGATCCATGTGTTACAAAAATAAAGATTGAGAAGAGGTTATGAAGTATTGGGTCCGAGGTTATTAACATAGATATGAATCGTTTTTCAAATCAAAACTAATATGTAACACTTGCTATTGAAGTGTGCACAATATTGAAGGACTGATTGATAAGCGAACGTTCGTATTGCAAAACATTTTATAAATTTCTTGTTTATCTCCGTCGAGGTATGCTATGGTAACTTAAACTGTTATTAAAGCACTGGGATATGTTTTTTATCAGTTCATATCGATTTGTATCGATACCATGTTCAATCTTTCAGTCTTAAGTCTTCCTCTTTGATAAGAGGTCTAGTAAGAACGACGCTTTTACGTGTACATTTATTAGATACAGAAATATATTCAACACAATGAATGTTTTGTTTAGTGTTGTTAGTCTGTTTATTCTTCTCGGATACAATAAATCGCAAGGTATTCAGTGCAGTTAATTAGTATAAATTAAAATATGTACGTCTTTCTGTATTACACTATCATATACTTATATTTATTCTCTCAGTGTATCTACTCATGCGCTAACCTTTAGACATTTTGAGGAGAGTTTGATTGATACACTATACTGTGTATATTATATTTAAATATAATATTTATTCCTACAATTGACATATGTACTCAGTACATTTAAAAACGCACAATTATTTGCCAATCATACTTCTTTAAATTTCATTTTATTATTTTTGAAACTCATTTTTATGAAAATACTTGTCGAGTGTCATGAAATTTAGTATACATGCGTACACATGCAATAATATCGTGTCAAGTTATTTTCTCGTATCCTAAAAGTCAGTCTAAGAAATCCCGCACTATGCGTTTATTACATGTACTAAGTATACTGTTGAATTATTTCGGTGATTTTGGTATTGATAAAACTTGATTGTCTGTAACCGCATGAACCAAATGTACTGTAGGTTTAGAATGCAACTGGTTTACGATGTTCTCTCATGATGCCAATGCATTCCTTGAGCCTGGAATTCGACTGACTACCATAGAAAACTGTAAAACGGCATATTGTGAAAGCACTGAAGGCCACGGTTGCCAGGTAAACATTGATACTGAAATATAATACTGTTGTTAATATAATACCGTGGTTTCTGTTCACTAAACGTAAATTTTCTGAATGCGTAAAATAGTTTTTCAGTGTAGATTACGATGTATGCGATTATAAGACTAGACACAGTTATGTTAAAGACGAACGTGTGCTTCTCGACACTGTGCCAAAGGTGCTTAAGGATTATTGCAATCGATTATTGCAATCAAAAACTTAATGTACTCGCTAAAAGTTACTTGACTAATAAGATACTTAATGTTTTAGTAGATACTTTAAATAAATTTGGTTAAAACGTATGCCGAGCGATCTTAGATGTTCGTAGATTCGGAAACGATTTAGTTCGTTGCAAAACAGATCAGATTTTTATTGGATTGTGTTTTCTATCTCGTTTATTTGTTTGGTTAATTTCCTGTATTGTTGCTACTGCTGCTAACTGTATATGAATATACTTTCAACAAAAGTATATGTTATATAAAGTCGTATACTTTTGGTCATGTCTTGAATTCAATCTATGTTGCTGTTACTGTTGCTAATGCTGTCCTATTCGGGCCTTATGCAGAATATGTAAACAAACTTGTCAACTTTGGAAGGTTGAAATAAGAACGTCAGTCCCATTAGCTCAGTCTATCAGTCTATCAGTCGGTTATCCAAATTCATTCACAATACCCTTAGCAATTGCCACCTTGTCTTGAAATTTATGTTTATTAGAAAGTTGGATATGTACAGATAAAAAAACAATCAAAGGACTGAAGGTCATGAGAGGTGCTTCCAAGGCAAGACAGCACGTTTTCCATATTATCGTATTAGAAATTAATACACGACTATTCGGGTAGACTCGTTCCCCAAAATGACACAAATAAGCCAGAAAAGCCGTTTATATCAAGACTCCCGCCTTTCTACAATTGATATATATTGACAAATCAGCCATTATACTAACCAATCCGAGTATAATAAAATTAGAGGACTTTTCATGTTCTATTTTCTTGAGACGATGAATATGGCGATACTTCGAGTACACCATCCGGTTGACGATGATAGCAATAAGACGCCAAAGCGCCTCACAAAAAGATAACTCGCTGCAAAAACTCCTCGCATTGTGAGCCAATCGGCTATTCTATAACTTGTCTGTTAGACAGCTATAAAGGCACATACGTTTTATTTAAATTTTATTAATAAAACTACCTCCTCAATATAGTTACTCTTCGAGGTATAGAAATAGCGTATTTGACTGTCGTATTTATGTCGTATCTCGATCACCGACTTCTCCGGATTTTAGTATTTAATATTGTTTAATGTCAGTTCATTCCTTTGCATAGTGGTTCAATTTTCTTAGAAACCTTTCAAAATTTATAACCAATGGCAGTTATTATTATAATCAAAGGCGTCATCAGATGTCATCTGCTACAAATTTACCCAGAAAGTGTAGATAATTGCTAATCAGCCATAACTATACTAGCTACATACATAAGACTATATTCGGATAGCAACTTATTTCGGATACGCTGCTAAATTTAAAGTATTTGAATTCGTAGGTTATTGATTTCGTGTTTAAACTCAGCCACGAAAATAAATATTCCACGAATATTAACAACAGTTAGTTGGTAAGATATTTAGACATCAACTATATAGTTGTTGCGAAAACTGGAATATCCCGGAAGCCGGAAATTATTTCATTTTTTATCTGTTACGACTAATTCCGCTGGAGATTGCAACGAGTTTTCTCCCCTTTTATAGTATGTAACAACAATAGCCTAATGCTTTAAATAGCGCACACGATACACTTTTCTTGCATACCAGACCGGCAATTCCGGCGTTTACCCCGGTGGTGGAAAACTCTTTCTTGCATACAAGACTCCGTGTAGAATGGGTCTCGTGCTTATAACGACACGTAATATCTATCCGGTTTTCAGGTAACCCTTTAGGCGTTGACTCGGCAGAACCTCGTGAAATATTCTGACACTCTCTTCCTATTTCTTATCCAATACCTCTGTCAGATCCCCATTGTGATGTCTAATTTTTAATACAATCGATGTTGTAGTTTCTTCTATAAACCATACTTGTGATTGTAGTATCATGCACCCACAACTTGTCCTAGCTGTCCACCTGGTAATTTACTTCGCATAACGGATGTGTGTCATGGACGATATACTTGTACAGGTGAGTCGCACATGGTTTTGATAACGCTACTTGCAGGTTTATATTTTTCGGAACCAAGTAGTTGCAAATACTCGTATAATCACTGCTTGATATTTCTTTTTATGGTCATTTTGAGCATCCATTATCGCTTGGAAGATATCAAAGTTTTATAAGTACTAGGTAATAGCCGATCCTGGCAAACGCGTGACTTGAGTAATCAGAATACCATGTCTGGAAAATTAAGGGTTGTTAAAACTGTCGATTGCTTAACGGAGTTACATCAGCGTCTATAAAACGCCCAATTCTCATCTTAACTTTTATCCTTGGGTCGGAACTTACTATAAAATCTTATCTTAGCTAAGATACGTCTATGAAACGGGCCCTTTATCCGCATATCATGATAGGTGGAAGGTTGTTTGGTCAATTTCGTTGATTGTGCATTGTTACTCTTGTGCCAATGTTACTGACTTAGCGGAAAGAGATCAGTTATATGATATGATCAGAAGCAGTAGAATTTCTCCTTGGAGGTTCATTAACCATTAACAATTAGAAACATTTGATTTTTACAAACGGCTGTTTATCATTTCTTATTTGCTCTAAATTTGGCGCTTTTGTGTGGAACCGTGGTAGCCATATATAGACTATAATGATTCTTCAATGCATGTGAGTAAACACAATTACCTCTTGTAGCTCTACAGTTTTGTAATCTCTATAATGTTTATCTGAATGTTTAGAACTTATTCATTTGTATTATCGGATGTGTCTTTTGTATGTGACATTTCCTTATCGACTTCATCATTTACTTTTGTTTACGTAGACATTTGTAAAGCTCTAACAGTTGATAGATGCTTGAATGGAGGAACTTGTGTGCCGAAGGGTGCAAGTTTTACCTGCAATTGTCGTCCAGGTTTTGAAGGAACGATTTGTTCAGTAGGTAAGTCAAAACCATGGTAGGTAAACCAAAACCATGAGCTTGTTAGCAATGTTTTTTTACCATTCCTCAGTGCCGAAAACACATACACAACCTCCGTATTTCTTCAAAATGTTGAATAATGCTTGTTTTAATTACATTAATGGAATTTAATCAAGATCTAACCAGTGACATGCTGTAAACGTAATTGGTTAATATTGTCACTGAAATGTATTGATAAGTATATAAAGTCTCAAACATCATCTAAATCGTTCAATATGATAAATGAAAAATTTACTTTATAATGTTTCATGGAATCTACTGACAACAGGTATGACTGTAAGTGTAAGCATAATGTTTTTGCATTTTATATAGATATTGACGATTGTGCTTCACATACATGTAACACAACAACAAGCATACGTTGTATCGATGGAGCAAACGATTACAGCTGCCAATGTAAGCCTGGTTATACAGGAAAATATTGTGATTCAGGTACGGTCATTGCTGCTTTATACGTTACGCCAGAAAGTTTACTTTGTACTCCAACAGCTAAAACATTCTAAGAGTTATAATTTTATAATGTGAGGAACTCAGAGATCCCCAATCATTTTCTTTAGACGATCTATGTTTCCATTTCCAACTTTATTTCTCCAATCCTGACATACTATGTATTTGTATTTGTATTTCTGTACTGGTTCACATCTAGGTAGAAATTGTATTTTAACAAATAACAATATAGTCATACAAAACCTGCATATTTTCGAAGATCATTTTGTATTTCTTTATGAAATCCCATATGCTAGCATAACACTTTATGTTTGATTGATAAGGGCAAGGTTTGCTTTGTGAGCCGTTTTTGCACATTGGAGCGCGACATTTATCGACCTGTTTTATCTAATTTTTCAATTCACTGTTATCTCAAATGTATTGTTTACTGACAACTAAAATTTGGATTTATCTGGATAGAGCTCTTTTGATCTATCCATATTGTAAAACATAAATTTGCAAGCTTTCCTGAGCAGTCATCTTTAGAGCAGCAACCTCTCTTATCAATGTAATTGTTGTCAGTAGGTGGTAAATATTTACTACCTATTTACTTCCCTTTGAGCAGCAGTCTTAACCATCAGCCGAAAAGTGATTTTACGCAAGGCTGTTGCCCATCTAGGCTATAACAATGAACATGTCTGCTAGCGCGGATGATGTTTGGAGTTATTTCAGTGCTTAGTGATGGCCTTTGAAGCTAGACAAATATTTGGGCTGTACATTGTTCTAAACAATGAGTAGGTGTCATTTCAAGATACTGAAATTATTATTACAGAAATAAACGAATGCGCTGAATCCTTAAGACATGGGCAAATACCGTGTGAACATGGTGGAACATGCATTGATAAACTGGATGGTTTTGATTGTTTATGCATTCCTGGCTACACAGGATTACATTGTGAAACAGGTAACGTGTTTTGTAAATTAATGATTATTATCAAAAGAACTGTTAACATTCATCATGTTTTTTACAAGATGTTTATTCACTCAATTTCAAACTTTTGGCTTCTAAGTAAGGCAATACATAAGTGGAATAATAAAGAGAACGGATTTTAGCTTTTGTCGTAATAATTACCATATCCAAATTCGACTTTTCCATTAATGTATCGAATCGACCAAAAATAGCTCTGATAATACTTGCATACATGACTATGTACAATTTTCTGCTACAGTGGGTGGGCACTCAGACGACACAAGACATGACGCGGTTAAACAATACATAATTTTCGGTAACAGTTGGTGGGTACCCGGACACCTACATTGCGCGGTTAAACTAGATGCACTTTTCTGTAATAGTTGGTGGATACTCAGACAAAAGCTATGACGCGGTTTAAACTAGATACAATATCCTGTAATAGTTGGTGGCTAGTCAGACGCAACCCATGGCGCGGTAAAACTAGATACACTTTTCTGTAATAGTTGGTGGTTACTCTGACAAAATCCTTGGCGCGGTTAAACTAGATACAACTTTCTGTAATAGTTGATGGTTACTCTGACAAAACCCATGGCGCTGTTAAACTAGATACAACTTTCTGTAATAGTTGGTGGTTACTCTGACGAAACCCATGGCGCGGTTAAACTAGATAAAATTTTCTGTAATAGTTGGTGGTTACTCTGACAAAACCCATGGCGCGGTTAAACTAGATACAACTTTCTGTAATAGTTGGTGGTTACTCAGACAAATTCTATGACGCGGTTAAACTAGATCAAATGTTCTGTAATAGTTAGTGGATTTTCAGAAAAAACACATGAAGCGGCTAAACTAGGTACACTTACCTGTAAAAGTAGGTAGGTACAGCACAACGTTTTCATAGATTGTTATCTTGAACATTGATGTCTTATATTTAACAGAAATTAATGAATGTGCAAGTAATCCGTGTCAAAATGGGGCCACTTGTTTGGATTTCTTGAATCGGTTCAAATGTAAATGTCCTGACAGAATATATGGCGTTCTTTGCGATACAAGTAAGTATCCGCTTATTACCGGAACATTTCCGAGTACATTTCAGGACTTCGTGGAATAAAGATCTGATTTAATGGTTGAATTAGTGCATTTGTGTTAGAATAATGTCAACAGTTGCGTCCCATTTGATATAAGTCCAATATCTGAAGATACA
Organism: Mactromeris polynyma; assembly: GCA_032209605.1. NCBI lineage: Eukaryota > Metazoa > Mollusca > Bivalvia > Venerida > Mactridae > Mactromeris > Mactromeris polynyma. The sequence goes on along the minus strand of JASFXZ010000021.1, from coordinate 6,694,744 downwards.
TTTTATATCTACAACGTGTATCATATATGAAACAATTACAATTACATAAACATTGGAAATGTATCTAAAATGTGGAAATAGCAGTCTTAATTGATACTACATATTCTCTTTATACGTATCATTGAATGCACCGGACTGTAGCTGGTTTAAAATTCAGTATGATTCTTAAAGATGTATCTGGCTCATCTGAACCTAACAATATGTAATGGGCTTCGTCCAGTTTTGTTGTAATATGGTCTAAAACATCATTAATAAGACCCATTGCCATGTATAACCGTTTAAAAAATCTTGTTTACTTTTACTACTAACAGTCAAAACTAAAGTAATAAACACCCAACTGTTAAAACACTTTTTTTTAATTTTATGATAATACAATCGTCCTTTTTGGACAAATACAGAAACAAACTTTAAATGTATTCTGTGAAAATGCATATTAATTGAAGCTTTAATTAGATAAAGTAATTTGTTCAAGGTTTCTTAAGGTAACCAAGTGAATAAAACAATAAGCATAACATATCTTTAAATAAATGTATGTTTTGGATACTTGTCTTACAGATATATGTCACCCGACACCTGCTGATGTAGTTTTCGTGTTGGATTCCTCAGTTAGTATGACAGAAAAACAATTTCAAAAGCAGCTGGAATTTGTCGCTAGTTTCGCTCAACATGTGCTTGTGGGACCTCTTGACTTTCAAATAAGCGTGGTGACCTTTTCGTTTGCAGCCAAGATAGAATTCTATTTGAATGAGTACACTGACAATACCACACTTGTAGATGCTGTAATGAATATAACATATAAGCCTGGTGCAACGTTCACTGACAAAGGCCTTAGAAAGGTGAGTTTTTATCATACGATATCCCGAAATAGAGATGTAAAATTAAACCTTAATAAATAAACGAAATAAACGTGAAATTGAATATGTATGTATATATACTACAAGCAAAACGACGAGGTTTTTGTCCATCGCGCATTTGATGGAGAACTTCGCCATTTCCTTACGGATTTCCTTAAAGCGGATGTCATTTGAAAGATATATTATTCATTCGTAGAATGTTGTGTATATCTTGGATATATAATGATGTTTGAAGCGCGAATTAGGCCACGGAAGAGGTCAGGTGTGAAAAGCGTACATATACAGAAGGGTCTAAGGGCAATAACTCTAGATGGGAAATTAAGGGAAAGAACTCTCCTGTGGTTTGGGATATCACGACAGTAGTATCTATTTCGCATAAGGCATTACACTTTTGAATAAGGCAATCTCTTCTTATGATTGTTTTATTGATGTTCTTTTTGTCGAGCCCGCTAGTGCTGAGCTCGATCAAATCGCCACAATGGCGACTCGGTGTGCGTGTGTGCGTTGTAGCGTACGTTTTTCCTGATTTGGTTCGTCCGGATCATTATTCTCTATTTTTTTGGGTGAAAAAATTCAAACAACTTGGTACAAATGTTTACCATAACGAAATTGAGTGTCGCGCGCAAGACCCATGTCCATAGTTCAATGTCACACTTAAAGGTCAAACGTCAAAAATTGGGAATTTCAAATTACTCGGCACAAATGTTCACTCTGATGAGTTGGTGTGTCACGCGCAAGACCTGTTTCCGTAGCTCATAGTTCAAGGTCACACTTTTGATTGTGTCTGGACTATAACTCTGACATTATAACCCATTATACAAAGTATATGGGGGATATATTGGAGTCACGCCCATCCGTCAATCGGTCCTTCTGTAGAGAAATTTGTCCACGCTATATCCAGGCTACCAATTATTGGATTTCAATGGAACTTCACAAGACTTAATAGAACCCAGACTGTTCATGCATATCGTCGGCACGTCATGCTCTGATAAATTGTCACTGAGTTAAGCCCTTTTATTATTTTTCGTGAATATTATTTGTCCGCGCTATTTCTCGGGTAGCCTTGGTCGGATTTCAGAAAAAATCTTCAGAAGACTTATAAGTACCAAGCCAAATTGTGCATTTCGTGGGAACATCACAATTGGGTGTATTTTCACTTGTCTTTTTAGTTTTGGTCTTTTGCTATTTTACATGCATTTTTGAGTATGTCCAATTGTGTAGCCTCTTTTAATAAAGTGTTTCTTCTTCTACTGTTTTGCCTTACTACTACTTACCCCTTTTTCTTTGACAAAGCTAACAACAGTAATATAGCAGTATCTGTTTTTTCTATTCTTCAAGTGTGTTTGTTTATTATATCATTGACATTGTTACATTTACTGTGTCAAGGCGGTATCTGGGATATTAATCATCAAGAGTGAATAGCCCTTGTTTATTGGGTGATTTTCAAATTGATTGGTACACATGTTTACCATGATGAGACGCATACGTCCGTATAAGATTGGTCTAGGTCACGCTTAGAGGTCAAACATCAAGAAATGTGTTCGGGAATATTACACAGTCGTTTATTTATGGATTTTCGCAATACTTCAAATGTTCACAATGATGACCTGTTGTGTCTCGTCCATGACCTGTGTCCATAACATGACTGTCAAGGTCACACTTTGAGGTCAAACACAAGAATTGATATAAAACATCTTGTCTGGAATATGACATTTTCACTTATTAAGAGATTATTATATTACTGAGCATGAATGGTCCACATGAAGAGACAATGTGGTGCACACAAGACCCGTGTACTTAGCTCAATGGTCAATGTCAAACTTAGAGGTGTAAAAGGGTCAAACTCATCTGTGTCTGTACTATGACACTGTCATTTTTTGGGTGTATTATTTGGCACAAATGTTCACCATTCGCACGTCAGACCCATACCAATAGCTCAAAGGTCAATATCACACTAAGTGGTCAAAGGTAAAAAATGGGTACAGTAGATATGCTCTGTATAGCTTTATATAACCATATTGTATTCATCTCTTGATTAGCGGGCTCGACACGTTGGCCTTTTTCTCGTTTTATGAAACTATTTCAAATATACCTAAAGTTACTTGTGTACGACAGTCTTTGCAAAGAATAAATAACATGTAAACATTTTTAATGATAGATTATTTAGCGCTCTAAAATATCTCGGCTTTGAACGTAGCTTTATTATGTTCAACCTAAAATAATCAATATATATCGACCAAAATAGTAAACATTGCGTAAGGTCAATGCCGCATTATATGCATTTGTATTTAATAACATAATTTACAAATTTTCGCAAACAGGTTGGTGAAGTGTTTAGTGCTGGACATGGTATTGAGAGGAGAATAAATAATACACTAGCTACGCGATTTGTATATTTAATGACAGATGGTATGTCTAATGATAAGCCGAACACCAAGAAAGCTGCCGCAGAAGTAAAGCGTGTTGTTGATACGGTTGCTGTTATAGGTAAGCTTCAAAGTATGCCGCATTTTAGCTGTTGTTATTTTTGATTGTTTTCTAAATAGTGTTTACCTTATACATATACATTGGTTCACTGGTCTTGCAAAATGCGTTATGTTTCACCGTTTAAAATGTAAGCTTGGTACCATTGTTTTTTTACAATTCGTATCCCTTTGCATATACAAATCTATTTTTATACCATGTATTACAGGAATTGGGACCCAAGTGTTTCATCAGGAACTGATCAGTATTGCCTCTGATCCTTCGTTAGTTTACTCAGTGGAAAATTTTAACTCCCTATTTTCCGTTTTGAAACGCTTGGTTCACTTTGATTGTGACGGTAAATATAAATTCTACTTTCTTACATATTTGACATTTGCCACCGCATGCATAATAAAATCATACACAAAATATGTTGTACAAAAATGTAAAAATACACACACACAGAACATGTAACGGTTCTTTGGTTCAATCTGATTATGTTGGTAAATATGGATTAAACTTTCATCCATGTTTGTCCTGTGCTTACACAAATATGATCAACCCTTGAATAAAACGTACAGAAAAATACAAGCAACCTTGTTATATAAAATGTAGAAATAAATCTTAGAATTAGTAAGCATTTACAATAATGAAATATCTATTTTAAAGTGATTATTTTTCTTCAGGCCTTCCATTTTAAGTTCTTGAATTTTAGTCACCATTTCTGAACTCATGATATGGTGATAGTTGCGTACAAATAAACCATTTCTTGGCGTATGTTTGAAAAGTATGCATTCTTTAGAGAATAGTATGGATGGCTCAAATAAATGTTAAAAAGTGTAGAATGTCCATTCTCGTTACAGAGTGCGTGCATAGTGCAGAGTCGGACGTCGCAATTTTTCTGGACTCATCTTCTACAATGTCACATCAACAATTTGACCATAGCAAAAATGCCATAACTCATGTAATTGACACGATAGAAATGGGTTTTAATAAAACACACATCAGTTTAACATCATTTGACAAAGCCACGAAAATGGTGTTTGATTTGGGGACCACAGAAAATAAAAATGATATAAAAATTGAAGTCAATAAAATCGAGAAGTCTACAGATGCTACAAAGTTACCCGTAGCAAAGGTGTATGAGTTTGCAAGAAATCACTTTTTAAACTCTACCAACTCAAGACCAAACGCAAAGCGTTTCCTTATTGTTTTTACTAACGGTGGTGTTGCGTGCGACAATGTCAACGATTTAAACCTGGAAAAAATGGCACTAGAGGCAGCAGGAGTTACACTTATAGTAGTAGGAAGTGGACTTGATGTTAATACTGCTGGATTGTACGATATGGTTACAGATTCATTTAATGTTCTCTTCACTGACGAGGAAACACTGGCCAATCTAGATGTTCTTCAAGCTGAGTTTGTTTACAACAAATGTGATTTGAAAGGGGAGTAGTCATTACGTGCAACATATACATTTGTATTTGCATATCGAAAATAAGACGATTACCTTATATCAAATTTATTATGTGTTATATATTATGCTCGACATAAATATAAGCATGGAATTGATGATTACAGGTCTGGTAAGTACGTTATTTAAAAAACAACACAATAATGCCATTTCGTATAATTCGTCAAAAAGTATTGTGTTCTGACAGTTTGATATATTATGTTATTACAGACCATAACAAAATATTCAATTAAATTGGAAATGGGAAAATAATGGATATTCTATTTCATATTTTATAATAGAACACGTATTAGTTCAAAAGGATTTAATCGTAAAAGCCAACACAAATATTGATATATATATATTAATTATTGCTCACTAGAAGTTTTCGCCGTGATTAAAAAACATTGCATTCGTTTGAAGATTGTCTCTCATTGATTTATTCGCTCCGCTCATAACGACATCAATTGCCTATAGATAAAACTAAAATACACTGGAAATGAAAATGATTCAGTTCGATTTTCGTATATACAATATGCTTTACAATATTATCAAGAGTCTCAACGAACGTAAAATATGGTTTGTTTCGGTTCAATTTGCAGCAAACGTAAGCTTATTATACATATGGCGCAAATGTAAGAGGATTGCAGTTCTTTTATTTGACATAATACTCCTATTCTTTTCTTCCCCCTTTCGGTGAAAGGGGAGCAACAAGGGAAGAAGTGGGATCGTAATACAAGTATCTTCAAATTTTGTTGATTTAGTAATTTTTTATTACTAAATATACTAAGCAAGCATAATGTGAAATATAAGAATTTTCTAACCACAAGTTTTGAAACAAATAATGATTTTGGTTGACCACCCCCCCATGTTGCAATATGTATAACATTTTCTATGAGTATACTTACAACAACAAGTAGAACAGTTGACATAAGATAATTATGTGCATGTATATTGTTATCTAGATAGTAAAATATTGAGATTTTTTTCATTTTGCAAAAAAGACTACTTCTAATTTCCTAAAAATACCTCCTTTCAATGGGAATAAATCAAAATAAATTAGCCCATAATTTTCTATACACTGTACTGAACAAAACAAAGCCAAATTAATTATAGGTTCACCATCAAATTATCAAGATATAACATTTTGTATGACCCCCATCCCATTTTTCAGGCTCGACAAACAGCATGGAAAATAGTAACATAAGCCCCAAAACGCTGATAGTTTTAAATGTATTCAATTCATCAGCTAAGGATATTAAACATGCGATATTTATTTATTACATACCTGATCAGAAACCAAACTGTTCATTAAAAAAATGTACAAAACAGGAATTTTAACAAATTCTTCACTTCCCATTTAGTTAGACCTAGCAAAATTTATGATTCAAAGAAATGACACAACTTTGGAATCACTTCCTCATGAATTTATTTAGAGCTAGTAACCCTAGGTTGACTCTCATTGTTTTTTGCATTAAAGCAGTCATGTAGTCCATCTTCTCCTGATCGTCTATAAATCACTTTCAGGTGTTCAAGGTTCAATCCCGAGCCAGCATTTTTCTCGGCCGTCGGGCATTTCATTACTCCCCTGCTAATTAAAATGTCTAACGACCTTATATTGGCTGATTTTGCACCATTGAAAAGGAGGTTATTTTTCACAGAATTTAGAGAAAAACTGCATGACATGAGTTCAGAATCCTCACATAGTCGAACAAGCTGTCCTATGGCATCAACGTCAGCTTTAGCATTATGCGCATCATAAGAAATGCCAAGATTACATTTTACTAAGTCCTCATGTTTTAGAGACTGGCCAGGAAATTTCTTCTTAAAAACAGTCAGACTGTCAACACAACCGCTCACACACAAAAGACAGGAATCTGTCATTCATGTTTTCTCCATGGCTGTCATTAGAACAGGGAAGTCAAATCTGCGGCCATTATGTGCGACTATGAATACATTTGAATATTTCTTAAGCCAGTTGCATAGTTTTTGAAGTGCACATTGGATTTTCAAACACTCAACAGGTTTTTCCTTGTACAAACATTTCACCGCTATCCTCACTAAAACATATTCCAGTTATTCTTTGTGCTTCTGCAGCAATTGGCAATAGTGGCTTTGAGTAAACAGAAAAACTGTCCCCAGATTTTATTTCTGTAGCAGCAATCTGTGTGATGTGAGGCATAACTGTACCACGAATTGGAAAAATATGAATGTAAATTATTATAGTTTCTACTATTTATATAAGTTTCATTATTTGAATCATGGAATCTCAATTTGTGATCAGGATATAACAACATCATTAAATTTTCATGAAACACATGTAATGTCAGGTAAAAGCTGACTGTGTTGCTGATTTACATAATTTCTGAACAGTTTTTCAGATATATTTATATAAATACACCGTCTCCGTGGCCGGATGGTTATGGACTTCAGAGAGGCAGATCGAAGGTTCGAATCCTGGCAGGGCCCGGCTAGGGTTTGTTCTGATATGGCCGGTTGGTGAGCCACCAGTTTGTTAAATAATGGTTACCGAATGCCTACTTGCCCGGTGCCTTGTATTGAAGGATAAGAATTGGGAGGTACTGTGATCAGAAAATGAGTGTCACATAAGCCTAATTGACTGGCTCTTTCAATAGGGTGACACTATAATAAACAAATACTTTACCTTTTACAGTAAAACCTCAATAATAAGTCCACCACTTCGACCTTTGAAAACATTTCCAAAACAGTAAAAATTGTTGTCTTCATTTTTAGGTTGTCCTATTGTTGAGGTGGACTTTAGGTGAGGTTAAACTGTATATAATATAGCAGTCAGTTGACCAGATCAGTGTTCCTGGTTACAAACTAGTACTTGTTACAGAAGACATATACCCGGCCCTGTTTTCAATCACAATACCTCTAAGTAAGTAGTCAATATTTCGACTGACTCAACTTACATGGCAGATGGTTAAAATCTGATGTATAGTATTCATTCTTACTCAAATCAGTAGTTTTCAGATCAAGAGTAAGAAACGTGGGCTACCCATTTCTTAACTTGACAGACTGAAAATTCCCTCGAGGAATAGCTTCAGGAAGCTGCTCAATGTCGACTTCTTTGGAATGACCAACTCCTGCAATCAATACACTGTAATGTACATTTGTAATAAATACACAATGGCATGTACATCACGAGATGGCTTAGTAACATGATTAGAAAATGGACATGAGATTCTATAAGATATCAGCTATTGCATTGTTAATATCAACTAAACTAAATTGATTTTAACAAAGTAGTGCATGTAGAGGAAATATTTTAATACCCATCTATGAATCAAACCATTTTGACACATAATAAACGCATTTTACTGGAATGTCTTACCTGACTGATATGAAACACCCTCTAAGGATTCCAATGCTCTCTGACAAATAGCACGTTCTTGCTTCAGGACCAGTCTACGGCGTTTTGTGGATGGAAGACTTTGAGATTGCTGCTTCTGCAAGCGCCGCTTCTGGCACTTGTCTGCATACTTAATAGTGTTCTGTCCGGGTGAAAGCCCCAGGAGCATATTGGTTTAAAATCAAATTTTCAAGTAGAACAATTTTGCAATATGTAGGGTCAATGGTAAAAATGTAACATTTTAAATCCAAAAACTACAATTAAATTTTGGTTTTATATAGAAATCAAACAAATTTTACAACATAGAATAAACTGAAAATTATTTACTTAAATTTGTGAAAATTGATTAAAAGGAATTTATAATTATTTGAAATATAAAATTAATCATAATCAAAGCTATAATTTATTGGTATATAAAGTAAATTAAACAATACCTTCACACATATCCAACGGCACAAAACACCATGCCAATCATCAACTGACAAAAGCAAATGAAAACAAAAATAAAACAAATCGAACAATAAACTGTACAGGGTTTTAACATAAAACATTTTTAACCCTGTGGTTCCAAGGGCTAGTGGATCTCAGAATCAAGTAATGGTATGTAAGGCTGTCTTAACAAAATTAGACTACATTGACTCATATGATGTTTTCTATGAAAATTTGAATAAAGTAAAAAATGTCAAAAAGTGAGAAACTTCTTCAGAGTGTTTTTCCTTTTTTGAATATTTGAAATTTTGGTTGTTTGTATCGAGACCCTGTATTGATATAGGTGGGCACACAACAGGCAAACTAATGTTGAACCCTGCGGTAAATAAAACAGTAAAACAGAAAATGAACATCATGAACAACAAGTTTTATCACTGAAAGTGATAAGTATCACTGAAAGTGATAAGTACCCTCAGATACGGCCTTGCCATATTATCTTACCACAATGATGTCAGTTTTGACACAGGAGAATCATCAGATGTACAAATGATAATAAAGATAGTAACAAAATAATAATCGAAGGGTCATAACTGACTGCAATTTACTGGTGCTATTATGCACAACTAGCATTGGCACTAAAACGGCTTGTTTTATAGAAACTAACATATCTGAGGGTATAATGATAAAACACTAAAATGAAAAACTTCAACAGTTTCAACTATTGCAAACTGCCATGCAACAATTACATTTGATATATAATGTCTTCCTTCACGCAGACTGACCTCCTTATTTGCATGATCGCATTGCTGACTGGATCCAAGGTCTGAATACTGGCCAGCATTAGCAACCAATGGATCGAAGATCTTCTGCAGTTTAACACGAATATTTGGATCTTTGAGGGATGTTCTGTATGGAAGGCTCTTATGTATGTAGAGTTTACCTTGTGTCCGCATAAAAGCACAAAACCGTTCATTACACAAAGAATGGTCATCTTTCTCTCCTTGGTTTCTTGCGAAGGCATACTTTAAACATTTATCTAGGTACACAATAATCATTTTGCTCAGTTTCACTTCTTTCTTAAAATGTAAAGCATATAAGCTTTTACCCACATTTTTTACTACATGATTTCTGTCGAATCTTTTTTCATGTCAATATTCCTGTTTCTTAGTCTTGCTATTAAAGTAGTATCACCATCTCCTTCCAGATACTCCACTGCCGTTCCTTCCTCATTCAGCTCAACAACACCTTTCTCTCCACTAACTGCCTCCATCTTTCTAGCGCTTCCACTGTGGTTATGAACACACTTGTGTGGTCTAACTGTAAGGCCAGGTCTATTACGACGCTACCAATTGCAGGTACCACAGGTCCTGTGACTGATGGCAGATTTAACGACCTTCTTTCCATACTTTACCTTGCTCATCAGGAAAGTATGTGCTGGAATTTTTTTTTAAGATGGTGAGAAAGTCTCATTTTGGTCCAACAGGTCTAAGTTTGATTCCCAGTCAGGGAAATATTCAATGGCATTAAATATTTTGAAATAAGCCCTCTTGATTGATATGCCCACATTGGGCTTGAGCTACTTTCAACCATTACTATTCTAGACATTGATTATTGATAAGTTTGCATGACCAGAGGATGTGTGTTTTATTCCGGGAGAATGCATATATGTTCATGGTATATATATGATGACAGTGAAAAACAACAATCAGAATATTTGCACGCACAACAGAAAATGTCGCACTGAAACCTGTGCCACTTGGTCATACAGCGGAATGTGTGACCTCATTCTGAGTTTCTAAACCTTACTATAATAGTTAATATACTATAAGTGTTTTCTACAGTTTTACAAATGACACTACAACATGAAGGTTATTAAAATACCCGGTAAGTATACATATGACCAAAGGCTTTCTTACAAGAGTACATATGATAGAACCCTATTTCATACATATATAAAATAGGAAATGAAAATATGACCAGTTCAGTTAGCTTTCAACACTAATAACCATTTACACACAATATCCTCATGCAACTGGCCACATTCACATATAAATGCACCATATATGTTAGTATACTGTACAGACAAATATTTTACGCTATACCGAAAATACGCTATATGAAAATGATAAAAATGTAATTTTTGTAAAACTTACATGTTAAACTATCAAAACCCTTTTTTTGCCAAGCTGTATCAATGGCACATTACATCCCAGTTTGTGTCTTGCATGGAAACTTCTTATCAATGCGCATACGGCTAGAAGAGGTTCTGGATAAATGATGCATACCACAGGTCTTCGGATTACGTCTGACCAGTTTTGGACGTGTAGTATTAGTTACATCACAAAATAAGTCAAGAAACACAGTACCAATAGGCAGTAAGGGCACCGGGTGCATGAATATTATATCTAGTGAAAGAACAGCACATGTGGAAAGGGAGACGTACCATATATCTAAAACATAAATAGAAATAATAACCACACAGCGACTTACAGCATTGGAACGTTCAGTCGATTTAACAGCTAGCTAACCGCACACTTAACAGCATAAATTAACCAAGACAGCAGTAACTAATCTTCAAAAGCAATTAACCATTACGTATACAACAAGACTCACACTGTACATGCAACACGAATAAACAAGAACCCCATACTGAGCCTGTTCTCAGCAACTAAATGGTTAACATCAGAATGCGAAATAATCACAAAACCGAAAATAAATTACCCTATGTAGGGGCAACCGGAATATTTTAGTCTTAATTATACATAATCTTAAATACTGGTAACAGGGAAAGGGAACGACAAGCAGAAATAAAATATAAAATAATTTATCATACTGCAACTACAAATACAGTAATTTCATTGGTTAAAGGCTCGCGTATAGTATTCTATATACACGGCGCTAACAGGGTGTATGACATGCGAACTAATTTCCCCTTCATGCGCCTCATGACCATTTTTGCTGACGACTCGACCTGAACACTTTTAAGGCTTGATGTCCGCAAGTTACTAGAAATTGACAATTGATATTCATACGTGTGTCAATAAATATTGAAACTATTACATGAGTGCTTGTATTTATATTTAAAACGATAGATTTTTAAATTGTGAGCCAAACTTAGCTCGATAAAGTCCACGTGATCAGACGCTCGGAAATTAGTTTAAGAATCAAGCGCGCGCTTAACCCTGCGTATTCAGGTACCTTATGGGGTATACAATACAAGCACTATACGTGCGAGTAAAATTTTAAATACATTATGTTCCCCAGTGTTTGTCAAAACAACCTGTACAACTAATTATATATTGAGAAAAGGAGTTTTATCATCTTTTAAATTCCGGTTCATATTGTATACGACAAACAATGAATACTGAAGTCAGCAGGAAATGTTGCATACAAAGTGCACCGTCACCCCAAAAACACAAGGGAACATGAAAACACGTACGTAGAAGTCAACAGTTACAAGGACAAAATAAAAACAATCTGACAAATGATGTGTAAAAGTATGAGTACCGTCATCGAAAAACTAGAGGCAAAACACATTATGTCAAAAAAATATAAGGATGTCATGTAACCATTCAACTTAGAAATCCATAACCATTCTTCAGAGGATATTATGACGCGTTCCAAAAATTTAACACTAGATGGTTGGATGATTACGTCAAAACTGCCTACTAGTTTATGTTTATATGCTGATATTCTCAAAACCTATATAAAGTAATGAAGAATTTTTCAAACACAAGAAGTTTACATGAATGAACTATTGTGACATTATTTACGCAGCATATCTCTATAGAAACTTATTAACTCCCCAGTGAATGAAATTCAACTTTAGGTTTGCTGTAATCGTATTTTCATGAATTAAATACATGAACGTTGACATTATGACATGTACTTGGCTGGAAAACAAAATACCAGAGCTAATTTTGTGTTGATTTTTTATTTTGGCGTCAGACTCTAGCCATGCCGCATGATTCTCACGTACGAAACATTTCAGTACTGCTCAACATCATATGTCCGGAAGTCAAATTCGATCAACCACATACGGACGCATCTGCGCTCAAAAGATCTTATCTTGACAACTGTTGCGCCTAACAGAAAACAGAACTACTGAACCGCATAACAGATACATAAGTGTTTGCATATTCACAAATATAAGTGTTTTACTTATGCACATTCACATATGTAAGTGTTTAGTTATGTGTGTTAGTTATGTACATTCACATACTTAAGTGTTTTAGTTATGCACATTCACATACTTAAGTGTTTTAGTTATGTATGTTAGTTATGTACATTCACATACTTAAGTGTTTTAGTTATGCACATTCACATACTTAAGTGTTTTAGTTATGTGTGTTAGTTATGTACATTCACATACTTAAGTGTTTTAGTTATGTGTGTTAGTTATGTACATTCACATACTTAAGTGTTTTAGTTATGTGTGTTAGTTATGTACATTCACATACTTAAGTGTTTTAGTTATGTGTGTTAGTTATGTACATTCACATACTTAAGTGTTTTAGTTATGCACATTCACATACTTAAGTGTTTTAGTTATGTGTGTTAGTTATGTACATTCACATACTTAAGTGTTTTAGTTATGTACATTCACATACTTAAGTGTTTTAGTTATGTGTGTTAGTTATGTACATTCACATACTTAAGTGTTTAGTTATGCACATTCACATACTTAAGTGTTTTAGTTATGTGTGTTAGTTATGTACATTCACATACTTAAGTGTTTTAGTTATGCACATTCACATACTTAAGTGTTTTAGTTATGTGTGTTAGTTATGTACATTCACATACTTAAGTGTTTTAGTTATGTACATTCACATACTTAAGTGTTTTAGTTATGTACCTTCACACACATAAGTGTTTAGTTATGCACATTCACATATTTAAGTGTTTTAGTTATGTGTGTTAGTTATGTACATTCACATACTTAAGTGTTTTAGTTATGTGTGTTAATTATGTACATTCACATACTTAAGTGTTTTAGTTATGCACATTCACATACTTAAGTGTTTTAGTTATGTGTGTTAGTTATGTACATTCACATACTTAAGTGTTTTAGTTATGTACATTCACATACTTAAGTGTTTTAGTTATGTGTGTTAGTTATGTACATTCACATACTTAAGTGTTTAGTTATGCACATTCACATACTTAAGTGTTTTAGTTATGTGTGTTAGTTATGTACATTCACATACTTAAGTGTTTTAGTTATGCACATTCACATACTTAAGTGTTTTAGTTATGTGTGTTAGTTATGTACATTCACATACTTAAGTGTTTTAGTTATGTACCTTCACACACATAAGTGTTTAGTTATGCACATTCACATACTTAAGTGTTTTAGTTATGTACCTTCACACACATAAGTGTTTAGTTATGCACATTCACATACTTAAGTGTTTTAGTTATGTGTGTTAGTTATGTACATTCACATACTTAAGTGTTTTAGTTATGCACATTCACATACTTAAGTGTTTTAGTTATGTGTGTTAGTTATGTACATTCACATACTTAAGTGTTTTAGTTATGTACCTTCACAAACATAAGTGTTTTAGTTATGCACATTCACATATGTAATTGGTTTAGTTATGTGTGTTAGTTATGTACATTCATATACTAAAGTGTTGAGTTATGCACATTCACATACTTAAGTGTTTTAGTTATGTAAATTCACATACTTAAGTGTTTTAGTTATGTAAATTTACATACTTAAGTGTTTTAGTTATGCACATTCACATACTTAAGTGTTGAGTTATGCACAATCACATACTTAAGTGTTTTAGTTATGCACATTCACATAAGTAAGTGTTTTTGTTATGTGTGTTAGTTTTATACATTCACATACTTAAATGTTTTAGATATGCACATTCAAAATGACCGAACTAATGTGCATCCAAGAGAGCATCATCCATTCCGCTAAATTGGTGATAACTAATCATTAAAATCTAGTATCTATTACGTACAATACCAAACACCACACATAGTAATAATCTAAGAAAACAAGCAGCCTTATACTGACCTTGCTCTATGTTATTTAAATATATATATCAGAATTCGTGAGAATAACACAATCTATCGATATGAATAAACTTAAATTGACAATTTCTCCACATAAAGGTTCAGAGGATGGACGAAAATGACTTTGAATGAATTAGTTTCGGTCAAATTGTCACGGTAGAACATACTCTTCACCCGGGTTTTTAACCCCTCGAGTGCCCTACCGACTGAGCTAACCGAACGGGCTAGAACATTGGACACTACATTCATGAAATATTTTAATAGTGCAAAATAACATGGAAATACCTGCCGTACCAGAGCTATATAAAGTTGTTACTGATTCTCAAAATTTATAATAAATGCATTGTATAGTAATTGCATAAACATATTTATTTATCCATGTCAAGTATTAGATGCAAGATAAAATTGGCTTGTAAACATCCTTATAAGAGGTTTCTTAGCACATTGACTGCTGTATTGTACCCATTTTTTTCATATATTCGATTATTTAGGTCAAAACCCGTATGGCTGTAATCTCTTCTTTTTTCAACTTAGCAACGATAATATTTGATAAGTGAGCGTTCCTATTAACTTCCTTCTTATTACTCTTTTTATGTAGACCATAACGAGCACGTTGGAGGTTTACTATTATCGAACTAGTCGGATAGTGAATACAATGAATATTTGGATTAGTATTGCCTGTTTATGTGTTGTTGCCGGTGCAGAAGGTATTTCATAAATATAATCACTTAAATATACCATAAAACATTTTAGAAAACTTGTAGTTTCCTTTCTTTAAGTATTTGTTTTCATATCTGCAATCTGCATACCGAAGAGTGAAATCGAATGATGTCCATCTACTTTTTTTTTTTTTTCAAATGTAATTGTTTTGCTTGCATCTTCTATACGTCCTCGTCGTTATTTACTTTGTGTCTGATGGAAGAAATTAGACCTGTGATTATAAAAACATATATGATGACGCATTTGTCCCAACACGCGTAAGGCCTCTAGTTTAGATTCGATATATTTATTAAGTGACTATCGATATTTTATTGGGAGTTTAGGTCACAGGCCATGTGAGGGGGAATGCGACCAAACTTGTTATGAATTGTTCTCTAAATACGATGCTAACCAATTCCTTTCGTCTGGAAAACGATCGACTCCGAGAGAATGTTGCCATGAGACATATTGTGAATCCAAAGGAGTCTTGTGCAAGGTAAACACGCATGTTGAAATGGAATAATACGCAAAATGTTCGCTGAATTTATCATAGTGGTTAGACCGAACAATGTCACGTGTTTTAATCTAAGATAGCAACAGAATTATACCTTCCTTACAAGTTAATATTTTAAACACTAGTTCATATTTGTTACAATCTAACACAGCAACCGATTTATAACTTTCTTACAAGTTACTATGCTACACGCTATTTCATAGTTGTTATATTCTAAGATAGCAACTGAATAATAACTTTCTTTCAAGTTCATATATTATACACTACTTCATTTTCGTACGATATTAGCCCATAAAGATGAAATATTTTATTTGCCTTTGATTTGATTAGGTTGTCACATCTTCAGTCGATAGCCTAACCATGTGTTTTGACTAGTTTATCAATAAACACATTTATGGATTAACTCTACACTGTATAGTAAATGTGTAAATGGAGAATGACTTGATTATGTTTTACATTCCGGTAAATGCACACAAAAGTTTAGTATTTTTTAATATTACAAGTTTTTCTGGAAAGGAGAGAAAGTATACTAGCTTATGCTATTGAGTTTTCAAAATTATGTCGACAAAAATATATAAAAATATATATTTTCCATACTCGCCCCTTGTTTCTGTTGTCGTTAGTTTTTTTCAATAGCATGATGTAGATTTTATTTTTATTTACATGTGTCACAGTGTATAACCCGATGTGACTTCCGCGGAGTGATGTGACTTCGACAGAGGGAAGCGTTTCAGACAGATGAGTAGTGCTGTTCATTTTCTGACCAATAATTCGTATAGTGAATGTCTATATTTACTGTAAAAACAATACAAAGCGATATCGTTGCGGAATAAAGCTAGCATCGTCCGTTTAAATTTGATATATAGAAACAAATGTAAAAAAATGCCTTAAAATGCTCGATTTAAAACGTATGGCGGTATAATTGAATAGTTTTACTCCATATATCTGAACATATACCATTTACGAACAATTGTAGCAAGTTGCAAGTCTGTCGGTGCTCTTAAACCGACGTTTGAGTCTTCCAAAGGGACCCTGTTATGCACAAATATGATGCCGTTTACGACAGAGGGTATTTTGCAATGATGACGTTGCCGGCTGAGGAGAGACAAGTACGGATGACGTTTACGGCTGAGGAAACGCTTTATAAAAAGACGGATTTTTTGCTTTTCTAATTTTTTTTATACCCGATAAAGCATGGAATGTTTAGAAGAATCAATGCTTATCACCAACGATTAATAAAGGCGTTCTCCGACGCCATGCACGTTAGCGATTCATTGACATTCATTTTTGATAGTCTTTCGGTTCAACCAGAAATGGCATGAATACTTAAGAAGTGAATGTATGCATATAATTTCTTCAAGATGTTCTCCATATACATTTAATATCTGAAGTGGGTCGGTGTTCTTGCAATGATTTATCTAGATATTTCGATATAATTACACCCCCTATTGTATACACGTCATAGTACCAAAAAAGAAATTCGAATATTCGGTCGACCTTCTGATCGAATATTTTGGTACTATGACGTGTATAGACGTCGGAGAACGCCTTTATTAATCGTTGGTGATAAGCATTGATTCTTCTAGACATTCACTGTCGTTAGGAAGATAAAAGATCCTACAGAAACATTGAAATTACGAATTATTGGTCAGAAAATGAACAGCACTACTCATCTGTCTGAAACGCTTCCCTCTGTCGAAGTCACATCACTCCGTGGAAGTCACATCGGGTTTAAAATGTGTGGGTTTCGTTTGCGATATAAACACTTGTGCAATAAGCCTGATTATTTTTCTTCATTTTTACAAAATTATAGCAGTATTAGTTGAAGGACTGTATAACGATAAAATAGTATACTTTTCATCTTGCTATATCATGTAGTTAGATAATTATTGCTAAAATGCAAATATGGCTATTTCCTTTGCCTATATTGTCTTAATAAGCCTTTGTAATGATTGGTATTTTCATTTATTCTATACACCAAATCTATGATTACAGACCGAACAATTTCGATCATACCTGGTTAGTGTTGCGCACAGAAGAGGTGTCACATGCAAACATGGTCAAGTAATTGCCGTAAATGATTGGTGTTATGGACACTACGATTTTGGATGTACAGGTAAGTCGCCTATTTTATTGTTATGTTACTAGATGGGGTGAATTAAACAAAACGAATAAGCATACTGGCCAAAGTAATGGTCTGGCATTGTTAGGTCAGTTTACAATATGAAGTGCTTCCTTTTACTTCACGGTTACAATTCGTCCCTTGTCTATAGAGTCACACAAACATGACACAAGGTAATCACGACAGTTCGAAGAAACGAAGAAAAGCACTTATCCGTACATTATGATAGACGGGAGATTGTATTGTTTATTTTGTTGATTGTGCTTTGTTACTCTGTATTATCTCTACATATGTATATTTAATTTTTAGAATTCATTCATTTGTATTGTTGGTTGCGCCTTTTGTTTGTGACATTTCCTGAAAGACTTCATCATTCACTTTTGTTTACGTAGATATTTGTAACGCGCTAACAGTTGACAGATGCATGAATGGAGGAACGTGTGTGCCTAAGGGTGCAAGTTTTACCTGCAGTTGTCGACCGGGTTTTGAAGGAACGATTTGTTCAGTAGGTAAGTCCGAACCATGAGCTTGTTAGCAATACGAATATTTTGGTACTATGACGTGTATAGACGTCGGAGAACGCCTTTATTAATCGTTGGTGATAAGCATTGATTCTTCTAGACATTCACTGTCGTTAGGAAGATAAAAGATCCTACAGAAACATTGAAATTACGAATTATTGGTCAGAAAATGAACAGCACTACTCATCTGTCTGAAACGCTTCCCTCTGTCGAAGTCACATCACTCCGTGGAAGTCACATCGGGTTTAAAATGTGTGGGTTTCGTTTGCGATATAAACACTTGTGCAATAAGCCTGATTATTTTTCTTCATTTTTACAAAATTATAGCAGTATTAGTTGAAGGACTGTATAACGATAAAATAGTATACTTTTCATCTTGCTATATCATGTAGTTAGATAATTATTGCTAAAATGCAAATATGGCTATTTCCTTTGCCTATATTGTCTTAATAAGCCTTTGTAATGATTGGTATTTTCATTTATTCTATACACCAAATCTATGATTACAGACCGAACAATTTCGATCATACCTGGTTAGTGTTGCGCACAGAAGAGGTGTCACATGCAAACATGGTCAAGTAATTGCCGTAAATGATTGGTGTTATGGACACTACGATTTTGGATGTACAGGTAAGTCGCCTATTTTATTGTTATGTTACTAGATGGGGTGAATTAAACAAAACGAATAAGCATACTGGCCAAAGTAATGGTCTGGCATTGTTAGGTCAGTTTACAATATGAAGTGCTTCCTTTTACTTCACGGTTACAATTCGTCCCTTGTCTATAGAGTCACACAAACATGACACAAGGTAATCACGACAGTTCGAAGAAACGAAGAAAAGCACTTATCCGTACATTATGATAGACGGGAGATTGTATTGTTTATTTTGTTGATTGTGCTTTGTTACTCTGTATTATCTCTACATATGTATATTTAATTTTTAGAATTCATTCATTTGTATTGTTGGTTGCGCCTTTTGTTTGTGACATTTCCTGAAAGACTTCATCATTCACTTTTGTTTACGTAGATATTTGTAACGCGCTAACAGTTGACAGATGCATGAATGGAGGAACGTGTGTGCCTAAGGGTGCAAGTTTTACCTGCAGTTGTCGACCGGGTTTTGAAGGAACGATTTGTTCAGTAGGTAAGTCCGAACCATGAGCTTGTTAGCAATACTATTTTTACCATATTGCAGTGTCGCCGAAAATACCTACAAAGCCTCCGTATTTCTTAAAAATGTTGAATAATGCTTGTTTTAATTACATTACATTTATGGCATTTTATCAATATATAACCAGTTACATGCTGTAAACGTAAATGGTTATTGTCGGTAAAATGTGTCAAATACACTTTAGAGCTTTCAGAAGTGTGTGGATACGTGCAATGTATATAAAGTCTCAAAGATCATGTTAGACTGTTAAATATGATAGATGTATTTCCTTTTTAATGTTTCATGGAATCTACTGACTACAGGTATGACTGTAAGTGTAAACATAATGTTATTGCATTTTATATAGATATTGACGAATGTGCTTCAAATCCATGTAACACAACTACAAGCACAATTTGTATCGATGGAACAAACGATTACAGCTGTCAATGTAAGCCTGGTTATACGGGACAATATTGTGATTCAGGTACGGTCATTGCTGCTATATACTTTATGCCAGAAATCTTACTTTGTACTCCAACAGCGAAAACATTCTATGAGTTATATAATGTGAGATCCCCAATTCATTTCTTTAGATGATATACGTTTCCATTTTCAACTTTATTTCTCAAATCCTGACAGAATATGTATTTGCATTTCTTTACTGGTTTACAATTTATCAAATGACAATATAATTATACAAAACTTGCAAATTTTCGAAGTTCATTTTGTTTTACTTTATGAAATCCCATATGCGAGCACTACACTTTATGTTTGATTGATAACGGTAAGCTCTTATCAGCTCTCGTTATGAAGTCTATTTTACAATATCATTAAAAGGGATTGGAGCGCGACATTTATTTACTCGCTTTATCTTATTTCAATTCGTTGTTATCTCTTTTGATATGTCCATAATGTAAAACATAAATCCATACACATACAGTGCAACGTTTTCTGAGCAGAAATCTCTTATGAATATCAATTTTTTAGCAGGTGGTGAATATTTACTACGTATTTACTTCCCCTAGATCAACTGTCGATTGGAGCGCGACATTTATCGACTTGTTTTATCTTATTTTTCAATTCACTGTTATCTCAAACGTATTGTTTACTGACAACCAAAATTTGGATTTATCTGCATATAGCTCTTTTGATCTATCCATATTGTAAAACATAGATTTGCAACCTTTCCTGAGCAGTCAATTTTAGAGCAGCAACCTCTCTTATCAATGTAATTGTTGTCAGTAGGTGGTGAAAATTTACTACATATTTACTTCCCTTTGAGCAGCAGTCTCTTACCATCAGCCGACAGTTGATTTTCCTAAAGGCTGTCGCCCATGAGGGGTTGCACAGCATGATAAATATTCTATAGCAATGAATATATCTGCTAGCGCGGATGATGTTTGGATGATGTTCAGTGATGGCCCAGTTATGGCCTTTGAAGCTAGACAAACATTTGGGCTGTTAATTGTACTAAACAATGAGTAGGTGTCATTTCAAGATACTGAAATTATTATTACAGAAATAAACGAATGCGCTGAATCCTTAAGATATGGGCCAATACCGTGTGAACATGGTGGAACATGCATTGATAAACTGAATGGTTTTAATTGTTTATGCATTCCTGGCTACACAGGATTACATTGTGAAACAGGTAACGTGTTATGTCAATTTATAATTATTGTCAAACGAACTGTTAACATTCAACATGTTTTTTACAAGATGTTTATTCACTCAATTTCAAACTTTTGACTTCTATTTAAGGCTATAAATGGGATATTAAAGAGCATGGATTTAAACTTTGGGTAAAACAGTCACATCTACAATTTCGATTTCTATACTTTTGTATCGAAGCGTTCAAAAACTGGTTTGATAATACTTGCATACATGACGCGGTTGAACTAGTTACATTTTTCTGTTATAGCGAGTTGTTACACAGACAAAAAACATATCGCGGGTAAACTA
Organism: Mactromeris polynyma; assembly: GCA_032209605.1. Classification (NCBI taxonomy): domain Eukaryota; kingdom Metazoa; phylum Mollusca; class Bivalvia; order Venerida; family Mactridae; genus Mactromeris; species Mactromeris polynyma. The sequence goes on along the minus strand of JASFXZ010000021.1, from coordinate 6,673,167 downwards.
GATACTATTTTCTGCAATAGCGGATGGGCTCTCAGACGACACAAGCCATGTCACGGTTAAACTAGATACCAGTTTCTGTAATTGCGGTAGGGCTGTCACAAATTATGCATGACGCTGTTAAACTAGATATTATTTCCTTTAATAGTTGGTGGATACTCAACACAAAACCCATGCTACGGTTAAAGTAGATACAGCTTTCTTTAATAGCGGATGGATTCTCAGACCAAACACATGACGCGATTAAACTAGATACACTTTTCTGTAATACTTGGTGGATTCTCAGATAAAACACATGAAGCGATTAAACTAGATACAGTATCCTGTAATAGTAGGTGGGTACTCAGACACAACACAAAGTTTTATATATTGTTATCCTGAACATAGATGGTCTTATATTTAACAGAAATTGATGAATGTGCAAGTAATCCGTGTCAAAATGGGGCCACTTGTTTGGATTTGTTGAACCGATTCAAATGTAAATGTCCTGACAGAATATATGGCGTTCTTTGCGATACAAGTAAGTATTTGCTTATTACTGGAAAATTTCTTAATACATATCAGGACTACATAGAATAAAGAAGTTGAATACTGGTTGAATTATTGCATTTATATTAGTTTAATGTCAACTGTTGCGTCCCATTTTATATAAGTCAAATGTCTGAAGATGCATTTTATTTATTTATTACAACATGTATCAGATATAAAACAATTACAATTACATAAACCGTGGATGTAACCGTTGAAAACAGTATGTATCTAAAATGTAAAAAAGAGCAGACCTTATTGTCTTTATACGCGACATTGAATTCACCGGACTGTGGCTTTTTAAAATTCAGTATGATTTCTAAATAAAATTTAATCTATATTTTGGATAATTGTCTTACAGATATATGTCACCCGACGCCTGCGGATGTAGTTTTCGTACTGGATTCCTCAGTTAGTATGACAGAAAAACAATTTCAAAAGCAGCTGGAATTTGTCGCTAGTTTCGCTCAACATGTGCATGTGGGACCACTTGATTTTCAAATAAGCGTGGTGACCTTTTCGTTTGAAGCCGAGATTGAGTTTTATTTGAATCAGTACACTGACAATACCACACTTGTAGATGCTGTAATGAATATAACATATAAGCCTGGTGCAACGTTCACTGACAAAGGCCTAAGAGCGGTGAGTTTTTTCCATACGCTATCCCGAAATAGAAATGTCAAATAGAACCTTTATAATTCAATGAAATTAACTGGAAATTGTATATATACTACAAGCTAAACGACTTAGTTTTTGTCCAGCGCGCATTTTGATGCGTTTCTGAGGAGAACTTCGCCATTTCTTTACGGATTTCCATAAAGTGGGTGCCATTTGAAATATACATTATTCATATGTAGAATGCAGTGCATATCTTGGATATTTTGATGTTTGAAGCACGATTTTGGCCGCGGAAAGCGGTCAGGTATGAAGAGTGTTTGACTCCTTGTAGTATATATATACATATACAGAAAGGACAAATGGGAGAACACTCTAGATGGGAAATGATGGGAAAGAACTCTCAGGTGGTTAGGGTCAGCCAAGTTAAGCCCCTTTGTTAATTTTCGTGAATAATATTTGTCCGCGCTATTTTTCGGATACCCTTGGTCGGATTTCAGAACAAAAACACCACAAGACTTATTAGTACCATACGAATTTGTGCATATCGTGGGAACACTTGGGTAAATTTTCACTGAAGTTTGGTATTTTACTATTTTACATTTTGTGCATGTCCAATTGTGTTAACTTTCAATAAAGTGTTTCTTCTTCTACATTTTTGTCTTACTACTACTAACCATTTTTCCTGTGACAAAGGTAACAACAGCAATATAGCAGTCATGCTTCAAATATGTTTAGACTATCATTAACATGGTTACAGTTACTGTGTCAATGAGGTATCTGGGGCTTTCATCATCAAGAGCAATTCACTCTGTATGATTGGTACAAATGTTCCTCGTGATCAGACGGTGGGTTAATGTCACACTTTGAGGTCAAAACAGGGTCTTAATAATCTTATCTGGATTATGGCACTGTCATTTATTGCGGTATTATTTAAATTACTTGGCACAAATGTTCACTATTCACACGCCAGACCCATACTCATAGCTCAAAGGTCATTATCATACTTAGAGGTCAAAAGTAAAACATTGGTATAGTAGATATGCAGTGTAAATCGTAATATAACCGTACTTTCTTTGTCTCTTGACAATCAGCGGGCTCGACATGTTGCCCTTGGACAAAAAGTGTTTTTTTCGTTTTATGAAACTATTTCAAATATTCCTAAATTTTCATTTGAACGACATTCTTTGCAAAGAATAAAATAGCATGTAAAATGTCTTTAATAATAGATTATTAGGCGCTCAAAAACCTTGTTTAGCCTAATGTATCGATATATGTCGACCAAAATAGTAAACATTGAGTGAGGTGCCGCATTATATACATTTGTATTTAATTTCATAATTTACAATTTTCGCAAACAGGTTGGTGAAGTGTTTAGTGCTGGACATGGTATTGAGAGGAGAATAAATAATACACTAGCTACGCGATTTGTATATTTGATGACAGATGGTATGTCTAATGATAAGCCGAAAACCAAGAAAGCTGCCGCAGAAGTAAAGCGTGTTGTTGATACGGTTGCTGTTATAGGTAAGCTTCAAAGTATTTTGTCGTATTTGTTCATAGTTTTCTAAACATTGTATCCTTGCACATGTACATATTCATTGGTTCACCGGTCTTGCAAAATGTATTATGTTTCACTGTTTAAACTTTAAGCTTGATTTCACTGTTTAAACTTTAAGCTTGATACCATGGTTGTTTTTCAATTCGTGTCCCGTTGTATACATAAATATATTTTTTAACCATGTATTACAGGAATTGGGGCCCAAGTGTGTCATCAGGAATTGATCAGTATTGCCTCTGATCCTTCTTTAGTTTACTCAGTGGAAAATTTTAACTCGCTATTTTCCGTTTTGAAGCGTTTGGTTCACTTTGATTGTGACGGTAAATATATATTCTACTGTTTTCCATATTTGACCTTTGCCAACGCATGCATAATAAAACCATACACAAAAAAGTTATACAAAGACGTAAAAACACACATAGAACTAGTAACGATTCTTTGGTTAAATACGTTTGTATTGGTAAATATGGATTAGATTATACTTTCATCCATGTTTGCCTTGTGCTTACACAAACGTGACCAAACCTTGAATAACATGTACAGAAAAATACAAGCAGCACATTTGTTACTTGTAATATTTAGTGTAGAAATAAATCTTCGAATTAGTTAGCATTTACACTTATGTGATATCTATTCATGATTTTCTGTTTTCAAGTGATTATTTTTCATTAAGCCTTTACTTTTCAGATCTTGAATAATGTATCATACAATATTTATGTAGTCACAATTTCTGAAATCTCATGAAATGGTGATAGTTGCGTACTAATAAATCATTTCATGTCGTATGTTCGAATAGTATGCATTCTTGTTCTCATGATGTATCTGAAAACCTTAGAGAATAGTACGGATGGCTCAAGTAAATGTAAAATATCCATTCTCGTTACAGAGTGCAAGCATAGTGCAGAGTCAGACGTCGCAATTTTTCTGGACTCTTCGTATACCATGTCACATCAACAATTTGAACATAGCAAAAATGCCATGACTTACTTAATAGACACGATTGACATGGGTGTTAATAAAACACAAATCGGTTTATCATCATTTGACAAGGCCACGAAAATGGTGCTTGATATAGGGACGACAGAAAATAAAAATGATATAAAAATTGAAATCAATAAAATCGAGAAGTCTACAGATGCTACAAAGTTACCCGTTGCGAAGGTGTACGAGTTTGCAAGAAACCACTTTTTAAACTCTACCAACTCAAGACCAAACGCAAAGCGTTTCCTTATTGTTTTTACTAACGGTGGTGTTGCGTGCGACGATGTCAACGATTTAGACATGGAAAAGAAAGCACTCGAGGCAGCAGGAGTCAAACTTATAGTAGTAGGAAGTGGACTTGATGTTAATACAGCTGGGTTGTACGATATGGTTACAGATTCATTTAATGTTGTATTCACTGACGAGGAAACACTTGCCAATCTAGATGTTCTTCAAGCTGAGTTTGTTTACAACAAATGTGATTTGAAAGGAGAGTAGTCCTACAATTCATATGTGATAAATAATATGAGTATGGAACATTTTTACAATATTAATTTAGTAGTTTTGACTCTCTTAGCTCCCATAGTTTTTGTTGCTTTACTGGCGAAATGCCAGACAGCATACGTCTTGAGCGATTCTCTTTCACAGTTGTTCAAATGGATACGGTCTGTTGTATAATGCATAAGTGGATAATATCGCGTAAACGAGTTTTAACTATTTTGTTTGTTTACTAACTTTAATTAGGTTAACCAGCTTATGTTTTAGCTCAAAGTTTCAAAACATCCGGACTAAAGTTTGATATTAGTTCACACTGATGGTCCTTGGGTGACCCAGTAACAAGATTGTTCACATTATTAAGTTTCGTCAAACAGCATGGCCACCAGGGACGGAGACACTTTTCTTATGTTTTAAAATTGAAACTTCAAACATCTTCCTGTCAAAATCTACCAGCCAAATTTCGATATTATTTTACCTGAAAGTTCATAAGGTGATCTACTACCAAGTTTGTTCAGATTAGGATTTGTCAAAAGCATGGCTGCCAGGGAGCGGAGCCACATTTCCTAAATGTATGTAGTAAAAGTAAAAACAAATCTTTCAAAAACTACTGACCCAATTTTAAAATTATTTCATCTAAATGTTCCCTCTACCAAGATTGTTCAATTGTGTTATTCACTGCAAAACATGGCTGCCAGGGGGCGGGTCACGCTCTCGATATGTATACACTATAATTATAGTGATACTCTTAACATGCTGGAAATCAAAATGTTTACTATCTTTTTGAGAATCTTTACTTCAACGAAATTGTGCACCCTGTGACACATGACCATATACTAACATTTTAGGCGCTCGGATGAGCGAATCATGGCTATCACAGCCCTATTGTTATTAAAAGCCTCTTTCACTTCCTAATGCAGTACGATATTATCCTTGGGGCATATCTATCCGTTACATTTCTCCCAACCACTGTTTTTATTATGACGTCATTTCCCTTCATATATCTGATTGTTTCATAACACCTTCTGTAGCATGGATGTAAATTCGCTTCGTTTCGCAATGTGTTACTATATAATTTTATTTCTTTTGGTCTATTTCTTGAATTCAAGTTCTCCGTTATCAGTATTTAAAGTTATGTCTTATCATTCACTTTCATTTTCCTGTTACTTTATTATGGGTGATTTATTTTGCTACAATGTATTTTTCTCTCGAAAATATTAGTTACCGAGAGCCAGGCCAGTTTAGGGCTGCTTGTTTTCTTGGTACTAAATGTTTACCGTGTTCATTTTGGTGCGTGCGTAGTAGTTAATAGTGTCTAAGGATTAATAACTGTCTACTCAGTCAATTTATGTGTGTATGTTCGAAATTAATGACCATAGAGTGGGTAAATGTGAGGTTAGCTAGCTGTTAAATCGATTTAAACCCCCCAGTATTTTATAGTTCCGCGGCTGTAAATCGATATGTGGTTATTATTTCTATTGATGTTTTAGATGAATGTTGAGGTCCCATTTTCCCAAGCGCACTTCCTTAACTTGATATAATACTCGTGTCTATGCTTCCCCTTCGTCCCGTAGCTACTTGCTTTCTTAGCTTGTTATACTGTATAGCCCGTCCATTAAGTTCCTTTACCACCTTATTATCCCCTTCCATTCTCCATGGTTTTGACGGTCAGCCAGAAAATCATTTACTTCACCTTTCCCATAGACCTTTTCGTAGGCTAATGTTTCCCGGTGATATGTGTGTGGGCATTATTTTGTGTAGGCTTTCACTGTAACAACGTTATCTCTCTTGTTGTACAGTGTTACCGACCTGCCCGTACAATGCAATTGGAATATGCGGATATGACTAGAAAATTCGGGTTTATATCAATAACATGCTTGTCGTGTAGACAACTTGGCACTGCAAATGAAGTTTTCTTCTTCAAATTCCTTTTATGCAATTATATTCGATTCATTACCAGTTATTCACATGGATGAGTAATCACAGCTTTTATTACATATTAATATAGCGTGCGTTGACGTAGTACAATTTCATTAACTAATCAAATTCAGTTTCATAACTAAAGCCATATATTCTAATAAGTTTGGCCAATGCCAATTTTCATTGATTTGAATTGAAGGTTTCCACTCGTTAAGAGTGCTTTTGGGAGGCATAACCGTTCCCCTTTATTAAACATTATTGAAACGTTGGTTTAATGTTCTAAGGTCGCACATCAAACTGGCTTTGGTTTGGTTCAGGTCATGTTTCGTTTATTTTTCTTCGGTGCAACCGTACTAACATGGTTTTGATTTTTGTATATCAGTATTGTGATATCCAATCAAATCTTACGTTAACCACTAAACCAACTTCTCTTCCACTAAAAAAACTTTTGAACCTTGACGTGGATTGTTTAATCTTCTGATAAGAGGTACGTCACCTTACCGAAATCCATTTTCCATTTCTGAAATCCACTTCTATTACAACATCTGCACAATAAAATGCTAATTTCTTGTTATAATATTAAATATTAGGTTGATTTAAATGTACATATAAAAATTCAATGGAAAATATTGCATATTTAAGGTAACTATAGACCATTAGGTCTCCAGTTGATTTCGGTAAGGTAATGTATCGTTCGATAATGCCTATATATGTGTTTACCAATCCTAAAAACAATAGCTTGTTTATTGCTATGTATTTTGTCTTCCGAAGCAAAGTAATGAACACTATTATTATACATACATATTCTATTACTTTTCACATTGTAATGAAAATGTAATAAGTACTATATTAAGATTTATAATATGTTACTAGTAATCAATCATACTATTGCATGTCAAATGACCATTGACAAATGTATAGTATTTCGTTATTTGTGTATATATATTTGCATTGTTTGTGTGAATTGATGGGAAGTATGCCTAATTTTCCTGAATAAACTATCCATCTACATACATTATTTCAACGGTGTTATGTTTGCAAAGAAAACATTTTTATCACGATACAGGCGTTATTCTTATTATTGTAAACATGCCAATGTTGTATGAAAACCAGATGAACATAATATTGTTTGCCTTAACAACTACGTCTGATTTAGATCAATAGTATATTTCGAGATTTATCTGTTGAGTAGTGTTGTTAGTCAATCCCTCGGAAAATATCCCGGTGTTGGAATTAAAAAAACGGATTCTAGGTTTCAAGTATCAGTTGCGAACATTTCTATAATTTTAATCAGATAAATTGATATGTAACAAGTTTATAAAAATGAATATGTGATTTAACGACCGATACAGAAAGTAATGATGAACTATATTGAAACAGACTATACTGACTATAACTAATCTCACTACGGAGTTATTTTTATCCAATCTCCGAAGTCATCTCCCCTTACAAGTATCGGAGTTACTACAGTGTAGCATACTCGAGTGTTCAGCAAAAGTAACATCTCGGCAATTTCTTATGTTTCGCAACAAATCTTAACCTTCAGATTGCAACTAATTTGCTTGCTTCTGAATGCACCGACCATCTTTATTCAAGATATTTCTTGTTTTCGTAAGTCATAGCATTATCAGGATTATATTGCCCAAACCTGCTTTTTTATTACTCAAATTCATATTGTACACTTATTTGTCCTGACAAATAAGACACATGGAAACTACGGATAAACGGGTAAATACCCTTGATACGTGTTGTTATCAGTAAGTCACATATCACTCTTTATTTAAACTATCTTCAAACTTATATATTATTTTGACAAAAATGTTCCATTTTGTTATTCTTCTTAAAGCTCTACATTGCTGTAATTTGTCAATAGGAGACAGTACAGTTGAAGTCTAGTAATCACATGTTTTAACCCTAGGTATAAAAATGAAATTCTTGTTATAATCAATCCTTAAACCCTTGAACGAAATGCACTATTGAGATTCCCATGACGTTTTCATCTTTGAATAATATAAACACAAATTAAATGTTCGATATATCTTATTCAATGTATGTAAAGTAAATATGTGCAAACTAAGAAAAATAAAACATGAACAAACACTTAACTTAAAGACTGAAAACATTACCAAAACCAACAAGTAAATTTGTGAACAAGTGAATGGATATCCCCCTCATGATATTAATTCTTTTCCCAGTTTACTCGCAATTGAAGTAAATGACATTTTCTGCGACCCATGACCTTTAAATTTAATCCTGACATTTTAGTGATGAGCACAGTTTTGCTTCCTTCTAAAATTGTAATTAACTTTTTATGATTTTTTAAGTAAGTTATTGAGGTATTCTTTGTTTCCATTTCGAGTAACTGTTACATTGACTATAACCCGAAATACATTCCTCTTGATGTGAACCAGTATTTTACAAAATATGCTAAATTGGTTAATGTGTGCAAAAAGTTGCTCGTAGTCAAACAGCTATAAATGGTTAACTTGAAAATAGCATTTCGTGACAGTATTTGGCGTGTAGCATCTGCTTATCCACATTTTCATCCCTATCAAAGTCCAACAAAACTTGAACAATCACTACCTAGGTATGGTTCCAGATAGACATGTATGGATCAATTACATGGGTTGACAAAATAACCAAGGGCCATAACTCAGGTGGACTGAGACGGTATTTGGGGAGCTTCCTTTACCTACATTCCTACGAAGTTTCAATGAAATCTGACTAACCAGTACCAAGTCATGGCTCCAGACGGATATATAGAGCAAAAATAGTTCAATAAAAAGGACATATATCCAGCCATATATAGGTGGATCGTGAACTGCCTATCTTTACATTCACTACTGTCATTTATGACTTATCTGACCAAGCAGTATCGAGATATGGATCATGAAGGACAAAAAATGTGACAACCGGATAGAAAGACACACTGCCGGATGATGCCGAAGGGATGAAGGGATATTACAGTGAGGGTTCCTTTCCGCTATGTTTTGAGCATGCATCGTTCTCTTTTAATGTTTTAACAAAAAATCAGAGCGCATGATAAAGGTCAACATTCCTTTCGATTTTTCTCTAGATTGCCTATTCAATCCTGAAAATACAATATTTACCGTGTGTATTTTATTGTGTATATGTTAGAAATCAATGATGATATAGCGGGTAAGTGTGAAGTTAGCCAGCTGTTGAATCTATTTAAAACACCGTATTTTACTGACAGTACTAAGACTGCAAATCGCTATATGATTTTAATTTCTGTTTTTAGTTGAATGCTAATTTTCCCTTCCAAAATTTCCGTTCCTTAACTTGTTCTAACCCCCGTTAGGACCATGACTGATAAGAATATCTTATTAGTTATATCTTAATTTGTAAGGTTGACAAACAGTAAGCTACTATTGAACAAAAGTGACCGTTTCATTGCCATGTCACTGATAAGAGACATCGGTCGATAACTGAGTCATTTAACAATCCTTCAAAATGGTGACTGCTTTTGTTCTGTGTCTTTTGGTAATTTTTGTGGAGTTTTCCGGTAAGCAAACGTTTTCCTTAAATTTACTATTGTATGGTTGTCAATGAAATATAAATCTTGCAGCACCCATTTCATTGTAATAACCTCTTGCAGATGGGATAATGCGTAATAACAGTTCATAGAATAAATTAAAGCCTTCGGTGCATATATCGAAATACGATAGGTGTTCAAGAAATTACGTACACTTAGATCCAATGCACTTGTCTTGTTTAAGTAACCAGGATGGAACACAGAACACTGATAATTCCAAATCTTGCATTTGCTTAACAAGTGACAAAAAAGTACTATGGTATTATCATATATTTCTTGCAGAAAGCGCCTGCCCAAATGGATGGGTTAGACATGGACAAATGTGTTATCATTTCAGTACCGAAGTTGAAGATTGGCCGGGTGCAAAGGTATAGTGCTTCATACTAGCTACAGTAGTTATAGTACAGCATCATGCATGGGACAATAATAATATAAATAAATAACACTTCATCTTCAGCATTCCTTATATAGCGCGGTTTTGACCCTTAGGAGTTTAGCTTCGGGAGTCATTTATGTTTTAAGCAAGCCTAATAGGTCACGAGTTCAATACAGTAACACCTCAGCTCGAGGCTCCTGAAACTTATCTCCTTATTGAGGTGGTATTTATATTGAAGTAGTATAAGAGGAAAACTATGGTGGCATATTACTGCCACCAGTTAGCATGATAGCGTTCGCGAATTAATTCGTGTTAACCACTTAATTATTACGATAATTATCTAGCTATCTAGTTAATATTCGTGATAAATTTTCGGTAAGATAAATATCATAAAACTAGAAACAGGCTTGAAAGTGCCCAGAACTGCCACCTCTTACCTTTTTATGATGTATTACACTATATTTAAGTGGTAACACGAATCTTATCTAGATGACCACTTATTATGTTACTTAGTAACTCAAATTCGCGAATTTCACTTAAGATTCATGTTACCACTTATTTATAAATACATTTTTGGCTTCTGGATGTAAGTGGTAACACGAATCTTAAGTGAAATTCGCAAATTTGAGTTATTAAGTAACATATTAAGTGGTCAACTAGATAAGATTCGCGTTACCACTTACATCTAGAAACCAAAAGTGAATAAGTGGTAACACGAATCTTATGTGAAATTCGCGAATTTGAGTTATTAAGTAACATATTAAGTGGTCAACTAGATAAGATTCGTGTTACCACTTACATCTAGAAGCCAAAAATGAATAAGTGGTAACACGAATCTTAAGTGAAATTCGCGAATTTGAGTTATTAAGTAACATATTAAGTGGTCAACTAGATAAGATTCGTGTTACCACTTACATCTAGAAGCCAAAAATGAAGAAGTGGTAACACGAATCTTAAGTGAAATTCGCGAATTTGAGTTACTAAGTAACATAATAAGTAGTCAACTAGATAAGATTCGTGTTACCACTTACATGTAGAAGTCAAAAACGCATTTATAAATAAGTGGTAACACGAATCTTAAGTTAAATTCGCGAATTTGAGTTACTAAGTAACATAATAAGTGGACAACAAGATAAGATTCGTGTTACCACTTAAATCTAGTGTAATACATTATAAAAAGGTAAGAGGTGGCAGTTCTGGGCACTTTCAAGCCTGTTTCTAGTTGTATGATATTTATCTTACCGAAAATTTATCACGAATATTAACTAGATAGCTAGATAATTATCGTAATAATTAAGTGGTTAACACGAATTAATTCGCGAACCCTATCATGCTAACTGGTGGCAGTAATATGCCACCATAGAAAACAGTGAAAATGGACTTGAAAATTGTGTTCTAAATTTTGAGGTAGTCTTTTTTTAAGATTGTCTTTAAGTGAGGTTTTACTGTACAGTGCACGTTATACGTTAAATTCCTTCTTCACGGTAATTTTACTAACCGTAATGAATTCACTTCTCTTACAAGAAGAAAGGCTGGGATAATTCTAGCGAACCTGATGTAATTGATTGAAACCAACGAGAGTGTGTGTTGGCCAAACCAATCGCGCTACATATTTCAAATGTTGTTGAAATACATAACTAAGCGTACCTACAAGCAACCTATATCACGCGTGTATTTACCGCATTATAAAGAGTATACGAAATCACGGGCAGGAATTTATGCTCAGTTGTTTTGCATTATAGCTGAAGAATAAAATGTTGCTATACGTGTCGTACAAAACAATTGTAAATTGAAAAGCGTAAATTAAGCCACTGTAGTGTAAAGCCTCGGTCATAACTCACCGTGCGGTTTGTTGCACGTACGTTTCCGCAGCTGTGGTCGTGCTGCGAGCAACTCCCTACGGTTATTTGCGATTAGACCCGACTGTTGCAACTGTACACACATCCTACAGGCAACTTACGTTCGCCACACGGGCCCGTGCAAGTGTCTTGCAGCGTCCGCACGAAATCCCTACATAATACCCGCAAGTTGAACGTACAACCCCGTGCAGGTGACGTGCAACTGACGTAAGGCTCCGTTTCTGGTCTTGGATCTCAGACTCCACTTCCATCTCCAATCTAAGATGTCCGTATTTCCGCTCTACAGCGAGCGCAGGTTTGCCGTAAGGTGTGTGGTCACCTTGCCTCGTTTACACAGTGCAAGTACGTTTGTTGTGCGGCGATCTTGCAGCCACCGCAGAATAAATATGCATCTGGTGCCAGTAACAAACCTTGCAGTCACCGCAAGATGGACGTGCAGCTCCGTGCTCCTTCTTGCGATGACTGCGCGTGTCACGTGCGTTCATGAAAAAACGTAGCCAGTCGCAGAAACTGTTGGACATGTTCAACAACCTCCTGCGGCGGCCTGTGTGCACTTGCGGGCTTAGAAACGTGCAGACCCGTGCGAAATCCGTCGTAGACCCACCGCAGACAGGTGTACGGTAGTTGTGACCGTGACATAACTAGTAAATCTTTTATAGGTCATGTGTGAAGCAATGAAAGGTCAGTTGGTGGAGATCGAAACTGCTGATGAAAACCACTTCCTTGGACAACAAGCTAAAATATACAACAGTGAGTATCAATGTTATATATTATATATTGTACCTTAATCTTAATTTTACCTGTCTATAATGTGTTGTTACCCTAGTCATCTGTATGTGTACATGTACATGTTGGAAAGCGATTACCATATGGCAGTAACATGTTAAGTAGCTAGCTTTTAAATCTTTTTATTCCGCCAGTATTAATACTGACAGTTCACAGACTGTATAACGCTGTGTGGTTAGTATTGATATTTATGTTTTTAGATGTAAGTTAAGTTCCCATTTCCCAATATGTAGTTCCTTGACTTGATATAATATTCACTTTCTTTTCTGTCCTGTTTCGGCCCGGGGCTACTGATTTCTTGTCTGGTCATGTAATGTATTCCATCCATTAAATCCACTACCCCTTGTTGTCCCCCTAAATTCTCCATGGTTGATTTTGCTAATAGACCAGACCATTTCTTGCTTCCACATTCCCATACATGTTTACAGTTGTACCTCTCACGTCCCTAAGGTTTCGTATGCTGTTGTTTCCTGGGGTATGTGTGGGAGGCATTGTTTTCGGCGCTCCCTGTAACAACTTAATCTCTCTTACACAATATTTATTAGATTACAAGACATTCTCACATATCGCAATTGAAATTAAGGACGAACTTTTTGAGCTGTATAAGTGTTACGTGTGTTTTATAGTCTGTCCATGTATCCAATCATAATGTCGGTAGATTTATTTCTCTCTGGCGAGGTGGGGCTAATATCAAATTTGAGTGAAGGGGATGGACTTAATTATCAAAGTACAGAGTGCTTTAACTTACTATGTGGCAATTAGATACCTGCGCTGATTGTTACCGCACTGTTTCATATCAATTCTTTACCAGAATTGGTTCAACAATCATAGTACATGCTAGTTTGTTACATTTCTAGAGATTTTCGATTTCACAATCATGTCATGCCTGCTTATTTGCATACGTCATTGACGTGACATGATAAAGAGAACACCTGTTTGTACACACAGTTTATGATTGGACTATAATACAAACAGATTTTCGACTTAATAAGAATAATAAAGAGTATGTTTTCATACTCCATTACTGATTTCATATGTTAACAAATTTATTAAATCTTATTTGATTATTGTCTTATGGTAGAAGAGGCCTAATTGATATATCTCGAAACTCAGATGATACTGCCATTGATTCAAAATGTACTACAATGTGGATGAAGTATCTAAATTAATGGTCTTGAACCATTGCAAAAATAAGTTATGATCCTTTTCCTATATTAACCTTCATCCTGAAAACCGTTAGCCATATGAATTGACCAGTAAATGGAAAATTAACAGTATTGCTAATTAAAATTAATCATTCTTATATCGGAAAACATAGATAAATGAAGTACATAAAGGTAAGATACTGTTACGAGAAATCATAACAAAAAATAGTTTTAGAGCATCTATAAAATTTTCGAAATGGGTAAATATCCTTTCGAAATTAATATATTGTTAATATCAAAAGTCCTAAACTACGCTCTTCAATTATTGCAATAAATTCGTTATAAGAAAAAAATGTGTTCTAGGATTTTAAAGTATAATTCAATAACTGGAATGAATTATGAAAGGTAATAATAACTTTTTTTCGTTGGCTTGGGAACCTAGCTGTATATTGACTAAGCTTACAAAGATTAAATAAGCAAATCGCATATGATCATCATATTACTTGCACTACCATGCTTTTGTGTGACCAACAAGGTATCTACTAGCAGATACTTGCCTGAGCTTATTTATCTTCTGATACTACCCTTTGTGTACCGAGTGCCTAGCAAGGAAGCTACGAGTACCCTTTTTCACGTCTTTGGTATGATGCGACCTTAGATCGAACCCATGACCTCCCACACTCAAGGCTGACACTCTACCAATTGAGCAATTGAGGCGGTACACAATTCAATAGAAATTACAATCGAGAGCAATGATACCATGATCGAAAGTACCCATGCATTTTGTAGGATATACAATGCAACTACTCTTCAACAACATTTTTCAATTTTCTACCAAGTGAATCTCCGGAGCAACCATGTATAAACAACAAATGTCATTTGCTCTGCCATAGGATGTTGTTCTGGATTGTATGGGTTATATATGAAATATATATATGTATATCACTAACGCAATAATTTAATTTTAGACAGGTACTGGATAGGACTAACAGATATAATAGAAGAAGATACTTGGGTATGGATGAACAGCCAAACAAGTGCTACTTACACCAGTTGGGATTCCGGAGAACCCAATAATGATGGCACAGAAAATTGTGTAGACCTATTTCGAGGTGGATATTGGAATGATGCTCATTGTCGATCATACAATCGGTATATTTGTGAAAAACCGGATGAGTAAGTGTAAATCAGCGATCGTAATTCATTGTTGTTATTTTGGGGTAAATAGTTGACAAACAATTGCCTTATGATGCATTTTATCTTACCATTTACTCTATTTTGTAATACGACTTAATGTGTTTGGTGCTACTTTGATCTTATTTTCGAATTAGTCTGAAATACGACTTGTGTTTGATCATTACAAATGCACTGTACTTGTTACACAAAATACTTTAAAATAACACATATTCAAACTCATAAAGAGTGAGACAGTGAACATGTCTATGCTGAATGTTATCAATAATGCTTTGGAATAAGTTAATGCTGTCATCCCGTCGTTTAAGTTGTCGTCTCCTCATAGGTACAATTTGTAGAAGTAATTATGTAATCGCTAGAACTTACCAACATGTCTCTGAAATTGACTACCTCAATATAAGACTAGCTTAGGCGTTAACTTAACACGTTCTGAACACTAAAAATGCAAATAATGATACACAGACTGTAACTGCTCACCAAGTGCCTACACATGTGTGGTTCATGTGTTAGCTGAACACTTTCCATAGTGTACTAGCTGTAATTCGATTGTTAATATTATCGTTTCAGGGTTGAAATCGTTGGAAAACGTAAATAAAATGGAAAGCGACATCCATGAACGCTCATTTGCCACCAGTTTATTCCGTTTCGACATAACAGAAGGGAATTGCTTCGCACATATCATGCATTTTGTTTTCATATTTTTAGTATTCAACTTTGTTAATGTGTTCACTCTGTCTTTCATTTCCCTTCCGTGTTGGATATTCCAAATTCAAGAATGCTCATGATTCAAAAAAATATATGTATGATTCTTATTGCAATCTACACGTAGTACGCTTACTTTCAATACATAAACTATCAATAAAGCGATGCAATTCAAACACTTGCCAACGTGACACACAACAGAAACATACATGGTAATGGTAATAGAAATGTCCTTTTTAAATGGTCTACATTTAGTTCCTCAATATAGGCAATTTTCTTCATTAATGTCTCTTAATAACTTAATATATATTCCGGTAGCCTATGCACAAGGATATTTAGTTACGATTTCGTGATTATTTCACGTTCTGATGTAAATGCTTAAGTTACCGAGAGCGACGTCAGTATGAGGATGCTTGCTGTTTCTCCGAATGGTATATACGAGTATACTATATATATGTTGTGGTATGTGTAATGGTTAATTAGTTACGTTATTGCCTACTTAGTCAATGTATGTGTACGAGTATATATTGGAAATCAATGACCATGTAGCTGTTAAGTTTGAGGTCCATTTAAACTCATCAGTATATTTACTGACAATTCCAAAACTGTAAATCGGTGTATGTTTATTACTTCTACTTATGTTTTAGATCTATGTTAAGTTCCGCTTTCCCTATGCATTTCTTTCCCTTGATATAATTTCTGTGGTGTGTTCCATCCATTTAATAATTTTCTCCATTGTTGGATTTTCCTTGCTTGTTCTTTGTGGTCGGCCGGACCATTCCTTGCGCGCCTGTACTTATCCATATTCCAATGCATACTTACCCTTGCACCTCCTCAGAACCTGATGTACTGCAAGCTATTGTTTTATTCGGGGTCTGTGCTGGAAGGTATTGTCTTTGCATGTGGCGTTCCCTGAAACAATTTAAACACTCTCTTCTATCCGATTACGGTGAATGCCACATACATAAGACGAAATACAGGGCTTTACTAGGCGATATTTGTTTTAAAGCAATATTTCTTGCTCATCAACGTAAAACTGCAGACCGTTTTAAATTTGTAACGTGAAAGTGAATAGAGAAGCTGAGCAGAAAACGATACATACATTGTGCTCAGCCACGATAACAGAGAAAGACATGTATAGAAATATATACATACAAGTAAACAACAACAGAGGCAAAGGAAAAGAAACAGACGTAAATGATAAGCGAGAATATGAGCAGCGCTTTGGACCGTTTGGTTGCAAAATCACTACTGAACACATCACGATGCACGTAGAACATAAACATACAAAACAACAGACCTATGAACCCTATCAAATACGTACTTGGTGACTTATCAGAATCTAGAGCTTCTTAAGAGAAACCGACGTGGTCACGAGAAGATGGGCAAAATACAACATCAGATGTCATCCTACCATTATCTTTGGGTCCCGGGTATAGAGTATTAAGCTATTCTGTGTTCGCGTAGGCAAAAGTGGAAGTGTGATGCCAAAGATACAGGTATTAACATTAAAGCATGCACAACAATGGAGAATGGCATGATCATAACCCCATTGATATACATTTTGGTGTTGTTGCTAAAAAACACTATAGATACGATGTCCCGTGAGCGTATGCAGTTTGTGAAGAACATAACCACAACACCCCTGAAATACATTGTCGCAGATGTGTCCTTAAAATTGCAATTGTACTTAATGAGAAGAGGATGCCAATAGTTGAAAGTCATATATTTACCAAGTTTAACATATCTGTAGAATTGTGATATGAACATTTTAGTCATACAACGATTGCTATGATCGAAATAAAGTATTTTTTTTTGAGGAACACGAAAACTCGGTCAATGGCGCTACCGGGATTCGAACCCGGGTCCACGGATTGCTGGTCCGTTGTGCTAACCACTTCACCACAGTGACCTAGCGTCATTTTCATGTATATTTGACTTATATAAAGTTTATTAAGTTTAACTACACTTTGGACGAAGTACGGGGCGAATTTTTACATCCGAAGTCGTGCACAAATGTACAAGGTCTTGCAAAAATGATGAATTGTGAACAGTAATCACCGTAAGAATTTAACCGGTATCCATCGAAACGAGGGTAATTCAAAATACTAGAGTCACATTTTATTACATGGGCTGTTCCATGACAAAATCTGTATTAGTGACGTTGGATATCACGTCAAGTATTTCCCAATGAAAGGCCATAAACGGAAGTGCTATCACGTGTTACAGATATTATCCTATATATTAACTGACCTTTTTAAGTTACTAGGTAATTTTACTGACTCTCGGTTCTAATGGACACCCCTGCTCAGGGTCAAAGAAGGGTTGTCTATATTTATAATGATATCCGTAACACGTGACGTATCATGAAGACACTGACGACATTTGTCTGCGTATCCGACCACCAATGTAAAATCGCTTTCATAGCAATACCAAACAAATCTGCGTGATGTAGAGCACATTTTATAACCGTAATACAAATAACCTGACGATATACGGTATTCTCTAATCGCACAAAAGTATATAATAGCAACTGAGTTTATCAAGTCTACATGATACAGTGGTAAACGACTGCATCCGGCGTAACTTGCCTACACCATTCTTTTTTATCTCCCCTCCATTGGCAGAAGGGCATATGTTCGGAACATCCGACAACTTTTTTACATTTACAGATTCGAACACATACCACAGAGTTTTATGTATTCTTAAATAAATAAATCGTTACTTACCCTAATTTGATTTTTGTGTAATGTAACTGAACACAGATGCATCTCACCAAAATCATGTTGACATTCGTATTATATATATGATCATATTAGATTACCATTTCTTGTTGTTTAAAATGCATTGTGGCTAATTATGACATTGTGAGATTATGATTAAACAGTCGCATATTTCATAATATTGTTATTAAATCTGTCATAATGTGCAGTTCAAAACAAGGCTTTCTATTAAACTACAGCTTGAGTATGAGTAAGAGTTTTCCTATCGAATAACACGTTATAATTAAGTTATTTAACAAGAAATATTTTGTAAACTCATACAGCTTGCTTAATATCATTCACGAATAAGTACTCATGTAAAATATTTCCTATTTTCACCCATTATTGTCTTTATACCTAACCACTTCATTACCATTTGCATGTATGCGTTACGGCTTAAGAAATACTATAACATAAATATGTCCGGCACACGGGTGTATTTCTCGAGACCTGTCAACAGAACTAGATCATAAAGTATTGTTGCAGTTGCCATGATTGTGTAAATCTTCTGTTAGAGGGCTCCCATAACGTTGTGATAACTTATGATCAATGAAAATAATTGCAATAAAATATTATTCAACTAGACAAAATAAGTAGTATTATGCTGCGCAAAAACGCGTATTGTCAGGAAGCAGTCGTTTGCTGGAGTCATTGTCCATTTAATATTATTACGTCACGCACAGATTAATGCTTCTCTGTGAGAAAATCCTCACCGCCGTTATTTAAGATGGTCGACAAGATTCAGTCACAAATATCATCGTTTATCATAAGTTCTTTTGTCCGAAGTTTGGCAAAGTAAGCTGATCTGTGGTCCTTATATTGTTACATATTTGACATACTGCAAAACTAGAAAATATTTCGTGTATTTTAAGTTAGAGGTTTTCGCGGTTGGTACGAACCCGCGAACTCAAATTGTCCCGAAAATGCAATAACATTGGAAAACGCGATCATTTGTCGTTTCTCTTGATCCGGATGCTATTTTAAAGTCAAATGTCCTCTTTAATGACCGCTTTTTGCTTTTGAAATGAAGAAAACATGAATAAAATTCACAGTAATCTCATTTATAGTCCATCTCTCAGTTTATTTGCTGAATCCTGAAAAATATACAGACCTAAAGAAGCCAGATCCTCACAATAACTGCTCTTTAATCGCTGCACTCACAACAATTTGTGACAGGTGTACCGACTGTCTGATAAGTCCAACATTGCTCTACATGTATTTGTTCAATAACATCGTTGTGCGAGTGTTAAAAACACGATTTGTTTGTTTCCTTCTTGTCAGTAATACAGAAAAATCAGTTAAATTAAGCATGATTACGCACAAAAAACACAGCTGTTAAGGCAAAGTGTTGCAAGATGTTTTTTGATCGTGGGAGAGTTGTTCGTATTTAAATGCACACTTTGCAATCGACCAAACGCAACTTGCCATTTAGTACCAAATCTTTGTTTTCCGTATAAACATTACACGATTAATTAGTAATTGTGTTACTCTCTACAAATATTGATAGATAATACTGTGTTGAAATCAACTCAACCAAAACGTTATGTGAAATTTAATCCATTGAATACATTTAGAGAATGTCAACAATCAAATCGTCTTATATGTTTTAACGCTTTCCGACGATGACCTCGACTCTGAAACGGTAACAAAAGCAATTGTTTTTTTATTGACAGATGTTTGAAAAGCATTATGCTCCAAAATATGCATTGTCAATAAGAGAATTTCAATTAATAGAATGACCGAGAGATAAATACGGCTGACAAGTACAGGGTTTTATCTTGATGGTTTAAAAAATCGATAGGGTTCATCTGTCACCCACAGGCAATCATCCAACCAAGGAGATTGGAGGCTTAAGGTTATTTGAGTTATTGCGCGGACAGGGATATTACCATTATGATCACTTCGACATTGATCCTTGAAACAGTGACCCCCGAAATCGAAAGGGTTCATCTACGACATATAGGTAATAATCCTACTGAGGTATTTCCCCGGATGCTAATTGGTCCTTACGTTATCTCGTGGACAATGGCTTCCACAAATGGTCATTGGACCTTGACATTTAGTCAAATTATCCCAAATCTGATAGTGTTCACTAGCTCTACTGGTCAAAGCCCAGAGAGCTTATGTTATGGCGAATGTTCTGTCCCATGTGCATGCGTACGTCGGTGTCACTCTGTTAACTTTTCATTTAAACGACTTATCCTCCTATACCGCGTGGCCGATTTTGACTAAACTTTACAGGAACGTTTCTTGGGTGGTCCTCTTTCAAAGTTGTTGAAATGGTAACGGTCTTTTGCATAAATAGGTCGCAGCTATAATATATTTCAAAGTTGTTCTTGTCCAGAACCATAAGACCCAGCGTATTAATATTTATCTTGCAACATTGTTTTGTGGTCTTCTATCGAGTTTGTCATTGGGATACAAACTGACTCCGCTCCAGAGTCACAGTTTTATATATACTTAATGAGAAAATGTTTGACAATCTTCTGTTTCGCCCCGCACTGTGGTTTCATGTTTTCTATAGGGTTATAGAAGGAATAACTTCTAAATTCTCTTATCCAGAAAAAGATGAATCAAAGGCCAATGTGCACAATGAAGCCAGTAGAGCGTCCGTGAGTCTCTTGTTAAGCCTCAGGCAATTCCTCCTAGTTCGGTTCTGGGAGGCCATAGGTGCTTGAGTTACACTTAGGTCGTTTAACCAGAGACCCCAAGCTGGGTAAGGTTCATTTACTACCCGCAGGCAATTATCCTACCAAGTTAGGACACAAGGGACCAAGGGTACCTGAGTTATCGTGCGGACAATGATTCAACTAGTTAATTTGTCGTTTTCCTTTGACACAGTGACCGACCGGCCTACCTACCGAAATTGGTAAATAATATGCTCCTTTCTCGAAAGGGGACCATACAATACTGGACAACAACTGTTTCTCTAGTTAAAGTTCAAACAATTATTTATTCCTAAAAGCAATTCACTCAGATTTCCCATAATTATATTTGACACTTCATGAAAGAGGAATAAACCGTTATGTAGGGAATGCCACAACGTCATGTTCTAAGGCACAAATTAATATATCGGTGCAATTACCGAGCAAGTGCACTGAAATAGTTGTTTTCAATATATTTGCCAAATAAGAATACAGAATTGGAGCGAAAAAGTGTCATATACAAAACGTGAAGCCATCTCACAAGCACGAAGATACATTACAAAATTATCTTGAACAAAGACCTTTGCGGCATCTCGTCGAGTTTCACTATTTTCCAACCTTATAACATAAAATTAATCGTAACTATGTAAACTAGTAAAATGATTATTATGAAACTCATAGAAAACAAAGTACCCAGAAAATTAATGATAAACAAAAACATACGAGTACGCAAACATATCGGCATAACAAATATTGTTAGAGCATGTATTTGCAAGCCAATGATTTTAGACATGTAGTTCGATAGAATTGCTTACATCTATTATTTGTACTTTGCACACAGTGACCGCCATATTTGTGCCCCTTCTATGTGGCATTTCCTGTGCGACCTCTCTATTGAATGAAATATAAGCCATCATTATAAACGCTATAAACAAACACAGATCAGCACGTGACTATACTTACTCATCCTCCTTTTCACAGATGTAATTGTAAAATGTACGGCACTGAGCATCGTTCCAGTATCCGGTATTTATTATTGATACGCAATTTTCTTCTCCACCGCCATTACTTGGTTCTCCACTATTCCAGTAGGTGTATGTGGCATGGCTTAGAGAGTTCATCCACACCCATGTGTCTTCTTCACTAAGGTCCGTCAATGCTATCCAGTAATGTTCTGGAACAATGGCATATAAAAGTTAATAGCTGGACAAGTTTTTCAATAACCTCTGTGTCAATTGATTAAATACTGATGACTGTTGGCACTAACAAAAGCATACGAGGAATATTTGCATTATGCCGATTAGTGTATGGATGATACTCCGTGGAATAAAATTCTCGAAGCTCATTTTATTTCATACGCTGGTGCAATAGATCCTGATTTTATTCTTATGGACGTCGAGGCCTGTCCTGTCGAGAGAATGTCACCGTTGAGTACCCCGAGGGAGAGGTTTTATGGTAATGAAAAATACTAATGACCGCTACTCGCAAATATATTGAGCCAATATTTAATCTAAGCTGAACCACTTTAAAAACAGAATTTTGAATGGTGATATAACATTTTAATTAAATACAACAGAAGTGCAAGATGGTAAAGCTTTTTGCTTATCACCGTTTCCCATGCATAACAAACAGCAAGACAATTCAAGTGTGCTACATTAAATGTTTGGAAGTTGATAGAAGTTTACAATGTCACTGGACAGGTTAAGGACCGACCAAAAGTGGAAGAACAAACATGCTTACGACTGAAAAAGACAGCTGTATTAGGGTTACACAACTGCTGAAAAGGCTAGATGACAACCACCGTAAAAGAGGTAAATGATGGTAAACAAGAACAAACATAATCGTATAGAGTGGTTCAAATGCCATGTCATATTATAATTTTGGTTCCAACAATTGCCGAAAAGTTATTAATGAACGTCAGTCAGACTGCATAATGTTTAAAAATCAGTAAGTACATCATAAACAATTTAGGATATCAGTGAGTGCAAATGACTTGTTTCGCTGCCAGTGTGTACGTGTTGATTTAATTCAATGAAGAGAAATCTATTTTAAAACTGTACTCAGTTGAACAAAAATCAACATATAAAAGTCTTTAATGATTAAACAATTATTAATTAAAGAAAGCAATCAATACATGCATGATTAATATACATGAGAGCCACTATGTTACACACGCGTGTTTGGAGAAGACACGATGTACGATACGCAGCAGGTTGCATGCAGGAAGTTGATCGTCGGGGAGGAGGTAGTGTCAATGCACGAGATGACATTTCGTCATTTGGTAAAACTGATATCGTTGTACTGCAAGGCAATAATTATTGCTAGATGCTATATTGATCAAATGTTAACACCAGTATTGGTTCTTTTTTCTTTGGCGCAATCTGCCACTGAGAACATTTCAACAGGAAAATTCACATCACGGGAGCTACCCTTAATTATTTGCAAGTAATGACCTGCCAATTTCGCCGACTTGAGAACATTTGGACGACGTCGTTTGTCATGTATATCAGCTCCTGTTGGACATACCGAATATAATGTAAACAATAACGTGAAATTCGTTCACTATACAATTATTAAGATCAGAGGCAAATTAATTGAAATATATTTCAAATTTGGATTCGATCATTCGTGTTCCAATAAATTGCTACCCCTTTATATAACGTGTATATTTTCTTTTGCGGTTGACTTTACACTAATTTCAGGGTCAAATTTGACGTATCTCTTGTTTGCTTACTGCCGTTATGTATGGCGTTTTGTGCAAGAAAGTGGTTTTCCTCGGCAGTTTCTATTTCCACCAGTTGACCTTTCATTGTTTCACACACGACCTGTAAACCATTAAATTACTTAATGTATCGAGTGAAGTTACGTATATTTAGATGGCTTCTCGAAGAAAACAGTTGATAAAAGTCAAACTACATTGTACTAAACTTATGGCCATAAGTCTTGTCTGGACTACACGAAAGGCAATATCCAACAAAAATGGTATCATAAGACAGATGACCTATTCATTGACAAATATGCCCCAACTTTGGTCCCAATCGTCAGTATTTGCCTGTCATAGTAGTTCGAGTTGTGAGTTTCAAGTAATCCCTGATGTGCTCGGGGTTCATATCCGGTGATAATGCGGGTCATGGTAAATTACAGACGTTGATGGTCACCAGATTCTTGAAACAGTCTAGCAGAATACAGACGGGCGTTATCATGTTGCATTACAGTACCGGGATGGTCAGCAACCAATGGTAACACAACCGGAATTTGAATTCATCTTATGGTAATATTCCATCAAATTAATGTTGTTTAGAACGACTTTACTTTTAGTACTAGTATTCTGCAGCTGTGTGAATAAAGATATAAGTTATTACCTTTGCACCCGTCCAATTCTCGAGATCATGGCCGAAATGATAGCACATTTGTCCATGTCTTATCCAACCATCTGGACAGGCAGCATCTGAATTTATACATGTAAAATAGTATTGAATGAAACGAGCATTATATCAATACATATGAACCTTGTAGTTGTTGTATGAAAATATAACTTTTCGTTAAATGGTTGTTCTTATAATAACGTGAATAATTTCAATTTACAAGTTGAACCTCTTCTTATCCTTGCTTTCATATGCTTTAAAATGACCCATCGCATATATAGGACCAACAAATTAGTTATGTGCCCGACTCATTCCTACACTAAGTACTATAGCTTACTGTTGCAAGATGGATGAACAAGGCAACATTATGTTCATTAATATCAAAAACTTGTAAAACTATTTATTTCATTATTTCCGGTGTGGTACCGCGGAATAACGGTGAATTATTATCCGATAATTTACAGTGAACATATCAAAGCGATAAAGCGATAAGTTCACTGAAACGGACTGCTTTGTTCCAAAAGAAAATCCTCGTTGAGTGCCCCAAGTGCAGTTCTGTCCCTTTGTTTTAATTGTAAGTAAAGCAGCAGTTATGAACACAATTAATTAGTTTAACTTAAATTTCGTTTCAAATGTCGTTTTATTTTTGAATGGCGTTTTTTGTCAACGATGGCGGGTCAATACATGATGTTATATGTATGTTTACATCGGAAATAAAATAGTATAACATTTCATTTGTTGCTTACTCTATAAAAATAAATACAACGCATTTATATACGATCGGAAATGTAAGAGGTTGAAGTTTATATTGAGGAACTATTTGATGGCAGACCAACGCGCGACGGCATATGACGTGCCATGAAATATTGAGGCTCTCAACGGGGGAATGAAATGAAATAAGCGAGTAAAAATTAAAAACATGAAACCAAAATGAAGCAATATTTGTATGTTTCGGAGTAAGATCGAAAGTTATTTCACCTCGTGAGCATCTTACTTAAATGTTAACTTGCAAATTGAAATAAGCGAATATTTGTAGTTTTAAATTGGTTAAGATTGAACACATGTTACTAGAATCAATAGATCCGAGATTTTCATAAACCATTAGTTAAGTATTTATTTAAACGAAAATGTACTAGCACATAAATACGACATTTACGCATTAACCTCGTGTCAAAATTAAAGATAAGTTACGACTATAGTAAATACTAATTTGACCTGTCTACTTTAAACTACATCAACGATATACTCGTATATCTTTCGAATGAAGACAAAGAAATCTTAGATAATATTTATCCCGTAGTCGGCCTCCTGATGTCATAAGAAAGTTCTAATTCATTGAAAGCATGACTCTCAAAACTATAGAAAACTTGTATAATTACTAATGTCTATGCCTGATTAACATACTATTGATCTATAAAGAGCATAAAACTGCGACAATGTCTAGTTATTGTCCGTATATACGCATGTCTACATTCAACCGATATTTGTTGGACAACGAATGTATTCCGTTCAAGCGTAGCGTTTTCAACGTGCGGATTTGAACATTCAGCGCCCACTTTACATACTAAATTTTGCATCGACATTTAACTTTAAGATTTGATTGACTTACGCATCGCTTTGACTCGAGTAGCAAAAGAGAGCACAATACGGCTGCGACGAAAAATAAATACATACATGTATATTGATGAAAGAGGACAGTTACAAATATACAATGAACATTTTGTGCGGTACAATTGTTTTATGTAGTTCGTAGATTTTCCGGTTAATTTTTTAGGCAAAAAATGGAACCACAAAGGAGAATATTGAAGATTAAAGGTTTTTATCTCCGTTATGCAACGCTTAAGAATAAAACAATGAACGATGCAGTAGAATGGCGGTCAATACGTGACAATATAGAGAATTCTGTGTTTAAACTAACACGTTTTATTTACTTGAGAATGAGTGTAAACAAATTGTGAGGTGGTCAGACAATTAAAGTTTCGCCAGTGAACGCCACATACACAAGACAATGCATCTCCATTTGTCAGCCAGTGAAGCATGTTTTGGAAAATTTGACCAAATAGACATCGTGGTATCAAAAACGGTATTCTCGAATAATGTTGAATCAACAACATACAATTTTATCAAACAAAGTAAATATTACACTGTACTGTTCGATTGACAGGTTTGTAGTTACAATAGGTACTATTAAGGTAAGTAAACAATGTAAGTATGAACAAACATACATCTTATATTAACAATAATGAAATACTCGTACATATATCAGAACGGCATAAAGTGTCCATGTGTTAATCTGTCCAACAACTTTGTTGTCTAAAGTTGGATTTTAAAGAACTTGGCAGAGATGATCACCATAAAACATGATACGACGCGTTCAGCAATGATGACCATATCTAAAAGTTCAAGGTCACGGTTCATCGTCCATGTCAAAATCGTGTCCGAAATAATATGGCAGAAATTATCGGCATCGGAAGATCACGATCGGTACCCATAAAGGCTTATCTAAAAGGTCAAGGTCACGGTACATTGTCGGTGTCAAAATCGTATTCGATACAGAAATTTGATGTCAAGGTCACCATGCATCGTCAAGATCACATTTTTATCGTTTTGTGGTCTAACGTTGGATATAGAAATAATTTGCCAAAATGATCACCATAATAAAATGATGTGTCGCATGCAACAATGGTGTCCATATTCAAAAGTTCAAGGTCACAGTGCAGGATGTCACTTTCTGCATTTTCAATGTAAATTACAGTGAATACGGTTATCTGTCTCCGGTTCAGAACTGAATTGTTTAGCGTAGGATTGGTAAACTTGGCAAATATGATCACCATACAAAGATGATGTTTTGCGTGCAGCAAAGGTACGCATATAAATGGTCATGGTCATGGTGCAGCATGCGGGTAAAATTGTGCTTGATCCAAAATTTGTTAAAAGCGGTATTTATAGATAATTTGCCAACAATGGTCACCTTGAGATGATGTGTTGCATGCAACAATGACTAAACTTGCAAGGCCACAGTGTAGAATTTAACTTGGATTCGTTCGTTTTCCGATGTAAACTATAATATTAATATAGATCAAATAGTATTGTTCGTGTACGCCTGGAATTTGTTGTCTATAATGTGATTTGGAAATACCTTGGCATAAATGATTACCAAACCAAGACGAAGCGTCGCGTGCTAAATCATATCCATAAAAGAATCAAGGCCCAGTTGACCAATTACCTTTTTGTCTAAATTCATTTATTCTTATCCGTGTATTAACAAAATGTGCAAGTACGCACAAATACTGTTATTTCTGTTAAAATGCATATAGCTACATTTGCGTTCACATGTCATAGATCTGTAATTTCCAGCATTTCTGATACAGATTCTAATTTTGGCGAATGCTTTTACTTCGTAGTCAATTAAGTATAGAACTATCTTCATACATTTCCTAACTGCATTGTACTATGAGTGTACCTCCTAGAGTATTCATTAATTGAGAAAATACGAAAGGTTTACCTTTTCATATGATTTATAGAGACATGAAATACGTATAAAATTCATTATAAACGTTCCGTACAAGCTGTTTGGTGCGCCCTGAACCACCATGTAATATAACAATCATAAGTTTTAATTTTGGTCCTATTAACTTTTGATTGATACTCCAATTCTCAACATAAGATTTTAATCCTTATTTTCCATTTCAAATTACTTAGCAGAAGGCATACGTGTCATATGGACACATGCGAAAATAGCATGATAAAATTCATGTGAATCAAAAAGTCCATGCCTAGAAAATTACCACGAAGTTGTACTCGCCGCAGCATTAATATCATCAACTACGATTAGTGACCAGCGCATTGGGTATTCATACAGGTAAGAATCCCAATGTCTCGATAAACATTTACAAATATGTCATGCCTGTAGTCCGTTTACATAAGCTCGGTTGTGAACATAATTTGAGGTGGTCAGCCTATGAAAACTTGTCTTGCAAAAATTGACCAATAGCCATAGTGTAACAATAAAGATATTATGAATAGGCAGTGTGACTGGGTTGCCTTGATATGATTACACATAAAGTATAACATGAGTTAGTTTGTCATTATATCATCAATTATATCCATCCAATTACTTATCGAAATGATTCGTTGAAAATGAACTTAATATATAATATATTTACCTGCCAAACAGATGACAAATATTAAAAGAAACGACCGTCCTATAACAGTATTCATGTTTCCTCTAGCCTATTTAGAAAATCCGGGATGAGTACAAGCGCTAATTGATTGTGAAAAACTTGAGACTCTTATCGTTGTTATCACTTATCTGGCCGACCATAAAAAAAGCTTAGGACAAAGGGGGGGGGGGGCAACAAGGGGCACAAAGGATGATGGAATACATCACGAAGCCAACAAATTGGCCGTAACACCTGTGTAAGCGAAGTCAGAAAACAATTTCACGAAAACACTGAAGCATATGTTTGGTCGGTCGTTTGTCATAGAAGATTTACGCAGGTTTCCACATGTATATATTTGCTCCATTTACTGGCCATTTAAATTGAATCTATGTTTAGCGTCAGTTTCATTGTTCAAAACTTACCAGGCAGGAACAAATACTAGTAATCAAATTGTAGATAAACATGAAATATATTGAAAAAAATGGTCAGCGCAATTTGAACGTAAAAATATCTTGCGCAACATAAAAATGCGGAGATGATACGAGTTATGGTCACTACAGATCCAAAATGGAATTTCGGTAAATTCACCAAAATTCAGTGGATTTCGGTAAGATAACGTACCCTTTATCGAAACAGTACCCCGCGAAAACGACAGTCTACACAACATCAGACACTGAGGAGGTGCAAGGACAAACATGTAATGGGAAAATGGGGGTATAAATTGTCCGGCCGACTATAAAGAACAACATTATTTGGGTGACACCAAGGGGGGAGTTTAATGGATGAAATACCCGGTTACACTTATGATTAAACTGTTTCAATACGTTTAGTGTGTAGCCGAGTTGTAAAATGACGAATGAGTGCGTGAGAAAGAGACATGATGGAGTCATGTACCGTACACGAAATGATATTTACAAAGATTGCCAGTTATTGAAGAGTAAACTGCAGTACAAAACAATAAAAATATGTAATTATCTTCCTGCCTTGTTTCGTTCGCCTTTTGTATAAAACTGTGTGTTTTTGTTGCTCCATTCCTAGCACTCCGTCTTAAAATTTGATGTGGTAGTTCGGAAGTACAGCAAATTAATTTGGTGTGGCATTATGTCGATAAAATATGACACGTGAAATGATGAGCATTTTCCTTTTCGAAGACAGGCTAGCCTAAAATGACCCCGAATTTTAAGCACTTACTAACGCTTAATTTAGTATCTATCATGCGCAAATTTAGGTATTATGAAAAAATAGCCAATTGTTTGAACGTCTTTATACCAAAGATAACTCAGTGCAAAATCTCGTGTCCCTGTGGATTTCGTCCACGATTTCATAATTCAATGAATTTGGAATATAATAGCTATTGATTACTATCAAAACATATATACATGTATAAAGCGGGTTTTGTTAATAATCGTAAGAATTGCAATGTGTGAAATATTATATTTGATAATTATTATCATGTACGTTAGTTGATGATTGTTTTATAACACAAATTAATTCTCATTTAGTAGACTGGTAAATTTGTTTTCTCAAACGATTTTATTTCTATTTGTCCGTATTAAAAATCCGTTTCCCTAACACCAGTATTACATTTTACTTGTAATTATTTACTACATTTTCCGGTTGACTTTACATAAGTGTATTGATTTAATATTTTGTGGTTATTTCGCATTCTGATGTTAATAATTTAGTGACTCTGAGCAAAGTCAGACTGAAGCTGCCTGTTTCTTCCTATTGGTTTATACACAGTTTGTTTGTTGTTATGTACATTATGGTGAATTACTTTTAATGATTAGTTACTGCCTATTTAGTCAATTTATTTGTTCTTGTGTATCGGAAATCAATGGCCATATAGTCATTCAGTGTGAGGTTTGCTAGCCGTTAAATCGATTTAAACCCCCAGTAATTTAACTGACTGTTCCAGGACTGTAAATCGCTGTATTGTTATTATTTCTATTTGTGTTTAGATGTATGTTGGATTCCCTTCCCCTGTGTGGTTCTGTCACTATATAAATTGTACGTAAATAATTCGTGTTTGACCAAATCGGAATAACGAGTTATGTCCCTTTGATCACGTTTAACTATAAATGGTAACTTGTGTTCACAAGGCTACAATATATCGGATGGGAAAATGGTCACTACTTTCTTACTTTGAAATAAAGAAAACATGAACAAAATTCACAGTAATAACTTTACTTGTCCATCAGTTGTTTTGTGAATCCTGAAAACAATAATGCGGGCCTAGATCATCACAACACCTGCTCTTTAATAGTTGCACTCATATTGTCTGATATACCCAACATTGTTCTACATGTATTTGTTCAATGACATCGTTGTGCGACTGTTAAAAACGATTTTTTATTTTCTTTGTGTCCGTGATACAGGAAAATAAGTTGAATTTAGCATCATAACGCCCAAAAAACACAGCCGGTTGTACATGGTGATACCGCTTAACATGATCTTTATCAGCGTTAAAGCAAAGTGTTGGAAGATTGTCCGATCGTGAGAGAAATATGATGTCATTTACAATGATGCTGACTCTTAAGTCATGTAACCGATATTTAATCGACCTACTAGTTTGAACTACGTTCTCAATCCAAACAAAATATATAGGCAAGTTTTAAATGTTCGTATTTAAATGCACAATGTACAACCGTGTAAATTTGTATTACTCTCTACAAATATTGATAGCTACAACTTTGTTGAAAACAACTGAACCAAAACTTCCATGTGAAATTTAATCCAATGAGTACATTTCAAGCATGTCAACAATCAAATCGTCCAATATGTATTAACGCCTTCCGACGATCTCGACTCTGAAACGGTAATAACATCATTTGTCTTTTTATTGACAAGGAAATTACAAGGACAAAATATTTTTGAAAAGTATTATGCTCCAAAATTTGCATCGTCAGTGGAGGTCAAAGGTTACTTGAGTTATTGCGCGGACAGGGATATTACCATTATGATCAGTTTGCATTGACCCTTGACACAGTGACCCCCGAAATCGATAGGGTTCATCTACGTCATATAGGTAATAATCCTACTGATGAATGACCCTGGATGCCAATAGGGTCCTTAAGTTATCTCGTGGACAATGGCATCAACAAATGGTCATTTAACCTTGACCCTTAGTCCAGTTACCCCAAATCTAATAGTGTTCAATAGATCTACTGGCCAAAGTCCAGAGAGCTTATCTCATGGCGAATTGTCTGTCGTGTGTGCATGCGTACGTCCGTGTGTCAGTATTTTAACTTTTCATTCAAAAAACTTCTCCTCCTATACCACTTGGCAGATTTTGACTAAACTTTACAGGAACTATTCTTGGATGGTCCTCTTTCAAAGTTGTTGAAATGTGTTGCATAAATAGGTCGCAGCTAAAATATATATAATTGAAAATATCAAACACTTTCTTGTCCAGAACCATAAAAGCCAGAGTTTTAATATTTAGCATGTAACATTGTTTGTGATCGTCTACCGAGATTCAAATTATATCACTTGGGTGGATATTGGCCCCATTCCAGGGGTCACATGTTTTACATTGATAACAAAGGACCGAGGGTTTCGAAATATGGTAAGTAGTATTGTCTTGTGGTCCCCTACCAATACTGTTAAAATTATGCCACTTGGGTAAAAGCTGACTCCGATCCTGGGTCACAGGGTTTTATAGACTAAATGGGAAAATGTTTGAACATTTTATTTCTCGAACCCGCACGGCCCAGAGGTTTGATATATTGTATGTGGTCTCCTACCAACATTGTTCAAATGATGCCCCGGTGTTACAATTGGCCCCGCCCTGGGGTCACATGCTTTCTTCATACTTTACTGTGAAATCTTTGAAAATCTTCCTCTCCGAAATCGCACGGCCCAGGGTTTTGATATTTGGTATATAACAGTGTAAAGTGGTCTCCTACCGAGATTGTAGATCGTAAACAAGAAATATCTTTAAAACAGATGGTTGGCGCAACTTAAAATATGCAAATTTGCTGCAACCTGAATGTTAAAATTTGTAACATAAGAAATGCCTAAATGTAACAAATGTCATTCAATTACGCTATACTACAGAAACTCCGAGAACTAGAAGGGCAGATAGCTGCGTAGGTCACTTAAAAATAACTCCGTAGTGTGATTAGTAATAGACACAGTATAGTCTGTTTCAATATAGTTCATCATTACTTATTGCATAAGTCGTGAACTCACACATTCATGTTAATAAACATGTTAACCGCGATGTATCTGATTAGAACAATATAAATGTTCACGACTGGTACTTAAAACCAAGAAAGTCTTCTTTATTCCAACACCGGACAATTCGCCGTGGTGATGACTAACAACACTACTTACTGGATAAATCTTGAAATTCATTACACATGTTAACCAATCTGCGTCGAGGTTACAAACATTTTTCGGATGAAGAGAAATTGCCTTGGTGGTTAACGCAATATTTGATAGGTTTACAAAACACTGATACGCAAATAGCAAAACCATTTTAGTACGGCTGCGCCGAAATATATGCATCTGGGCATCAAAACACGCCCCGTACTGTGGTCGCGTTTTTTCTACTGGGTTATATAGGGAATACCTTCTAAATTGTCTTGCCCAGAAAAAATGCTTATCACAGATAAATGTGCACAATGTAGCAAGTAGAGCATCTTGTCCTCGTTTGCCTTTTGTTTCAATCTTTAGGCAATCCCTCCCAGTTAGGTTCTGGGATGCCATAGGTGCTTGATTTATTGTGTTTGACGTAGGTCTTTGACTCAATGAACCCAGGATCAATAGGGTTCATTTACTACCAATCATCTAATCAGTTTAAGAGACATAAGAGGCCACATTTGACACAGTGATCTACCCACCGAATTGGGTAAAACAACATGCTCTTTTTCGAAAGGAGACCATAAAATACTGGACAACAACTGATTCTCTCGTAAAACGTCCAACAATTATTTATTCCTAAAAATAATTCACTCAGATTTCCCATAATTCTATTCGACAGAGGGAGGAACAGTTGTGTAGGGAAGGTCACAACGTCACGTTTTAAGGCACACATTTATTCATCCGTGTAATTACCGAGCAAGTGCGCTAAAATAGTTGTTTTCAATATACGTGCCAGATACGAATATAGAATAAGAGCAAAAAAACGTCACATAAAAGACGTGAAGCCATATTACAAGCACGAAGAGACATGCATAAGTTCTCTTGAAAAAGACGTTTGCGGCATCTCGTCGAGTAAAACTATTTTCCAACCTTATAACATAATATTAAGCGTAAGCTATGTAAACTAGTAAAATTACGATTACGGAAACATGTCGGCATACCAATTCTTGATAGAGCATGTATTTGCAAGCCAATGCTTTTACACATGTAGTTCGATAGAAATGCTTGCATCTCTTATTTGTACTTTGCTCACAGTGACGCCCATAGCTGTGCCACTTCTATGTGGCATTTTCTGTGCGACCTCTCTATTGAATGAAATATAATTCATCATTATAAACACTATAAACAAACTGTTCAGGACATGACTGTACTTACGCATCCTCCTTTTCACAGATGTAACTGAAAATATCTCTGCACCTCCCATCGTTCCAATATCCATTGTTTTCTAATAGTACACAATTTTCATCTCCGTTATTATTATTTGGTTCTCCACTGCTCCATGGTGTGTATGTGGCATGGTTTAGAGAGTTCATCCACACCCATGTGTCTTCCTCAATAACATCTGACAGTGCAATCCAGTAACGTTCTGGAACGATAACAAAATGGTTTATAGCATGTTTATTCTTTAAATAAATGCTGTATCAATTACTTAAAGACCAATGACTATTGGCACAAACAACAGCACATAGGCCCATTTGCATTCTACTGATCAGCGTATGGATGGTACTAACAAGATTTCGGAAGTTCATGTTTGATGATACGATTGTTCAATAGATCCTGATTTTATCATTATGGACGACGATGTCTGCTCTTTTCTAGAATTAAATGAGCCAAAATTAAAACAAAGCTGAATGACATTTAAACCAAATTTTGAATTGTGATAAAAAATTTAATTTAATACAACAAATGTGCACGATGGTAACGCTTTTTGCCTATCACCGTTTCCCATTCGTAATATTTCAACAGTAGCCAACAGTATGTCAGCGAATATTTTTATGGACTGTTACTTTGTCAAGCTATTATTTAACAAGAAAGATGGACGGTGCAATTATAAGGTTACGATTTGTTGTGCAACATAAAAACATTGCCGGGATGTTACGATTGCTGGTCACTCAAAATTCAAAATGGAATTCGGTAAATTCACCGAAATTCAGTGGATTTCGGTAAGGTAACGTACCCCTTATCGAACGAATAACCAATCCGCATCAAGGTTACAAACGTTGATCAGTTGAAGAGAAGCTGATTTAGTGGTTAACGTAAGATTTGATTGGTTAACACAACACTGATATGCAAATAATCTTCCTATATATAAAATGCTTTGTATCTCAAATATTTACTTTAGGTGACACACAAGTATTAAATACGAATACATGATAAGATGAAATTGATCAGAAGTGAATTAATTTAAATAAAGTTCTAATTTGGATTCATTGGTCCTTTTTCCAATGAATTTCTACCCCTTTGTATAACGTTCTTTTGAGGCTGACTACACTAATTTTAGTGTCAAATTTGACGGATCACTTGTTTGCTTACTGCCGTTAAGTTTGACTGTTTGTGCAAGTAAGTGGTTTTCCTCGGCAGTTTCTATTTCCACCAGTTGACCTTTCATTGCTTCACACATGACCTGTAAACGATTAAATTAATCAATGTATCGAGGGAAGTTACATATATTTGGATGGCATTTTGAAGAGTACAGGCTGGCTGGTCTACAAAAAATATCCCATACAAATGACATCATTAAACAGATGATGTAATATATTCATTGACAAAATTGAAAAGTTCGGTCCCATTCGTCAATAATGGCCAGTCATAGTAGTTCGAATAGTGCGTTTCATTTAATCCCTGACGTGCTCGATGTGGTTCATACCCGGTGATAAGGCAGGCAATGGTAAATTATGGACGTTGATGGTATGTGGCGTTCCCTGCAGTTTAGCAGAATGCAGACGGGCGTTATCCTGTTGTTTTACAGTACCTGGATGGGCAGCAACCAACGGTAACACAACTGGCGGTAATACCTAATTGACGTAACGTTGAGCGGTGAACTCTTGGCCCAGTCTTTGTCCGTATTAGAGGAACGTTATATCGAAAACGTGAATGCGTTGGTTGAATATGCCGATCCTATAGTAACGTAGTTAAACGTGGCCTTCCCGTAACTGTGAACTGTTTTCAAGTTTACCCTGAGATTCATGTCCGAATGTTGATCCTGTTTCATGACGTGAAAAGCGTCATCGATTTTGTAACTCCATTGTTAGTGTTGAATGCAAGGGGAAAATTACAGGCATATAGCTTTACATGTTTTAAAATAATCAAGGAAACCCTAATCAGACATTACTTTTGTCGTTAAGTATAGTTTGTCATGATGTCACGTGTATAACACTCGTGTTGTTTAAATTATTATTCAAGACAAATCTTTAAGAAGTCTCTTCATGTGTATTCACCTCATGGTTATGTTTCATCAAAAATGTTGCTTAGAACGAGTTTAAGTTTTAAGAACTAGTTTTCTGCAGCGGTGTTACCTTTGCACCCGTCCAATTCTCGACATCATGGCTGAAATGATAGCACATTTGTCCATGTCTGAACCAACCATCTGGACATACAGCATCTTAAAGTGTACAAGTAAATTAGTATTGAATTGAACAGGGCATTTTATTAATACCTTGAACATTGAAGTTGTTGTTTGAAAATGTAACTTTTCCTCAAAATGTTGTTTCCTGTAGCAACAAGTTCTATCTTTTATTATAACGTGAATATTTGCTACTGAAACGTTTTACAAGTTTAATTCGGCTCTTCTTATCCTTGTTTTAAAGGCATTAACAGCATTCATCGTATATATAGGACTTAGCATTAAGTTCCGTACCTGAATTATCACCATACTATTGCTTACTGTTGCAAATGGTGGACAAGGCAAATCACAAAACTTATTTTCAGTAATATCCAGATGTTGTAAAAACTATTTATTTCATTCTTTCCGGTGGTATACCCGGGAATAGCGGTGAATTATAATCCGATAATTCACAGTAAAATTAATGAAACGGACTACCTCTTGCGGAAAAAAATCCCCGCCGAGTGCCCAAAATGCAGTTCTGTCCCTTTTGTGTAATTGTAAGTAAATCAGCAGTTCTCTCCCTTTTCTGTTTATTATTTTGGTGACGTGTACTTCAATTGTGAACATGAAAAGGTATGTCGGGTTTAATGGACTTAACGAAACTTACCACAACATTATGATCTCGAGAGAGAAGTACTCCATTAAGAACACAATTAATTTCAAAACATATATTTCGTTGCACACGTTGTTTAATTTTTGAATGGCGTTTTTCTTGTCAACGATGTTGACATGATTACAAGTATTGTACAACATGAGTTAATTTGTCATTATATCATCAGTTATATCCATCCAAATACTAATTAAAATGATTAGTTAAAAATAAACTTAAGATATAATCGACTCACCAGTCAAACAGACGACGGACAATAATAGAAGCGACAGTCCTATAATAGTTTCCATGTTTCTTCCAGCTTATTTAGAAAATCCGGGATCAGTATAATATTATGCGCTTGTTGGTTTTGATAAACATGAGACTATTATCGTTGTTATCACTAACGACCTACATATTTGATTATAAAAGAGAGATTAAGATCTTACATGGAACGCCATGTGCATACTATAATGTCTCTCGACACAGATCCCCGGGAAAACATCAGTCCACAAAGCTGAGGAGGTGAAAGGTAAACATGCATGGGAACAGAGGCGCAAGGACTGGTCTGGCCAACCGCATAGCTTATGTATGTGGCGTTCCCTGTAGCTACTTATTCTCTCTCTTTTAGGACAATTTAGGGGTAACAAGGGGCAATAAAGGATTGAATACATCACACAACCTACAACTTGCATGTGACACCTGTGTAAGCCAACTAAACCGATAATTTTATAAAAACTCTGAAGCATATGTTTGGTCGGTCGATTGTCATATGATATTTACACATGTTTATGATAGTATATCTTTCTCCAGTTCAGGTCATACTAAATTTTTATATGTTTAGCGGCGGGCTCATAGTTCAAAACCTACTAGGCAAGAAAGAGTGTAGATAAACAAGAATATCTTGAAAAAAGATGGTCGGCGCAATTAGAAAGTTTAAGCTTTGCTGTGCAACATAACAAGTGCCGAGATGTAACGATTGCTGGTCACTCCAGATCCAAAATGGAATTCGGTAAATTCACCGAAATTCAGTGTATTTTGGTATTGTAACGTACTCTTTATCGAAGCGTTAACCAATCCGCGTCAAGGTTACAAATGTTGTTTGGTTGAAGAGAAATTGCCGTGGTGGTTAACGTAAGATTTGATTGGTTTACACAACACTGATACGCAAATAGTAAAACCACATTAGTATGGCCGCGTCGAAAAAACTATTTCTCTTTTTAATCTATAACCTTTGTGTGAGAAAACAAGGACTACGATTAACAAGATATAAAATGCAATAAACCAGTATACAAAACAATAATGTGTACAAAGAGAATGACAAGATTTATCATAAAAACCTTGTGTGAGGTTCTGAAAATGGCTTTCCAGTTTCATTTTCTAATTGATAGATTAAACACTCATAAAAGCTCTATCCAACTATTAGCAACAAATGTATTATTTGGAAGCGTCCTGTTTGCCAGGTGGCAACTACTTTATATTAATGTATTGATAGGATGAATCCAGATATGGAAGAATCGTAAATAGCTGAATAAATACTAATTTCCACCAATCATACTTATCATTGCTATGATGAGTTGGTATTTTGGAGAAATACACTTGTTTTAGATGCATTACGGAATCTACAGGAAAAATTATTTCTTTCCATTACATATTGAACACTATTTGCAATTATGTCAGTCTTGACAGAGGTCCTATGTAACAGTGAAAGACATCACAAAAATCAGTTCAACTCAAGAACATAGAGGCCAAACTCCAAAAATACATTGTTTCATACCGTGATATGCCAAACAGTCAAACATTCAAAAGGTTCACTTCACAACATGTAACACTTATAAACAGCCATACATTTTGTAAGAGATGTTAAGTTGTTACATGAAACGCCGCATTCACAAGACAGTGCCTCCCCACAAAGACTCCCGCGAAGACGACAGTGTACAAAGCATTAGTCACAGAGGTTGTGTAAGGAATCTTATACAAATGTGTAAAGTGTTGTAAATTACATTTGATAATTAGTATCATGTAGACTAGTTGATGATTGCTAAGGCATTGAGTTTTATCAAGTATATTAATGACCACATGCTGCACTTTGTTCACGTGTTTGACTGGCGTTGATTGTCACATCAGTTTTCAAGTCATGGTACAGTAGTGCACAATCTATAGTATAATAATTTTCTCTGTATTATAAACCAGAACCAAGGTCCTGTTTTTCAAAATGTCCTCAAGCTATTCAAAGTTTCTGATTAGTAATTGCTACTGAATATATGTTTCTGAATGTGACTATGCGGGTTTCGCGCAGTTTCTGACCTATTTTGCAGGCACCCCTATATAATTACAGAAGTCTGTGTAAATTTGTTCAAATACTGCTATACATGCTTTTAGACTTGAACGTATAAAGTGTTTGTGCATAACTAAGCAATCATCTGCTTGGAAAGAAACTGTACACAAATAACATAAAACATTTGCTTTTCAAACCACGATGGCTTGAGAGGTGGAAACACCTTGTTTGTAATGTCATCAATAATATTTTGACGCAATTGCTTTTGACTTCCATTTCATACATACACTAGATATACATAGAGTTGTTAATGTTTGGATGAGTTTACACCGATGACAAGGTCATCCACATAATTATAATCACATATACAAGGTTTAAACACTGAAATGTATTAACACTAATTTAATCTGCACAACAGTGAATGGACATTTATAGATAAGGAAATGAAATAGATATCGAGATTTATGTTCGGAGGTGTTAAATCTCGCCAGGAGGAGTTGTCTTACATTTGAATACGCATCACAAGTGATATGCAATTTACAGACAACAAGGCTCGAAAACTAAATAACCATGCATAAACCCTGCCCTACATTCAGTTAAGGCTAACAGTTGCGAACGTTACTAAACTGTTTGTAGTGTATCCCTGGCCCACCGTAACACATTCACTGCACACGGAGAACCAAATTGCAAACGTCACGAAACGTTAGCCGCAAACACATCTACTGAACGAAGGGCTGGTTTATGTGAGAAGTTTTTATGTGCCTGCACATGAGTAAGCTAGTAGTAGTTGGTAAAATGGTTGTGTCAACTGATTGCAGTACATAACGTTCCTGCCTTTGTTACTGATAAATTTAAACGAATTAATTATATAAAAATATAAGTACGTTTTATTATTCCGACCAAAATATTTTTTGTCACAACTTAGACCCAAAATCAATTTTAACGTTTTAATTTCGACTCAATCGATTGTAAACGCATTATTCATTCACATGCAACAGGAGTCTTTACGTGTGTTTTCATAGACAACACATTGATTTACGTCATTCCAACAACATGGCCATTAGTTTGTGTTACATATCCGAGTCACATTCACTCAAATCTATGTAAAGCAAGTATCCATTCAGCGTTTATAAAGAGTGGAAAATTGCTTATCATCATGCGCATTTTTATTCACTGAAATACACAGGATGCAAATTTGCATTGAAATGTCACAAATGTGAAAGGTTGCCATCTACTTTCTTGAAATATCAATAATTTGCATCATCACCTTTCATAATTATATTAGCACAATAATATATTAATTTTGTTAGTGTGTGTATGAATCGAACATCTAAGTCAGATATAAATTGTAGTAGTATTTCCGTGCGGAACGTAAGTACATGGAAGACTGCCCTCAACTGCAATCGCCGAAAACAGCGTAATATTTACGCATTATACAACCTAACTTGAAACTACGTCGAACTTATGACCACCCCATGAATACGACCGTATTTTCATGGACATTTTTGTTTCTTCTTCCATATTCTTATTCAATAATGCGACCACCTCAGTGACTTCACGTCTCAGACTACCATTGGTCAGAACCGACGGTGGTCTTTTCATTGATGTGTTACCAAACTGTATCGTTAGCGGTTTATTAGTCGCCGGCAATGCTTCTATTTTTATTCACTTTATGTTTTGTACGTGGGAGGAGCAGTTATTGTTAAAGAAATGTCAAAACATTACAAAAGTGAACGTTTACAGAATGAAAAACCAAAATGGGTTTCAAAATACTTATTATGCATACATGTTCATTGAAAACGTTACTTTGGTTATTTCTACCACTGGGCTTCCAAAAGCGGTACCCATGCTTTCTTCTATTATTTATGTTTGTGTCTTGTGTTCATTCCCTCTGTGTGTACATGTACGTGTGTATGTTCATGTCTCATCGTGCTTTTATAGTTACCGTGTAGTTTGCATGGGGCAGTTCAGGCTCCACATTTAATCCATTTCATATTACACCATATAAAATGTATCCATTCCTTGTCACATTTAATCGAAGTCTTGAGCTTCCTCAAATGCCTCATGTTTTATGGATTGTTGTTTTCCCGGAGGTATGTGTGGAGAGGCACTGTCTTATGTATGTGGCGTTCTCTGTAACAACTTATTCTCTCTATTTTAGAAGAATAAAATAGTTTCGCATATCTACTGCAACAGCTTGAAATATTAAAAGGGCAAAAAGCGAATCACA
This sequence comes from Mactromeris polynyma, assembly GCA_032209605.1. Taxonomy (NCBI): domain Eukaryota; kingdom Metazoa; phylum Mollusca; class Bivalvia; order Venerida; family Mactridae; genus Mactromeris; species Mactromeris polynyma. Next base: position 6,631,667 of record JASFXZ010000021.1, on the reverse strand, counting down.
TTATGTCCGTTATCAGTTTTCTGAAGTCGCTTACACACCGGGGTTTCAATAAAATCATACTGAAGTTCTATCAGCGTGGAACATCTTTGTAAAAAATCGATTACGCCTCCAATTGTGACTTACAATGCCCTACAATTACTACAAACATTCTATACTAATCAATGAAAATTGACAGTGACCGAGATGATTGAAATAAATGGATTTATTGATGAAGGCAAATTATACTTTGGTCATACACGCTATAATAATTCATGTGTAAACATATAGACAAATTGCTAGTTCCTACTAAGTATATACATATTTGTATAGGTAGACAATGTCTGGCAATGAATCGAATATACTATGATCAAAACCTTATAGATCAAACGTTTTAATCGCCCCATCATGTCTCCCAGATCATCAATGTATCAATACAAAACATCATGGATTTCCCGGTTATAACAGATTCACTCATGTTCTTTACGATTTAAAGCAATGAACTTGTCGAAAACAATATAACACAATGGGAAAAATATACATAACATTGCTTTTTAAGATTATTTTCTTTCCCGAAAGACCCATGCTGTATGCTTACATTGTTTATCTGTTTCAAGTCATTAGAATTTTTCCATATGAGTTTTGTTAAGTAACTGAGATTCAGTCTATGTCTGTGTCCCGATGGAAATGTTCGTTCTGTTATGCGTCTGCTTAATATATCTCGTACATTTTATTAAGTCAAGCGTTGGACTCTTTAATCAACTGGTTTATTATATTAGTGTTGTATTGAGTTATTTGTCGTATTTTCTTTATTTCCAGGTCGTAAACAAAGCCCTACTGCTCACAAACGGACGTTTAAAAAGTTGATTGCCGATAAGTTTAGATAATAAAATTAATGATTGTAAAAGGAGTGGATAGGCTTTCGCAAATCCGCTTTAAATCTTTATATCCAATGACTTAGCTTCGAATTTCATTTCCAAATAGTAACAACAATGCATAAAGAAGTCGAGCAGACGATTGTGCAAGGTGAGATGGCATGCAGCAGGGATCCATAGTGGGCGAAACAAAATACAGTGTGAGAGAGTTATAGAAATAATCAAAAGGAACGCACGTAAGTAAGAAACAAACTGTCAGATAACAGTAAAATATATGTTTTTCTCGAATGATTATAACATGGCATAATTCCACTACTACGAGAAATTATAATGATCTGGCGCTTGGTACTGACTACATCGCTACTTTAATTACGTTTAATTTAAATACAATTAAAACACAGTTTTCTCAACGCATTCCATCGTTTGTTTAAACACTATATGAGCGCCGCTGTATGATTTAAGACCTCTTTTATAAGTGACGTCATTTCCAGAAAACGTCACTTGTGACGTCACCATGTACTGACGGCAAGAAATATTTGCCACATAAGGCAATTTGAAAACAAAAGACCCATATGGAGTAAATATTATTTCCTGCTTGCACATAGTGATATCACATGTGACGTTTTCTTCAAATGACGTCACTTAAAGAAGAGGTTGGAAATTGTACAGCGGCGCTCATATATTAAATGCTGTAAATACCGTACTTTTACGTAGACTTGACAAAGAGGAACTACGCAACTAAGAAATTAGAAAATGTTCAGGAGAAACTAAACATGCGGCATTGGAATATAATTACTTAACGTAAAACATCCACCAGTTGACTATTCATGGTGAATTTTGTTTACGGAATACGACCAATAGCTATAAGTGTGTGTATTTAAGTAAAACGTATTTAACAACAATTATTATGTACTCGTATGTAATATTTCACACCGCCTAGTGTGGCTATGCTCTATGTACACTTCATACATTTTACCTCAAAACGCATTAAACAATATTAACCTGCATTTTATATAAAAAATTATCTTACTCAAAAGCATTAGGGATAGAGATGTCGAAGACAAATACCTGATACAACTAGTATGCATATGTGGCTATTATTATATACCCAAGATCGATACACAAATATATAAAATATTACAACATTTACGGCACTACTGAACAGGGAGCATACATTATTTATCGGCATTTAGTCAAGTGATACTCATTCAAATACATTGATACATGCTACCACAATTCATTAAGGCTTCAAACAAAACGTGTGACTCTCTTAACAAAAACACAATGTCTAACACCTTCCCATCTCATAAAAATGTTGAGGCTCATCAGTTATTTGAGGGCATGTTTTAACGCATGGCCGCCAAAAGTGCCATTTTATAAACCACATGACTATTGACCAATCGCCCGAGCGGTGAGGGATAGGATTACTTATCCATGGCTGTCTGATTAACCGAACCGATAACCCATATCTTATATAATCATAAACACATTTTTATGTATGAAATGTTTACAACAATAAACACAGAAGACGAGTAGAAAAATGTCGTAAGCAAGCAGTTACCGAACGCACAGGGAGACTTGTGTGCCGCCTCGGCAAAACACCACTTGGGTTGACAAAATGCTCCTTTCCATCAACCAAAATAAAACGAACGAACACTGTAAATAAGAAATTCTCACAGGGCAACTTCCCAACTCCCCAACACAGCTTATCGATATATTGAAGATTAATTAGAAGTTACAAAAATTGAAGATACGACAAGGTGGCAGTACAAAGACGACGCCTTCCTTCCGTCTCCCGGCAAAGGTAAGCGTCCGACTGAAAAGGGGTCGACGACTAAAAACCCGGTGCATTTCAGTACAGCATGATAATAACTTTCTCAATAAACAAAACCTTGTTTAAATGTGCACCCAATCTTACACTTACGCTACTTTCACCAAATAAACCTACTGTTTGTACTAATAATAGCTTGAAAGGAGTTTAGAATCGATTCTAGAAAGATCTTTGGTGATTCCGTTTCATTTCATTTAAACTAAGTTGCGGAATAGGAAAGTGTTGTTTAGATTTAAAGGTCGTAAGGGAACACCTTTACTACATTGAATGTTATACTTACTTTCATCCGTTTCTACATTCGGTGTCGCCCTCATAAGTCAAGTGTTTTCATAATTAAAAAAATATATCGAAACTTTACTTTTGCTATTGAATTTCTCTGAAACAATAAGAGCAAAGCGGTGCATTAAGTGATTGGATAGCTAAGATTACGTGATAGGTATTTATAGAAGAAAATGAAAAAGGTGACATAAATAATCATGTCGAGGTAATTACTGAATTTGAGATGATAACAATGAGACCATGATGTCTATGTTTATATTTATTGTTCTTTATTCAGACTCTGATGTCTGTTAAGGACAACTGATTTAAATATAACTGATATATGTATCAAATGTACAACGACATAGTATATTTACATACATGATCATAAATTGATTTTGGATGAAAGAAATATCAAGTTTTAACAGAGAAAGCCATATGCACAAGACAATGCCTCCACCGACATATCCAATAGAAACAACAGCCGACGGAACATAATGGATTGTATGGTAATTGGGAAGTGAGGAATTGTCTGACTGATTATCGAGATAAACCATGGAGAATAGAAGGAGCTACCAAGAGGGGGAAAAGGGATGGAATGAAGGGAATAAAGTACAGGACAATCCAAGAAATTAAGTCGTATCGTGTGAATACCAAACCGTTTTTAAGATTAATACACTTATTGGCGAAGGAAAGACAGTCGAATGCGGACCTAGAGCGATCACAATAGCTCATGCTTGACCACTTGGTGCTCATATGAGTCCAAAAGGAAACAGGCTTAACTCTCTCTCTTCAGCACCGTAAATGAGTAAGCAACTGATGTACTCATACTGATGTGATAAGTATGTGTCTCTTTATCAGGATCTTGATTTAATTCTTATAGAATGGATTGGTTTCCATCTATAGAAAGTGTTCTTACAGTGAATACAAGCATAAAAGCAATTATTTTGGATGAGGCAAAAGATCTAAAACTCCATTAGAGCTAGTAGCCATTGCGATATATTTATGTGTGTGTTTAGCATTTATGTTCTTTTCTGCTTTATAGCCGAGCTGTAATTTTCAGATAGTTGAATCACCTCAGGGTTACATTCAATCACATAATGTTTGCTCCGCTGTAAATTGATGTGTCTCTGGGGTATATTTTATTATTTGTTTGCAAAACTCTTCGGAACAAATTGTTAAATTATGCAAATGTCAAATGATTTGTAATAGTTTTTATGTAAACAATGGCTTTGGTCATAAATGGAATGCTATTTGGGACATGTTAGCTTTACTTCATGCAGCAAATTGCCTAACGATTGTGCCGCATGCATTGACAAAAATGAAAAAAAATTCAATCATCTAAAAATCAATATTTGCCCGCAGTTTGTAGAAATTTATATATAGATTGAAATGGATTGTGTGGTAGCAACATAAATGGAACTCAATTCAAATGATAAGTCTTTTACTCAAACATCAAAGTTATTATTTCCTTCCGTGTGTGGACATGACGATTTAGATTCGATGTTAGGAGTGGATCGAAATGTTTTGATTTCAAACTTCTAACGCTTCGATTGTGTGTACTGTTACTTATGTTAATTTGGCTCGAGAAACTAACCATTAGTTTTTATGTTTGTAAAGCAAGGGTTGTTTTTTACAATGAACAAAACCGGAACAAATATATTTCGTAGATTATTCTATGCATTACAATTTAGATGGATAGTTGTTGTCCGCAAATTGATTACCTTCGACTCAAGAAATATTGTTCATGCATGCAGTCATAGATAATGATACTTGTGAGGTTTGATATACATAATGATTCCAGGTTGCTGTATACAAATTCGTTGACGAACAGGGTCGGGTTCTACGCTCTCATTTCGATTTCCTCTGTAAAATAATTCTTAGTAAACAAAAACAAGGTAGCGGAAGCAAAATTTGAAATAATGCACGGTTTTATTTTATTCCCAAACGTCCGGTTTGTTTTGGTTTTCAATGTTGGGAGGACTTCCCTGTGCCCATGGTTCTCGCTTTATTTTATAAGAAGCTAAGAAGTCCTATATTGCTCCAAGGTTTATTATTGAATAATATTCTGTACGAAAAAGCTTTGGTGAGGTAATCGTTTCAATACAATGACTTCTATACGAGGCTTGGCCTTCATTTATTAAATGCCTTCCACAAGAGGATTAGTTCAGTCAAATTTGCATGAATTACAAATTAATCTTGAAAAATGTCGTTAAAAGTTTTGCTGGTATCAACGGCCTGCTTTCCAACAGTTTGATGTGTCACTGCTTGTGACGTTGGGGACGCTTTTCGATTTAAGCAAAGAGAAAACTAATTAAACTCTGTCATTGAAGGATTCAAAGAGTTTAGACACACAAGAAAATTGAAAGGCGTATTTTGTCGGATTGTCAACATGTCCTCGCATCACCATTTCACACGAAAAACGCCTGACAGTGTCTATGTCCCCAAATTATTCTATACAACATCATTCGGAACCTGTAATTACTGTTTCAATGAGGCAAAAAAATACAAAATCCCCAAAGTCTTATATTGCGTTGCATAACACACTGTAAGGCGTTTTAAACCTCTAAACTGCGTTCTCTTAGCTACTTGGCCCGCATGAGCATGACTGAACCCGTAATGTAACGTTGTTAATACATGGAAAATAATTATTTAAACTGCAACTATATTTTTTGTACATGATTATAGCCTCATTAACACAACTGTTATAAACTGTCGGTTTCATCTGCATAAGTGTTAAAAATTATTTTATATCAACATCTCGTATACACCAATGACAAGGACGACAGCAAATTGCTCCTAAACACAACCAATAAAATAGAGGAAACATCGATTTTCTCCTTAAGCTGTACCCAAATGAATAATTGCTTGGTATTATGTCTAATGTAGCAGAAATTTTGGGCTGATTTTCCTAATCATTTAATATCCTGGGGGTCATATTCTCACACAAATGACAAAATACATATCCCGTCTAATTTCTGTCTTCGTAATGCAAAAGGTAAAATACACATTCAGTCGAATGGTAAATAATGCAGAGCATCAAATGAGATTTGTTTTCGTCCTTTCCGCGGTTATATCAACACAGTAAATCTGAAAATATCGTCGTGCGTGCGTATTTGTCCATTTTGTAAATCGCTGTGTGGTTACTATTTCTATATTTTTACAAATATGTGTTATGTTCCCTTCCCTGTGCAGTTCTTTTACTTGGTATAATATGCATGACCCCCCCCCCGCCTTTCGGCCTATTATTACTGACTTTCTCGACTTGTTCCGTGATATTTTTATCCTTTAAACTTAGTCCACCATGTTGTTCCATAAATTGCCATTAGTTATTTTTATGGTCGACAGGACCATTCCATGCAACCAATATTCCCATACAATACCATTGCACCTCCTTAGTGCCTAATGTTTTTGTAGACTGTTATTTACCCGGGGTCTGTGTTGGAGGCATTGTCATGGTATGTGATGTACCCTGTAACGGTCAGTGGCAAACCCACCCTGGGGCTTTAACCTGGTTTAACGGTGTACCAACATCACAGTTATCCTATTGTCATCCAATCATTAAACCATTACTTGAGTATATAAACATGCCCACGTATGTATTTGTTACGAGCATGTAAATTAAACAACACAGTCTTTTGGTTCAGCAATCAATTCATCTGTGACTAATTTCGTTAACATTAATAAATAAAATTATGCATGACAGAAGTCGTTTGACTTTTAGATATGTGCAAGGGTTCCCTGAAGTATTGACATCATAATTTAGCAGAATAAAGTATGTAGAATTTGCACTTTCGACCTACATTCAATTTGTGTCACAATCCTCAAGATCAAGTAATGATTCGAAACCTACTTATGGTAGAAACTGTTGTGTTAAGAGTTCCTGGTGTAGTGTATACAGTATAGTTATTCATTTATAGCATAGGACGACATGCGATTGATTTGATTCCTGACACATTTCTAAAGATTGGGAACTGTTAATTGCATTTGTTTGAAGCATTTAATCAGGTGACAAGACAATTTCAGAGAAGATTTACGTCGATGTCTATGTACTATTATAACACAATTTAATATGTTTAACATTAAAGCCGTACAGTTATGAATATATTCCGGTTGATTCAATACAACCTAAGCGCGTATACACTATTTCTTTCAGATAACTACAACCACATGTCCGTACTATTATTGATCAATATAACTATAGTCATCACTTTACCGTATTTACCGGTCGAATAAATTACGTGTACAGTGTTTGTTATTTAATGTTTATGAACACGCCCAAATGTTCTATCGTAGGGAACAATAATTCTGTTCTGAACTAAGCTTGCAGGCGATTTGTTTACAGACTTTAAACTCATGGCTGTAGTGTGCTATGTTAATTTTACCTATGGAATTGTTAAAAGTTGTATTTAAAGGTGAAATAACATCACTAACTGTCCCCGCGGCTCGCGTCCGCAATCGAGTGGTGTAGATTGGGGATGAATCAAACAATGAACACACTATCAAGCTAAAATTAATCTTTCGGTTGTATATACTCGGCAATTCAATATACACATATGATATGAGTACAAAGATGGTGCAATAGTATTACCGATAGTTTACATGAAATACGTTTAGATATTGAGCTGAAATGTTACCAAAATAAAGAAGCACGCTCGGATTGACGAAGACAATAAAACATTGACTGGTAAGTTCTGTATGAATAATTCTCTATATGTATATAAAGTAACGCTTATAAAATATAATGAAAAAAATACAAAACACACAGAATGATATAAATAGTTACACGCAGGCTCGGAACTTTACATTACAAAAAATGGTAGTAAAGTCGAACACATGGATGACAACGTGTATCGTGTAATGGCGGATAAACTCATGCAGAAGTGGTCAGTCACGTGATGAAATAATAAAAAGACAAAGTGCATTATGACAAGATATAAAGGTACGATACTACCCCATTTTGATGCTGCTAGACTACATTTTCGCTACTGTGATTGCCTCTTACATAACGTGAAATAAAGTTGCAAAATTTACGCGACTTATTCAGTTATTTTGCGTTACTTTAGCGTTGAATTTTAGAATGGAATTTTACCCCAAGGCAGAACCTTAAATTCGAATAGCATATGAACTGTTATATACATATATTCCATGCTTGTTGTTTACTATACGAGACGTTAAAGCGATGTTTATCAGCATATTAACACATGTCACTAGACTAATTTTAAAATTACCACGCGGAAAATAAGACCATGAGGTGAAACAATAATTTGATTATTTCGACAAAATAATACCGATATCTGCAAAGTTCACAGTGAAGTAACGATGAGAAACGTGTACAAAGGGGTTTTTGGTTTGGTAACGCTTAGAGAATGTTGCGCTTGTAGACTTAGGTCCTGTGATAAAAGAGTACGTTGTAGCCGAACTTTTCAATTGTTTGGCTCAGAAATTGACGATTCCGCTGAATATGAAAATAATAAGTGAAATATCGACATACAAAAAAAACGCACCATGAATGAAGAATAAATAAGTAATATATCAAATTATATGATGCATTTTCAACATGTCTTATCAATAATAGATAAGATATAATGGTTTTGAAACAGAGGCAAATAGCGGAAACATCAGGAGTTAGAGTTTATCTTCTTCGAATGTTCTGAAAATCACAATATCAAATTTTTCACAAAGTGAATATTTAGCAGACTTACTGTCTAACTCTGAAACACTTAAGTGGTGTACGGCTAGCATATCATTACAACTGACACGTCGAAGATGTATATTTCAAGAATTACAAGGACTAAGATAAATCAAGTACATTGGATTGTATTGCTTTAACTGAAGTACTGCATTAATATTTTAGGTATAAAAAATAGTGTAGTTAACTGTATAACTATCACATTTTCGGACGATATTAATATAAGTTGTAGCTAATGCATTGATTTAACATTTTCGGACGGTTTTAATATTAGTTGTAGCTACTGTATTGATTTAACATTTTCTGACGGTATAAATATTAGTTGTAGCTAATGCATTGATTTAACATTTTCTGACGGTATAAATATTAGTTGTAGCTACTGCATTGATTTAACATTTTCTGACGGTTTTAATATTAGTTGTAGCTACTGCATTGATTTAACATTTTCTGACGGTATTAATATAAGTTGTAGCTAATGCATTGATTTAACATTTTCTGACGGTATTAATATTAGTTGTAGCTACTGCATTGATTTAACATTTTCTGACGGTATTAATATTAGTTGTATCTACTGTATTGATTTAACATTTTCTGACGGTATTAATATTAGTTGTAGCTACTGCATTGATTTAACATTTTCGGACGGTATAAATATTAGTTGTAGCTACTACATTGATTTAACATTTTCGGACGGTATTAATATTAGTTGTAGCTACTGCATTGATTTAACATTTTCTGACGGTATTAATATTAGTTGTAGCTACTGCATTGATTTAACATTTTCTGACGGTATTAATATTAGTTGTAGCTAATGCATTGATTTAACATTTTCTGACGGTATTAATATAAGTTGTAGCTACTGCATTGATTTAACATTTTCTGACGGTATTAATATAAGTTGTAGCTAATGCATTGATTTAACATTTTCTGACGGTATCAATATAAGTTGTAGCTAATGCATTGATTTAACATTTTCTGACGATATTAATATAAGTTGTAGCTACTGCATTGATTTAACATTTTCTGACGGTATTAATATAAGTTGTAGCTAATGCATTGATTTAACATTTTCTGACGGTATTAATATAAGTTGTAGCTAATGCATTGATTTAACATTTTCTGACGATATTAATATAAGTTGTAGCTAATGCATTGATTTAACATTTTCTGACGGTATTAATATTAGTTGTAGCTACTGCATTGATTTAACATTTTCTGACGGTATTATTATAAGTTGTAGCTAATGCATTGATTTAACATTTTCTGACGATATTAATATAAGTTGTAGCTAATGCATTGATTTAACATTTTCTGACGGTATTAATATTAGTTGTAGCTACTGCATTGATTTAACATTTTCTGACGGTATTATTATAAGTTGTAGCTAATGCATTGATTTAACATTTTCTGACGGTATTAATATAAGTTGTAGCTAATGCATTGATTTAACATTTTCGGACGGTATTAATATTAGTTGTAGCTACTGTATTGATTTAACATTTTCTGTCGGTATTATTATAAGTTGTAGCTAATGCATTGATTTAACATTTTCTGACGGTATTAATATAAGTTGTAGCTAATGCATTGATTTAACATTTTCTGACGGTATTAATATAAGTTGTAGCTAATGCATTGATTTAACATTTTCTGACGGTATTATTATAAGTTGTAGCTAATGCATTGATTTAACATTTTCTGACGGTATTAATATAAGTTGTAGCTAATGCATTGATTTAACATTTTCGGACGGTATTAATATAAGTTGTAGCTAATGCATTGATTTAACATTTTCGGACGGTTTTAATATTAGTTGTAGCTACTGTATTGATTTAACATTTTCTGACGGTATTAATATTAGTTGTAGCTAATGCATTGATTTAACATTTTCTGACGGTATTAATATTAGTTGTAGCTACTGCATTGATTTAACATTTTCGGACGGTTTTAATATTAGTTGTAGCTAATGCATTGATTTAACATTTTCTGACGGTATTAATATTAGTTGTAGCTAATGCATTGATTTAACATTTTCTGACGGTATTAATATAAGTTGTAGCTAATGTATTGATTTAACATTGTCGGACGGTATTAATATAAGTTGTAGCTAATGCATTGATTTAACATTGTCGGACGGTATTAATATAAGTTGTAGCTAATGCATTGATTTAACATTTTCTGACGGTATTAATATAAGTTGTAGGTAATGCATTGATTTAACATTTTCGGACGGTATTAATATTAGTTGTAGCTAATGCATTGATTTAACATTTTCTGACGGTATTAATATAAGTTGTAGCTAATGCATTGATTTAACATTTTCTGACGGTATTAATATAAGTTGTAGCTAATGCATTGATTTAACATTTTCGGACGATATTAATATAAGTTGTAGCTAATGCATTGATTTAACATTTTCGGACGGTATTAATATAAGTTGTAGCTAATGCATTGATTTAACATTTTCGGACGGTATTAATATAAGTTGTAGCTAATGCATTGATTTAACATTTTCGGACGGTATAAATATTAGTTGTAGCTAATGCATTGATTTAACATTTTCTGACGATATTAATATTAGTTGTAGCTACTGCATTGATTTAACATTTTCTGACGGTATTAATATTAGTTGTAGCTACTGCATTGATTTAACATTTTCTGACGGTATTAATATAAGTTGTAGCTAATGCATTGATTTAACATTTTCGGACGGTATTAATATAAGTTGTAGCTAATGCATTGATTTAACATTTTCGGACGGTATTAATATAAGTTGTAGCTAATGCATTGATTTAACATTTTCGGACGGTATTAATATTAGTTGTAGCTAATGCATTGATTTAACATTTTCGGACGGTATTAATATTAGTTGTAGCTTCTACATTGATTTAACATTTTCGGACGATATCAATATTAGTTGTAGCTACTACATTGATTTAACATTTTCGGACGATATCAATATTAGTTGTAGCTAATGCATTGATTTAACATTGTCGGACGGTATTAATATTAGTAGTAGTTACTGTATTGATTTAACATTGTCGGACGGTATTACTATTAGTAGTAGTTACTGTATTGATTCGGACGGTATTCATATTAGTTGTATCTACTGTATTGATTTAACATTTTCGGACAATATTGATATTACTTGTAGCGCCCCTGTTCCATTGCTTATTTACCCTTGCACCTCCTCAGTGCCTGGTGTTTTGTGGACTTTAGTTTACCCGGGGGTCTTTGCGAGGAGGCATTTTTTGTGCATGTTGCCTATGTGCTGGATACGTTTTGTGATCCACTTTATTTGAGCTCGAATAAGGATTTGAGACTGAGTTTAAGGTTTTAACGCCGAGTACTCAATATCACACTTACGTTAAGTACTTACCCCGTCATATATTAGATCTACATTACAACTTCAAATAGGTGGACCAAAAAGAATACTTAGTACCTCGTATTTCAATTCACATCACTCATAAACCTCCAAACTCAAACTCGGCATAGTCACATTCATGCATTGAGTACAAAGTGCACGGCTGTATTTTTTGGCTCTGGCGTAATAAACTATGGAGTGTGATCAACGCCACCACCAGTATTTATTGCAAATAATGTTGCAAGTGTAAATTATTTATTGCACTGACAAAACACCCGATGGTACAAGACTTTGAATAAATCAAATATAAGCCAGTAAATTAATTATTTATTAAAGTGACATGTTAACAAAGCAATTCATATACTTATATTATAATATAGCAATAGACACCCGGCCCTATATGGACCTATATATCACCTAAAACACGAATAGTAAACAAAGACTATAAATAGTTATGCAAATTAAAAGCAAAACATGTATTTGAGATCACAAATTATAACAGGGAATCAAAACGTGGTAAACAAATATATATACAGCTGAAGCATTTTACATCGAGTCTAAACAGATTATTTGTCTTTGGAATTGGTAGTTACTTGTTGTGGCCTTTCCCGAAAGTGCATTATTTTGGATATATCACACTCAAAATTCGTAGCTTCCGGTCAATGGTGGTAGTGAAAATTTAGCGAGATGCTATTTATTTAATTTTCGTTGGATATACGGAAAATAAATTAGCGTTTTAGAATTTAAGCATGGCAACATATTTAAGTGGTGAGGAAACTATGGAGGACTATAATAACAGTACAGATAGTGAAAATAACCAATTGTTGGAATTCTCAGTGAAAACAAAGAACAGGTTCGAAAATGGCGCGGAAATTTTGACCGATAATCGTGGGTCTAAGAGACAACGTGTAAGTTCTGGTAGTATAAACATTACACAGTTTTCTCGACTATCGACATCGGACAAACTAGTGAGTATTTATGCATCTATCAACGCAAGCACTAATATCCTGGACTCAGTACAGTCTAATCAAGGCTAGTGTTTAAGAGACCTTCGTAATATATCTAATGGAGTAGCGAAAACAAATATCAGATTAAATTCAGTCGAGACGTACAGCCCTCCCAGGATAAGTTTTTGTTTATAAACATTTGACAGACGAGTTCAATGTACATAAATGGGGATGTCGTAAATTGTGATAACATTTATTAAACTGTTACTCACTCGTTAAGTATCGAAGCGGGAATAGCCGAGCGGTTATATATACGGAGCTGTGCAGCGGACAGATGAGTAGAACTTTTTGGTTCCGGGTTCGAATCCCCGTGGCGACTTAAATGTTTGAAGCTGCTATGTAAGTAAGTACGCATGATGTTTTCAAGAAAATCGTGCTCTTCGTGACAGCCATGTGTCTTGATATACATCTACATGTGTTTCATTTTAATCATAGTAATCAAGATGGCAACTTCGTACCAAACAAATGTTCAGCCATATTCAGACGATGCTCGAAAAATCATGAATAATGTTTTACAGTTTTAAATATATAATGAAGCTACATGAAAAAAAATTATGTGAATATGTGATATGTCGCGCATTTTTTTATTCAATTTGGTTAATTTTGTATGACATCGTGTTTTTCGGCGCAGCCGTACTAACATGGTTTTGCTAATTATATATTCAGTGTTCTGTAATGTAGCTGTCACACTACACCGTATAGCGTTAACGGACGCCCAACGTATATACAATTGCGGCAGAAAGTTATCCGGTGACGAAAGGCATCCTCCGCTGCTGCTCGGTGCTCTCGCGATCGGTGTATGGGGCGCATAAAACGGACAAAACGCACAATGACCGCACGATCAACGCACATATACAGGACGAACAACGTTCAATTAACGGACATCACCGTACTAGTAACGGACTTGTACCGCGTAAAACGTAAGCGCAACGCATGAGAAACTGACAAAACGTTTGACGAACGTATTTCTACCGGTCACGTGACGGACAAAACGGGTATAAAGATTCCGATACTTGTTCCGGCACAATAGTTTCCGCTCGCTCAGACATCACACGTGCTGAAGTAATTCCAAAATGCCAAAAGCGAAGTCTACGAATGCTGGGAAGGGTAAGGCCAGAGGACGGAGGAAGGCTCCAAGATCACCCTCTCCTCCCTCTGATCGTAGTGACGTTGTTGGAGAACAGACCACCAAAGAACAAGATACCATTCAAGTTACACAGGTAGAAACCCTGTCTAAATCTGGAGAAAAGTCTAGTCAGTCAAGAAGCTCAGTCCGTTATTTATCAGTTCCTATGCGTTCCTCGTCAGTTATCGTCCGTTAAACATACGTTGCATGTCCGGTAGTAGTCCGGCCGTGAATCAGGGTCACCGGACAAGAACGGATGCGAACCGGACAAGTACAGAATAAGGAACGCACGAGTAACGAACAAAACGCATAGAAACGCATTGCTACCGTACATATAACGGACAACTTTGTCCGGTGGTGTACGTTCCAAATTTTGAACATGTTCAAAACCTTCCACCGGATGGAACGAACATCGCCGGACGAGGAGCGTAGGCACCGCATGAGAAACGGAAAAGAAACGCATGCGAACGGACACGAACGGATTGAAAAAATGTTTATACGTTGGACGTCCGTTAACGCTATACGGTGTAGTGTGACTGACCCATAAACCAATCAAATCTTATGGGTCAGTCACACTACACCGTATAGCGCTAACGGACGTCCAACGTATAGCCAAATTTTCAATCCGTTCGTGTCCGTTCGCATGCGTTTCTTTTCCGTTTCTCATGCGGCGCCTACGCTCCTCGTCCGGCGATGTTCGTTCCATCCGGTGGATCCGGTGGAAGGTTTTGAACATGTGAGAGGGTGATCTTGGAGCCTTCCTCCGTCCCCTGGCTTTACCCTTTCCAGCATTCGTAGACTTCGCTTTTGGCATTTTGGAATTACTTCAGCACGTGTGATGTCTGAGCGAGCGGAAACGATTGTGTCGGAACAAAACAAATATAGGACTCTTTATACCCGTTTTGTCCGTCACGTGACCGGTAGAAATACGTTCGTCAAACGTTCGAAGAACGTTTTGTCAGTTTCTCATGCGTTGCGCTTACGTTTTACGCGGTACAAGTCCGTTACTAGTACGGTGATGTCCGTTAATTGAACGTTGTTTGTCCTGTATATGTGCGTTGATCGTGCGGTCATTGTGCGTTTTGTCCCGTTTTATGCGCCCCATACACCGAGCACCCGAGCAGCAGCGGGGGATGCCATTTGTCACCGGATAACTTTCTGCCGCAATTTTATATACGTTGGGCCTCCGTTAACGCTATACGGTGTAGTGTGACAGCTACATTAGGTTAACCACCAAGGCAATTTCGCGCATGTTCTCTGCAATTTAAAAATAGCTGTAACATTGAAGCAGATTGGTTAACATTTTCTATAGTGTATTTCAAGATTTATCCAGTGAGTAGCAGTAGCCTTGTTATTCATTTCCACGGGGAATTTTCTGGTGTTGGGTTTGACCTACTTAGTATTGATTTTTACACGACAGGCACGTGTGATCTACATCCTTTGTTTAGTGGATCTTTACACATTTTTAAGATAATTAAACCCAGTTTGTTTTTCACAGAATTCTTTTGAAATATATAGTTTACATGGAAGTGTATTAGTACAATTAAACTAAATGAAAATATCCAAAATGAAGTGGTCATTTTCTGAAAATGACCGACATTTTTAAAATAGTAATGATGCAATCGTGCTCTGAAATTTTTCTGAAAATGGATTGTTTGATCGCCGTTTATGGATTAACTTTTATTAAACCATTTATTTTTGGTGGAATTATAATCTAACAAGATCTAACAAGATTGCTCTTTGCATTAGGGTAAGTTGAAATTACGGTTCTTATTATAAAAATCCGAAAATTTATTGGAAACTTGCCGAGAGTATGTGAAGAAATTATACTTCCGCGAGTGCAGCATAAAATCGCTACCTGTGATGTTTTAAATGCAGTTTATGGAAAAACTTTATGTAGTAACCCAATATGTTGGTCAGAAAGTCAGAGGCGTTAAAAGGGGTCTGCATGGAGATACGGTAGAGGCGTTAAAAGGGGTATGCATGGAGATACGGTAGAGGCGTCAATCGGCGTATCTATGGGGTAAAGAGTTAAGAAGACTTTCTTGGTTTTATGTACCAGTCGCGAACATTTATATTATTTTAATCAGATAAATCGCTATGTTACAAGTTTATTAACATGGATGTGTGAGTTCACGACTGACGCAATAAGTAATGTTGAACTATATTGTAACAGACTATACTGTGTCTATGATCACACTACGGAGTTATTTATAATGCCGTCTCATTCGGAACCCCTCGGCATTATTGGCTCCGCCAAGAAGTTACGATTGATTACAGTACTCCGAGTATTTGTAGTATATCGTAATTGAATGACATTTAGGCATTTTTTATGTTGTACAACAAAATTTAACATAGAGAGTGCAACCAATTTGCAAAACTTCAAGTTGCGCCGACCATCTTTTTTAAAGATATTTCTTATTTCTTATATTGACGGATGTGTCGGAAGGTGAAGCAACAGCAGCAGCTTGAAGTACCACTCTCAGCACCAGTCCGTAGAGCAGCAGCGTTGACCGGTGTGGCACCTTCAACATTCAGCAGACTTAACCAGAAGGTGTCAGTGAAGGCACCACGGAAGAAAGAGGTACAGTGCACGAGATGATGGCAGCACGTAAATTCCAGCCGACCACGAGAACTATACTGTCAGAGGTTAAGGAGAGAATTGACTATAATGTAGGTAGAGAAAGTCTGAGGCTAATGTTATTGGAGCTTTGCTTCAAATGGAAGACAATACGATCCAACAGGAAGATGCTTATTGAGAAACCGTGTCAACTACTTGAGGAAACTGAAGCAAATCCGATAGGACGGGCGACCAATTGTCTTCATGGATGAGACATACATTCACACCAGTCATTCCCCGAAGAAAGGCTGGCGGACTGATGACATAGCGCACCGTACACCAATAGGCAAAGGAGACAGGATCATTATAGTTCACGCTGGATCAGAGAAGGGATTTGTAAAGGGGCCGGATAAGTATTCAAGTCCAAGTCAAAAAGTGGGGATTATCATGACGACATGAACTTCACAAACTACCAGAAGTGGCTCCAAGAGAAGCTTATACCAAACCTGCCTCCGGGAACCACCCTTAATATAGGCAATGCACCATACCATAATGTACAGGAAGATAGACGCCCAACATCTGCGACCAGGAAAGCTGATATTCAAAAATGGTTAAGACGACATGGAATACAGTTTACAGACAAGCTGCTCAAACCGGAACTTCTTGATTTGTGCAAGAGGAATAAACAACCACCTCGATATGTCATCGACAGAATTCTTTAAGAGCACGGCCATCGTTGCGTCAGACTGCCACCCTATCATGCGGATGTTAATCCAATTGAATTGGTATGGGCGAATGTGAAACGCAAAATTTCCGATCGAAATTTCACATTCAAGATGAAAGACATAATAGAACTGATGGAAGCAGCAATTGAAAGTGTCACAACAGAGGACTGGAAAAAGTGTTGCCAGCACGTCAAGGAAATCGAAGAAAAGTACTGGACTGAAGAAATTGTCATCGACAGAGAAATGGAACGGCCGGAGATTGAAGTCATATCAAGTGACTCTGCAACAGACATAGCCTCTGATACGGACGACTGGATCTCTGCAACAGACACAGCAGATGAGTGCAATGATTGCATCTAGATGTCGCTTGTAAATGTAATATGTATTTTGATACATGTAAATATACTGTTACTATATACATTATACCATGCTTGAAATCGTTGCGATTGTACAAGATTATTATAAAATGTCAAAAAAAGCAAATTGAAAAAAAGAAAAAACAACAACAGCAAAACAAAAACGACAACGAAATATTAATTAAACATAAATTAATGTTTAATTCCAACAGAAAAATGTACCTTCGCCCAGGTTCAAACTCGTAACATTCATGATCAAAATGAAATGCTAGTACGGTAGCTTGCTCCCTACCTCTACGCCACGGCGCATTATAGAATTTTGGTATAACTCTTCACTTAGAACACTGATTTAGAATTTGCAATGATAATGCTTATACTCTGAATACCCTATCATCTTTTGAACCAAATTTTCCCGCGTTTCACCTTATCTCGGGCCCACTGTATATCGAACAACAGGCACGATATTGAAAATGCTTGCATAAAAATAACTAGACATAGAAGCACGCAGTAGAAGAAACAATCTGATATTTTGGGGCATAAGTGATCAAACGAGACTGTAAATCCCTGATTTATAACTTTCTTGAGGACGAGCAAGATATCGACACATCGTGTATTACAATTGAGCGAGCACACAGACTCAGATCGATTAGAAAACATGACAAGCCGCAAACGTGCAATAATTGTTCGTATTTTAGATTATTCTGACACAGACCTCATTTTGAAAGCGGCATTTAAATTAAAAGGAACGCCCATTGCTGTTGATAGGGATTATCCTTAAGAAATAGCAGAAGCAAGAAAATAAGTTTACGACAGCAACGAAGCTTAATTTGCACGTAACAACAAAATGAAAAGTCAAATTCGTGGTTCCACACGTTGTGGGCGAAATTCATTACCTTAACCGATTGTTATAAAAGTTGGTAGAAATACTCTAAAATAAATGCGCTTTTATTAAATAGTTTTGTTTTTATGAAATAAACAAATTTGGCGACGTCACAGCGCCACCTAGCGTGCGAGTTGAAAATCCGCCGCGCGGACGATAAAATCCACCGGAATCGCTTAAATGTCGGCGTATTTTAAATTTAAATACACCAGGATGATCACAAATTAAAAAGCTATGTAATGATATACGCTTCCCGTACAAGACCTGAAAATAAATTGAACTTTTATGCAAAATACGATTTTGAAAGACGTTAGAAACGTCGTTAAATAAATGCTTTATCGTCTATTAAAAGATGATTGGCTCAATATTTTGCTCGGTGACATGCCCTGATTTTTAGATATATTACACCAAAAATCACTTTAAAATTACAGTGACGTCATACCGTGTTGATGTCATTTTTATATTATCATTTCCGGTATATTGAATACAGATGTTATATGTTCATTAAATTGAAACATGTTTAGAAAATCCAGTGGTCAATTTTTATCGTCTAAACAGAAAAATCAGTTGGGCGGTTTAGACAATAAATGTTCAACTGAAACAAGTTCGGTCGCCGATATTTACACGGACGATAAAGATGAAGCGGAAATGTTTACGTGGCGCTCCAGAAGACGTATTGTTGAGCTGGACTTTTTGGCACGAGAGCTGTTTTGTTGTTGTTGCGGAGTACCCATACATTTGTGCGACATACAGTGTGAGAGAAGATTTGGACTGGCTTCCATGTTTGACATCGTCTGCAGGAACTGTAACCACCTCAACACCGTTGCTACAGGGAAGCGTCACAGAACTAACGAAACAGGCGTGGCCCGGTGTTTTGACATCAATACGAAATTAGTAGCTGGTATGTCTTGTAATATTAATTACACCGCTTATAATATTAATTACATTTGTATGATTACTGTTGTATATTCAACGTTTACATTCGGGGTAAGCATGCTTATGTTGCTGTGATTTTGTTGCATGCTAAAAATACGTTATTGTGTCAGCGACCGAATGATTACCAGTACAAAAACAAACACAGTAGATTATAAGATAATGAATGTACTGAAAACAATATCTCACGTGTATTGAACATAGTCATGTTAATTAACGCATGTGCTAATATTCCCCAAAATTTCAGTGGTGCGTCGAAGCAATGGAATCATTTTTAGCAATTATAACTGAACAAGAAGAAATTTATCAAAATAAATACAGCAACAGTTCATACTCGAATTCAACGGCAATTGACAATACAAACCAATCAATACACAATAGTGTATTCGCCTTGCCAGTGACAGGACGCGCGCCCCCTCAAAAAATGTAAACAAATCGGACGAAAATGCGGGACAAACGGACGGGTCATGAGACGTCATATAAAGAGCCATAATTTTCAACGGAAGAAAATTAACCGAAAGGAACTCGCCAGTTAAAAAATCAACAAGAAACTCCAAGAAAGGCACGGTGGAAATAAATCAGCACCTGTGAAATCCAAGCCCGTACATATGAAGAAATAACAGAACATAAGGTTTAACCCGAAAGCGAGGTCAACACCTACAAATAAGTCACGTGGTTCTATAAATAGAACCAGGGAAAATTCGCTCGAGAAACAAGAGACACAGGTTATAGGTCAAGAGTTACAAGAGAGTTGGCTGGCAAAGTCTCGAGTCGAGAAGTAACAATTGTAAGATGATTGTGTTCTACAAAATAGTACACCAGTTGGTGGCCATATCTTGAGACACCCACTAGGATGACCCGCCACATGCATCCCTTTGCCTACATAACTATTCACACAACATCAAATTACTTCAAATATTCGTTTTTCCCAAGCACAGTGGTGTTATGGAACAACCTTCCTTTCACAACAGTGACAAAACCAAATCTAGAGTGATTCAAGCAATCGCTGTGCTACCCCCCCCCCCCCCCCCCAACCTTTGAACGAGTTGTAAATTGTTTTTATTTGTTTTTACTTTTGAAGTTTCACTCTCGATATACATGTACTTATATTTACTGAATCATGAATGAATGACAGTTTTGATTGCCGTGTAAAAGGTTTTACACA
The DNA here is from genome assembly GCA_032209605.1 of Mactromeris polynyma. Classification (NCBI taxonomy): domain Eukaryota; kingdom Metazoa; phylum Mollusca; class Bivalvia; order Venerida; family Mactridae; genus Mactromeris; species Mactromeris polynyma. Next base: position 6,610,922 of record JASFXZ010000021.1, on the reverse strand, counting down.
GTACTCTTTATATTGAACACTACATCGTAAGCATGCTCGTAGAGACAGCGGTGGTATTATTGTTTATGTTTGTTACAACATTCCGGCGGGAAGCAGTAGAGAAAGTTTAGTACAAGAAAAGCTGTATGATTTATTATATGATGATTTGTTAAATCAGTCTGTTGTGCATCAAAATAAATGGAACTTCGTGTTGGAAATATGAAAGACTATGTAGAAAATGAGTATCTGTTCAATTTTGACATGTAACCAGATAATTATATTTTTGATAATATTAAAGAAAGATTAACAAAAGATAGCACTGTAAATGAGAATGGGAAATTACATATAAATTGTTGTCAGTCAACCGGTATGCGGATTATGAACGGACGGGTGGGCGATCCTCATAATTCTTCTAGTTTTACATGTATAAAACATGTTGGTTGTAGTATTGTTGATTATGTTTTATGTAAGGCAGATTTATAGCAATATTTGGATGTTTTTAATGTTCATGGACCTAATATATTGTCCGATCATTGTATTATAAGTTTTGAAATATGTAAAAATGTTCCAAACGAATTAAGTTCTAATGGTCAGGTACTAGATGAAAATGTGTATAACACTGTTTTGTTTATGTTGTACGGAAAAATGAAATGAAAGTTGATTTTATAAATGCACTGAGAAATGACGATTTTCAAAACAAATTATGTCAATTATCAGATGAGGTAACAAATGCTGAAACCAGGGAAGACGTGGAGGAAAATTTATCCCAATTCTATGATATACTCGATTTTTAGAAAGAATGTAACACATAAAATGAATAAGCACAATAATGCCCAAAAGACTAGACAGCCATGGTTTGACTCTGAATGTGCTGAAGATAGACAGTATTTTTATGAAAATCTTAATTATTATAGACAGAAAAATTCGAATCAAAACCGAATAGATATGACTAATGCAAGGTCAAAATATAAAATTATGAAAAGGACACATTGTCTTTTAACGATAGTTTTTTAAATGGGGACTAACATGTTCAATGAATTAGATATTGAGAGTGGTCATGCGGAAATTCGTAAAGCTTGTTCAGAATTAAATACGAACAGATCGGGGGAATCGGATTATATCATTAATGAGTTCTTTAAATACGGACATAATAAGATATTTAATTTGGGTTGATTACTTTGTAAATGGACGGAGGATTAATTATCCCATTACACAAAAAAGATGATAAGAATTTACCTGAGAACTATAGGGATATCACACTACTTAGTGTTTTCGGGAAATTGTTTACACGTATAATTAATAACCGATTAGCAAATTGGGCTGAGGAATACGTGTATGTTACAGGCAGGTTTCCGTAGAAACATGGGTACTGTAGATAATATTTTGTTATACATGTATTGATTAACCATTTTCTAAACGAGAATAGACGATTATATGTTTGTAACGTTGATTTTACCAAAGCCTTCAACTTTGTGGTTAGGAAAAATATTTTTTAATAAGCTCATACAATACGGCGTCCGTAGAAAAATGTTAAGAATTATACAGTCATTATATAGTAACATAAAGTCTAGAGTAAAACATAACAATAATTTAAGTGAACGTTTTGAATGTCTATTAAGTGTATTTCAGGGAGATTGTCTATCCCTCTGCTTTTCTCTTTGTATGTTAATGACCTTGAAGAATATATGACGTTAAATGAATGTGAAGGTATTGATATTGGAATGTTTAAATTATTTTTGTTGCTATACGCAGATGATATTGTAATATTTTCTAAAACCGAAACTGGATTGCAGAAAGGTTTAGATACTTTATATACATATAATAATAAATGGAAATTAGTTGTTTATATTAACAAAACAAAAGTAATGGTCTTTAAAAAAGCGGAAGATTAAGGAAAAATGTAACTTTTAATTACGAAAATAAGCAGCTAGAAATGGTATCCAAATTCACATATTTGGGCGTCGTATTTTCTACAGGAGGATCTTTTAATTTAACATTCGAGACTTTTAGTGGACGTGTCACGTGATCGAAATGGCGGCTATACGTGAAAATTTAAAGCTCTGATAAAAATCTGGATTTAAATGTGAATAAAGGAATATTGTGAAAATTTACCAGTGTAACATTTAAAAGTATATACAATAAGTGCTTCATACGATGTATGGCAATGAATAGATAATTAATAACTGACTAGATTAAAGAGAAAATATACGGACTCCAGAACAATGAACTTCAATTGTGTACAGATCGACAGGTAAACATAGCTTATACCCGGTGAACTCCTGCTATCATTCATGCAATTAAGTAATATAATTTTTAAGACCATTTCATAAGCAGAGGAGTGTTGCTGTATAATTATGCCGTCGAAAAACAAAACCAAAGTACAATTACAAGCACAAGTGACGAAGGTGACAAACGCTAAAGAAGGACAACACAACGAACAAAACAAATGAAACAACTCCAATGGACGTCCTTCGACAGACACGAGAAGTAATGTATGGAAATAATGTATATTTTGCGAATAGGGATCTCCATCAGGCCCAAGAGTTTCAAACATTACAAAACACGGCGCCTGTGAATAGTGTAGGTAAAAATCAAGGACAAACATTTGTTCAACCTATCAATAGTACGCTACATAATCTCCAGCCAATTCAACACACTGGTAATTATAACGGACAATATACACAATACGCAAGCCAACAGTGTGGTAATGCATGTGCGGACGACGGTGTACCTCAATGGGCTGTGAATCTCTGCCAACAAATGGACAATATACATATTATGCTTGATGAACATACCAGGCGTTGGCAAGCTTCAGAAAACAATATGACAATGCAAAACGAAAAACTAATGAAAATGGAGCAACATTTGTCTTAAATTACTAATCTAAAACAAGAAATAGTAGATACTAATGCCAATGTATATACTGTGTAATAAGAAGAAGTGCATGAACTACAAAGTAAAATGATAGAATATGACGGAACTATCCAACAATACAATAAAATGTATGACGATATAACAGTAAACAATTCGGCACAAGATGATAAATTAAAACACATACACCAACGTCTGTACAATCTGGAAAACCAACATGAGGAAATCGTTGACCATGTACAACAAACAAATGAAAACTTAACAGATCTTCGTTGGCGAAGCATGCGAGAAAACCTGCTCATCTTTGGAATTACGGAAGCAAAAGACTTTCATCTACACGGTTAAGACTGTGAAGACACAATCAAAACATTCTTAACAGACAATATGGGCATATATCAAGATACATGTATAAAAATTGACAGAGCGCACCGTCTTGGTAAAAACAACAGAAAGCACGTGCGAACCTGGCCTATTGTAGTTAAATGCACGTTTTACAAAGACCGAGAGCTTGTTAGAATGGCAGTAAAATATAAAAAAATATATTGGTTTTTAAATATTATTAGATTTTGGTTAAAAATTATTCAGACAAGCGACATTTTATTAAAAAGGTATATACCATGATGTTAAATGATATTACAAATCATCCAAATAAACCAAATTGGGCCACGAGTATGAGATCTATCCCAGAACACCTAGGCTTTAATGGTGTACGGTTGTATCAGGGAATTGGAAACCCAGAAATGTTTATGAGTATTGTGAAACAAAAGTGACAACTTTGTGCAATCATGAAATAATCAATAAAGTAATTCTTCTAGAGCATCAACATACACATTATTTGCTTATTTTAATTTTAAACCGTATCTTGACAAAATTAATATTATATAAATATTGACTGCCTTGAGGGTGACAGTGCATCTTGTCAACCCGAGGCAACACTGTCGACCGAGGCTTTAGCCGAGGTCGACAGTGTTTGTCGAGGGTTGACGAGATGCACTGTCACCCTCAAGGCAGTCAATATTTATTTTATTATACCGAACAAAATAAAAATAAAGCTAATAACTTAAATTTAGTATTTTTAATTTCAGCGGGCGACATTGCAGGGTGACAGTTAAAAATGTCGCCCGCTGAGGTTTATATGCAATGTATAGGGAAAACAGTCACGTGAGGTATAATAATACTAAATATAGATTTGCTTTGACTAGATTAAGAGTATCAAGTCATAGACGAAATTGAAACGGGAAGATGGAATAAACTAAATGCTATACCAAGATCAGAGAGAAAATGTCAACTTTGTAATGTTTTAGAAGACGAATTTCAGTTTATATTAGAATGTCCTTTATACCATAATTACAGATAATTATATATTAAAAAAATACTTTTGGAGAAGAACAAATATTCTCAAATTCTCCGAACTTTTTACCTCGGATAACAAAGGGATATTACATAACTTATCAATTTTTATATACAAAAGTATGAAAAACAAGAGATACATGAACAATGTACTATTTATTATTTTCGATGAAATTTACGTGCTGTATGACGCATTACTGTATATTGTTTTGAAGTCATACATGCATTTACTCTGTTTTTATGTGCATCCAAAATTTAACAAAGACAAGGAGACACTCATCTCCGCACTACATATCTAACCAAACTTGATTACAATCTCTTAACTAACTGATACACCTTTTGTTTGTTTGGCAATTGATTATGCTTTAATAATTTGTACATTGATCGAAAGCATTTACTTATAATTGTGTTAATATTAACATGTATACACATGGGCAATATTGCCTTTTGCAATAAATATATCTATCACAATTTATCAGGACTCGCCAACGTTTGCAACAATCATGCATCGTGTTGAGAATATTTGTGGATTTTCTTCTGAATCAGCAATCAATACAATACCATCCGCATACAAGAGCGCATCGATATTGAAGTGTCGTTCACTTTAACTCCAAGATTAAGGTTGTTGATTTCTTTGACTAGATCATACACTATGATGGCAATGAGGGTCGAAGACAAATTACATCCTTCTTTCACCCCTTTTGCACAATCAACTAATCAGCCAATTTATGATTTATACGTATGGATTAAGAAGAACTGCTGTATATACTCTTAATGGATTTATATATTTTACCATCGATTTTGTTTACAAGTAGTTTATAAAGCATCATGTCTCTTTCGATGAAGCCATTAATGATTTGTTATCCCGCGTCATTACTATCCGGAGTGAAAATATGATCTTCACATGATCTGTCTGACCTCAATCCGTTTTGTAACCTTTTATCTATTTGGAGGACAATTCAAAGTTTATTGTCTTAGCACTGACCCATTATGTGACATGACCCTAGAAAGTTCACACATGTAAACCAATGTTTTACTTAGAGTAGCATACAAACAAACATTCAACGTTCTGTGTTGAGAAAAATATACCACATGTACAGCATAATTTACTTGCAATTGATACAACAATAATTCAACTTAATTGCTTAAATAACAGGTGCTATACCCTTTACACGTCTAATGCGCATCGCGACAGTGTAAGGCCAAATCACGTTCCATTGGACTCATTTAAATTCCGGATGTCAGGACACTTGATCGCCCGACCTTAACATCCAACGAATGTTCAGTACTTTGTGAGAATGAACATATAGGTGTTACACTCCACTCGCCATTGGCACAACTATTGAACGTTGACACAACAATTTACAATTTTATACGAGGCATCTTGATGAACGAACCTCTTTTTAATTAACATGTTATGCCCGAAACCATCGACATGATAAATACGGACTACCTGTTTTGTATCTACTAACATCATAGAGGAAATGGAAAATACGGCGATTTGCTTTTATATGGTCATCAAAAGTGCCCCTACGAAATACCAGATAAAGGGAAAAGTAAGTGAAGCAAATTGTGTTAATTGATACGCGGCCAAATTGCAAACCTCTTGGTCTTCCAATGCGCCTTCCAAAATACTGATCTCTGTAGTCCCCAGTTTGCAGTGGCACTCGAACCAGTCTATGTTTTCTGCTTAACATTAAGCACATTCTCACTGTCCCGGATTAGCGGCACAGTACGTCCCGGATGATGGTTCGGGAGAAGCCTTGTCAAACCGAGAAGACAACCGCGACGGCACCGTAGAAGTTCGGGATGATCCGTATTGAACTGTTGTTCCGGCAGACCGTCCCGGATGTTTTAAAATGTTTGATACAACCGGGAGACACCGGGAGAAATATCCAGAACCGGCGTGATCCGGGCATGTCCGGCACAACGCCGGTATACGACGGTGCAAGACTGGGTCTCTACCGTGATAGTCCATGGTAATCTGGGGGGGGGGTGGTCCCGGTTTATATACTATCCGGTTAACAACGGGGGCCATGAACGAGGATATACCAGGTTGGAACGGCTGCCCGGGACACGACATCGCATCGCGACAGTGTAAGGCCAAATCACGTTCCATTGGACTCATTTAAATTCCGGATGTCAGGACACTTGATCGCCCGACCTTAACATCCAACGAATGTTCAGTACTTTGTGAGAATGAACATATAGGTGTTACACTCCACTCGCCATTGGCACAACTATTGAACGTTGACACAACAATTTACAATTTTATACGAGGCATCTTGATGAACGAACCTCTTTTTAATTAACATGTTATGCCCGAAACCATCGACATGATAAATACGGACTACCCGTTTTGTATCTACTAACATCATAGAGGAAATGGAAAATACGGCGATTTGCTTTTATATGGTCATCAAAAGTGCCCCCATGAAATACCAGATAAAGGGAAAAGTAAGTGAAGCAAATTGTGTTAATTGATACGCGGCCAAATTGCAAACCTCTTGGTCTTCCAATGCGCCTTCCAAAATACTGATCTCTCTAGTCCCCAGTTTGCAGTGGCACTCGAACCAGTCTATGTTTTCTGCTTAACATTAAGCACATTCTCACTGTCCCGGATTAGCGGCCCAGTACGTCCCGGATGATGGTTCGGGAGAAGCCTTGTCAAACCGAGAAGACAACCGCGACGGCACCGTAGAAGTTCGGGATGATCCGTATTGAACTGTTGTTCCGGCAGACCGTCCCGGATGTTTTAAAATGTTTGATACAACCGGGAGACACCGGGAGAAATATCCAGAACCGGCGTGATCCGGACATGTCCGGCACAACGCCGGTATACGACGGTGCAAGACTGGGTCTCTACCGTGATAGTCCATGGTAATCTGGGGGGTGGTCCCGGTTTATATACTATCCGGTTACCAACGGGGGCCATGAACGAGGATATACCTGGTTGGAACGGCTGCCCGGGACACGACCTGGGATGGACCGGGAAACACGCCGGCGCGACACCGTAAATGAACCGTGCCAAACTGGGAACTAACCGGGATAAGCCGGGATTAAACGGGAACATCCGGCTTCTTAACCGGAGAGCACTCCGGGACAACGACTGGAATGTGAGAATGCAATTGATTTTTCGGCAAAATATTCCGGATCATCCCGGTTCACTGGCTATTATTCACCAGGAGATACTGGGACCAGAACCGGGACAGTGAGAATGGGACTTTACGACTGGCTGTCTAAATTGAAGAAATTAGTGCGATTCTGAAATGAACATAAAACTCACGTGCAAATCATCCGATATTGCTCACCCATAACATGACGGTATTGTTTTTTAGTTTATAATAGTGATGTGTTATTAACCGCGAACGCATGAATATATTGCCTGAACCATTACATTTCAAAATGTAGTGATTGTCCGTTATATTAACGGCGAAAAGGTCACGGTTGTGTTTTGATAGCAAAGTAAACCTAACAGCAGTTATAGTTTTATGCACGAGATCATGTTCTCACCTAAACTGACATGGATCGGTCTTGAAAGTTCATACACCAGCATTGCGTTCAGTAAAGGCTATCAGTCCAAAACGTTGCGAAACAGCGGGCGAGTTTTGCTATTGACCGGCGTGTTAGCGAAAAACGTTTCATATCACTCGCTATCGCAACTCCGAGGTAGCGCGCGGATATTTGAGCCTAGCACTGCGTTCAGTTACGGCTAACAGTCGTTCACGTTTTGTTTTGTATCCCTGGCGCACCGTATCACAATGACTGCGCACAGGAAACCAAATTGCAAAATGAACACAGGACTGGTTCCCTGCCTTTACTGTCTTTGAGGCAGGGAACCAGAATAAAAACGAGGCGGTCAATACACTTGTTAGGTATACAACAGTGAGCGGGCTATCGTTCGCCGTAACTGAACGCAGGGCTGTTCACGGTCACTCTAACAGCACTATAAATGTCAATCGTAAAAGTTATTAAATATTGCCCAGGGGCCGTTTGAAGAAGCGTACTATTAATACAGAATATTTTATAAACAAAATTTAAAAACCTGGCCATTTAGTATGAAACAGCAGAGGAATGTACAGAAGTGATATCGATGTGATGCTGGGGAGTGATATTCCATAGTTCACCTTTATTTGACCTGCACACAATTGTTCCACTTCCAATAACTTATCTAGTTCACCTCATTTTTCAACTTCATTTATTCCTGAAGACACATACTACAATAGTGGAACGTACCTTTTTGCGCTAATGTGTCGTGAGAAATGATGGATAAGAAACTGTTATCTTCCTGTACGTTTGTGGAAACAATCGGATATTGTCGAACGCTTTCAAGTTCTCTTCTCCTCGCAATAAATACCTAATGTCTATAAATCTGTAATTAACACCAACAAGGTTGCTTTATTTTTACTTTAGTACAACTGTACGTTTGACTCGATTAACTATTAAGAACATCAAATATTGAGTCAAGAACATATTCTGACATATTATGACCAATATAACCGCAAACAGAATGTTAAACGTTTGGGGCGGCTTCCGATTATCTACCAGAAAATCTCCAAATTTGTGCAGAGAACGATTATGATTTCATTGTCGCTTCAAAATCAAACAGTATGGGTTAAGTAAAGTGTCATGAACAATTCATTTAGTACAGCAAGTGAGCCGAGTCTATGTAACTTGTTCGTCCTTCCGTTTGTCCGTCCGTCTGTCCATCCCACAAAACGTGTGTCGTTCATACCTCCACAGTGGTTGATCTAGAGTAACATAACTTCATAGGAATGTTAATAATCACATGAAATTGCGCACCTGGTTTTGTTTGCGATTGTATTTATTTAGTTAGAGCTGAGTTACGCCCCTTGATTGAGTTAAGTGGGGACACCTGCGTATTACGTACATACTGCTAAGCTTTGTTATTTGCACAATATGACCTCCATGCAGTCATACCCTTGCAATAAAAGTCCACTCAATTGAAACCGCACAAATGACGTTGTATAGTCTCAGGCGGTGTAATGACTTGTTTATATTATAGACGAACAACTATTGTCGTAATCACATCGTAAGAATAAATTGTTTGAATTACATGAGACGGGAAAGATTTCTTTGCGCTGGTGTCTGACATTTGCTTTAGTTAATACGTCTATTCGAGAACCAGACATCAAACATTAAGTTCATTTTGATTGTAAAGAATATAGGCCGTATTCATGCACAGTGTATATCGTGTATCCGGCATCACGTGAGTGCCGGATTAAGTCTTGTATACGGTTACATGGTATTTTTATATATGACTATAAATTCTACAAAAACTATGGTAATGACGACATATTTTGCTATGAAGTTAATGTAGCTGTTTGTTCAACATCCATCTAAAGTAATCTATGTATATTTCACCTCGTTATATATCTTTCGCAGCATTATGATAAAAAGCAATTTCGTATTTGATATTCCCGATCCTCAGGTGGTGTTAAGAGACATATACATCGGTAACTATGATTTAATATTAGACATGGTATTTAATCAGATGAACTTGTTTTCAAACATTTTATTTGCTATTTGTTATAAAACCAACTGAACATTAAGCTTTTTGTACATCCATTGCGTTTAAATAACAAAATGATCAAAACTCTGTACCTTACACTGACAGGTTGGACATTCTTAGGTGAGCTGACATGATAACGCAATGGTTTTGCGGAAATTTTATTACCATTTGAGCGCCCCTGTGCAATTTCCAACCTTTTCTTGAAGTGACATCATTTCCAGAAAACGCCACACGTGATGTCACCATGTACTGACGTTAAGCAATATTTGCCCCAGATGGCAATATGAAAACAAAGTGACCACATGGAGTAAATATTGTTTCCTTCTTGCAAATAGTGAAATCGCATGTTGTTATTCTTTTTAAACAGAAGTGGTCGTAAATCCCATAGCAGCGCTCATTTTATGTTTCGTTGAATGCGACATATTTTTTCAAGAAATACAACATTTCACTCCTGTCTTCTGAAAAACACTTACTATTTCTGCAGAACGTGAATGATTGAATGTGACGTTTTCGTTTTTATAATGACATTATATCAAAGCGATAAATTAGCATAATCTGCTCCGAATCGTCAGAATTTCTACTTAAAGTCACAATCGTTACTTTCGTTTTGTACATTGCAGAAGACAAGACGAAAAAAACAAATTCTAAAGAACCATTTTCGTAAAACTGTACAATCTGGTTTATCGTTAGCCATTCTCTCTATAAAGAAACGAAATATCTGTAAACGGTATAATAAATGGATATCAAATTAACCCCTGTACCCTGCTTTCCATAAACTAAGTTGGACGTTGTCCGACTTCATTAATCTACCACATATGTCAATAAACGTTCTCAACTACAAATATACAGGCTCGTATTACAGGAAACGTGATCAATCGTGATAATCTTAGAAAATGTCCCATAGCTACAGTCGGACCTCGCTTATTCGAATTCATCGGGTCCGAAATTTTATTTCGAATAATACATGGTTTCGAATATTCCATTTCAAATCGACGTGCATAAGAAGATACATCGAGACATGATATTTATTTCGAATGATACCGAGTTTTCGGATAGAAGATTGTTGAATAAACGACGTCCGAGTGTATATTTGTAGTCACGAAATTACCGTCAGCAGACATTACAAATTCAGGTCTAGTTCAATCTGTCAAAGGGTGTCCCTCTCTTCAGCAACGTTCTCTCTACTACAACGGTATCATTTGATCATTTTGTCAGGATTTACTTTCAATTCCTCCTCTCTAGAGCAACTGTCAACCTTGCGTCATCTACAGGATGTTGCTATGGAGAGGTGCATTGTATTTTTTATAGAAGTTCCCTTGTTATATATCAGATGGAATTACTTAAGTCGATACAGTCAACATTGTCTCCCAATATGACAAGTTGCGTGATGGCTGACCATTTCTATCCAAGCCGAATCAGTGTAGACATTTATAAATAATACAATTAATGTCCCTGTCATGGTAATAGCGGAACGCCGTATAATGTTGCCACAGTTCGAGCATATGTGCGTGATCACAATTGACTGTGTCCTTCATGGATAAGAAGTCGAAGACATTTTCAACGGCAAATTCCTGAGACTGCTTTACCAGTGAAAAGTACTACCATTTCCTTACATGCTCAGTGTTCTAGTTTGGTTTCGTTTGAACTAACAACACACCGTGAGATCAAACGTTGACATGTTATGATACGTGTTACGTGCCAGAGACTGTATGTTTTCTTCTATTCTCCTGGCTATGTATTCGTCTTTTTCGGCGCAGTGGTTTTGCTTTTTGCATATTCAGTGTTGTGTAAACAAATTAAATCTTACGTTAATCACCAATGAAATTTCTCTTTTACTGAACAACATTTGTAATAATGACGCGGATTGGTTAACCTTTCCATAAAGGGTATGTTACCTTACCAAAATCCACTGAATTTCGGTGAATTACCGAAATCCGTTTTGGATCTGGAGAGACCAGCATTTGTAACGTCTTGGCATTTATGTTTATGTTGCACAACAAGTCTTAAATTTCAAATTGCGCCGACTACATTTTTTCAAGATATCTCTTGTTTCTTCTATATGCCATAATATATTTTGTCTTGCTGTCTGTTTGTGTATATGCATCAATTATTGTTAAACCATATATCTCCAGACAATGGAGGCAATTCAAGTTATATATATGTTCACGTGTGTGTCTTATAGTTATAACGTTAGATAAAGAAAGTTAGACCATATTTATTTTATCGTTCCTCCTGATACAAAAAGTGCAAAATCTTGTAAAAATTGAAGTTTCAAAAAGTGTACATATATCTAAAATGCGTACTACTAATATATACAATTTTTTATGCAAATTTTCTACAAAAGTGCAATACCTAAAGATGTTAGGGCGACGTCTTAATCTATTTTGCAATATTTAACGTTTAGGGCTGTTATTGTTTACATTTTGAATTGCAAATTGTTAAGAAAAGATGACTTGAAATAATGACGTCAACGGGCGACGGTTGCTAAATTTTGTGTTGGACTTGGGAAGTCATCAGGGGAGAATTTAATGGTTCGTTTAATGACAAAGTGAAAAGGGTAGTTAACGCGGACAGACGCACTATCATGAGAGCAACAATCGCTCTCAATCATGCCTCACATACTAACAACAGAACTTATATTGTCCAAAGTTAGCGCACGTTGGGTCCCTCGTCTACCGAAAGAAGAAGAGAAGCAACGCCGTGTATGCACATACAGCGCAAGAAAGAGATATTAAGATGTTAAATGGAACATCGCATACACAAAACATTGCCTCCCCACACAGAGCCCCGGGAAAACAACAGTCTACAAAACATTAGGCACTGAGGATGTGCAAGGGTAACCATGAATGGGAATAGGGGTGCAAGAAATGGTCTGGCAGGCCGTAAAAATAACTATGGGGACATATTTAAGGATGGAATAGATCATGAAACAAGTCAGGAATGTTAGAAATAAAAGGCAGAGAGGGAGAGGTGGAGGAAACAGCACGTATATTATAGTTGATATCATGTCAATTGAGAACTTCACATGGCAAAGGGGAACTTATCATTTATAAACGTAAATAGAAATAATAACCACACAGCGATTTACAGCACTGGGACCGTTATTAAACATACTGAGGGTTAAATCGATTTAACAGCTAGCTAAGCTTACACTTAACCGCTATATGGTGCCAACATATACGTACACATAAATTAACGATGTAGGCAGTAACTATTCAATATAAGCAATTAACCATTGTGTATACACTGTCTATCACACATTCAAGCGTTACTGACAAGATCGATGATAGTAAGTTTTTAAGGGGTAAACTATAAACATTTTCGAAACTCTGTTATTGAAATTTGCCTCTCGTAAGTTTGTATGATTGCAGTTTGACTAACATCGTTAGATACTTTTATTACATGCATCAAAATATTAAGCATGATTATGATGCAACTATTGTGCAACACAGTGCAGATTCATGTGAACAATTGGTCATCACGCTTCGCTCTTAACTAGTAAGACGAAAGAACGGGATTAATAATTTAAGATGGCGTTCCCTGCTAAACCTGGTAAAGGGAGGAGGATATCTTATGATTTTGTCCATCTTTTCGTGCATCCTCAAGTTCTCTTCAGCTGCTCTGGCTAAGTCATGTTATACATTTTTGATGTGTAAGCCGTCTCTTATGTTTTTCGTCGCAGACGTACTAACATGGCTTTGCATATCGAGTTGTGTAAACTAATCATATATTACGTTAACCACCGAGGCAATTTCTCTTTGACCGAACAACGTTTGTAACCTTGGGGCGGATTGGTTAACCTTTTGATCACATCTCGGCATTTGTTTTATGTTGCACCACAAATCTTTACCTTCAAATTGCGCCTACGATCTTGTTTCAAGATAGTTCTTGTTTACTTCCGTTTTATTTAATGGCAACGATGAGGTACACCTTTAAATCAGATTTTAACCTTCAGTGGGGATTTTGCAACTTACAATTTCTAGGAAGTAGTCATATTTTTACCCAACAGTTATGTTTGTGTCTTTTGTCGCTTTTAGACATTGTACTTGTTAACATGTATTTTTCAGGTGACATTTCCTGATCGACTTCTTCGTTTAGTTTTACCCGACACCATCTAAATGCTTTATTGTAAACGTGTCATTATTCACAAGATATGAACTTTCACTTCCTTGTCTGTTCTTCATGTTACAGTGGCATTCGTGTGCGTTAGATATATATTATATATTTTTATTTTTATTTAATTTTATTTTCTCCCTAAGAAGGAAACGAAATGACTGTATGGTCTCAAATATGATATGAAACTTCAGGTGACGGGACTATTATTTGTATCGGTCTATATCCTAATATCAATAAACACTGTTAATACAATGTTTTTACTGTTGGTTACAGTATATATGATGTGATTGGTTTTATTTGGAAAACCATTTTAGAAACATTTGCACTGGTTTGTGACTGATTTTAGGTCTTACCAACATCGTTATATTATAACATTAGTATACAGGTTATTAAATAGTATATTTCTGGTAAAACCTATCTTATTCGTAGAAATTGTTTTACGTTTTCATTTTAAAAGCTTGGAATTTCTAGTGTTTATGACAGTAATGTTAATATGTAATGCAGTTCTATGTGTGTGTAGGAGGAGTAGATTATAAATTTATGTTGTTATTTACTTTGGAATTGCTTGGGTTTGATCCAAGTTTCCAACTGTAATAAGACCATTTTCCAACTGCGCATTGATGTTGCCGCTCGGACCCAGGATATATGTGATGATAACTTATTAACGATTGATAAAGATGTATATGGATGTAATCGCTTTGCTTTTTTCAGTGTGAATGTATTACAAATGCATGTATTATGCAAGCGCTAAACCATACTGCAAAATATCACAGTCTTTTCATCCAATCGCTAATTAGTGTCACGTTTTTGTCTGCCCGTCGTTTTTGATTACGTACATGATTCATTAAAACGCTACCATCGGAAAAGCACAGATGTTAATGAATATCATTATCATTATCTCTTGCAAGACTAGAAAGTCTGACCGTGTGCTTAACACTTTAGCAGTAACTAAGCCAACGTTGATTTATGATTACAGTTCTGGAATGCACTGTTAGCAACAATTGAATGTCTTCCTCTACAACGGCAAACTATGAATGAGCAACTCGAAATGAACATAAAAGTAGACACTTGAACATCGTGGCATATCAAGCATGGATATAAGTGCAATCTATACAATATCATAATTGACTTTATACGAGCAGATTATTACATAAATTATGAATGTTAGGTATTTCATAAAAAGGAATACTGAATGCGGTATGAACCACTCTTCGTTTTGGGAAAAAGATTGACATTGAATTTTATTGAACACACAAACTGCAAAATACTTTTTAGCGAATACTTTTTGGTGTAAACAGACTTACTTGATACAATTTGGTAATGAGTCTAGTAAATAAAGCAAAGAGAATCGTTTCATAGAGAAATAAAAGGTCACCTGTGCAACTGTGTCGACTACAAAGGAGACGAAAAACTTTTAAAAGCTTTGCCATAACTCTTCTTTTCCTGTTATATACGCGGACAGTTTTACTTCTGATTTAGCAAAACAGAGATACATCAACCTTATCAGAATGCAACATGGGTTTGCATCTGTTTATACGACGGATTAAAATATTCAAATGACAGTGCTCAGAATATTTATGAAGATTGGTGACAAAACTTGGAAAACATTTACAAAACAAGTCGTTTGTCTGACAGTTTGGCATAATTTATAATATTTTAAATGTACTTTCATAATAACTGAACATCGTGATCAGGAGGGTGGATTAAATGAGAATAAGTCCTTCTATTTCATTAAGGTCAAAATGACGTCTGTGATTTAGTCCATTGTTAAGTATATAACACTCTTAATGTCTTATTAATAAGTAGCTTTAATTTTAAACTCTTTGTTTAATTTGCTTTTAACAACATGTGTCGTGTTTTGTAATAGAAATTAAATTCGGTTGCTATATATTTCCATTACACAATGAGTAAACGTAATGAGCGAAGAACGTAACGCATAATGCCTTTGGTTCCTGTCAGCCACGTATTGTAATGTGTCAGTAGATAAGTATGAATATATTCACCACGCAAACTGGTCGTTTCTGTCGTCGTATGTGAATAATTGTCAATAAACTTAACAGAGTGTTTTCGTTTATAGTTCACCTGCGGGAAGTGCTTAGTGGATATCTGTTAGGATCGTTGGCCGTCCGTATTCCACAATGTGTTTGTTTACTCTCACATTTCTTAAGCATCCCTAACCAAACTTATATACATTATATATGGCCATCAGAATATTGCCAGGTTTGATTTGGGCCATATCCGTCTCCTAATTCAAGCGATATGGTCATTGGTTTATCAAAAATGCCATATTCAACTATTTTCATACTCTAGCTAGCTCCTTCATTTCTCCAGCAATCCTGGTTATATTTAAATATGTGTTTAAATTGTTACCTGTTAGATCTTGGTCAATTTGGATTTTGTGCCAGATCGGATCAGCAGGTCTATAGTCAGGTGTCCTTGAATTATCAACAAATGCCGTATTTCCCTATATTAACACTTCAGTCGCTTTAGAGGTCACTTTTTTAACCAATCTTGATGAAATTTTGTCAAGTTTAAAACGGAGTCATCTAGGGTTGAAACGAGGTCAACGGGCCAAATCATAGTAAAACCATGTTTACGCAGCAGGTCACATTTTCACCCCGATAAACATGAGACTCGGTCAAAATGTTTTTCTTTATAAAATTAATTTTAAAATTGGGTCATGTGGGGTTAAGAACTAAACCACAAGATTAAGCTTTATTGAAAAGCTCTAGTTATCATATTTTCTTTCAAGATCTGATGACACTTGGTCACGGGGTATTTCTACATCTTATCTAGGTCGAAATAACCAGGTTAAATCACATATAAACCTGTTTACATTAATTAACCAGGTTAAATCACATATAAACCTTACATTAAATAACCAGGTTAAATCACATATAAACCTGTTTACATTAATTAACCAGGTTAAATCACATATAAACCTGTTTACATTAATTAACCAGGTTAAATCACATATAAACCTGTTTACATTAATTAACCAGGTTAAATCACATATAAACCTGTTTACATTAATTAACCAGGTTAAATCATATATAAACCTGTTTACATTAATTAACCAGGTTAAATCATATATAAACCTGTTTACATTAAATAACCAGGTTAAATCATATATAAACCTGTTTACATTAATTAACCAGGTTAAATCATATATAAACCTGTTTACATTAATGAGGCCACAAACTCGACTTGATCTTCCGACACCACTGGCCCAATTTCAAAATAATTTATTTGTTTGGGTGACACACTCCTGAATTCATTCAACCACCATGTTGATGGTATAAATACCATGACTGTCAGGGGCGTGGTCTCTAGTGAGCATTATAGTACCATTATGACCCCCTTGTTTGATATTGTGATGGATTGGTAGGGATTTATCGAGATGTTGATACATGAGTGTAAGCAATAATTATACCTATTTACAGTCTGTACATTAATTCCTAGCAAATACAGGTCTTAGGACATAAATTATTTTGATTCACAGACAAACTAACTAAGTATTTGTGAGCTAAGTATCGGTAATGAAAGACAAATTGGGCATTGGATATGATTGTTGTTATGCCTATAGAAGCCTATTTGTCAATCACATTAATTTTATTAAATTTATTTGCTGTTGTATACCTTTAAGGCCATCTTTCCTTTAAAATCATATCGCATAGAATTATTTTTCCGCCACTATTACTTAAAGTCAAATGCCATTTGTACAGGCAATGATTTACACTATTTATGAAATATATACCGTTCATTTAATAATAAATATTAAGTAAGTGATATGTACCTCCATGCCTCTTGGCATTGTGTTGTTACTATCACATGCAACTGTCTCGGTTTTATACATCGTTTATGGTTTTATTTAAGTTAATAACAGTATCGATGTAAACGGTAAGTGTAAATCCCTTTTGAAACATATCAAGACGATTTATATGCACCAAAAACAATAAACATACATATCAGAGGGAGGTCATATCAAATAGTCTGACAACATATATCTAACTGAATGCATGTTTCTCATTGTTTTCTCGTTCAAAATCCACAATCGACAATACTAGACAGTGACATTTTCCTCTAACTGTTGCAAGGCGGTTCACCCGTCATTTATGTTAACCTTGTGTCCATTTTGCTTTGGTAATGTTTACATGGCCTCGTGCATTGTATATGTGTCACGTCTACTTGTGTTTTCGGTGTATGTACGATTTGCATTTGATATTACCTGCTCTACTCCTTTATTCGTTGTTTGGCACAAATTCACACGTGGAACAATTAACGTTTAATGTTTCACGCAATCCTCTCAGATATTCTTTGAAGCACTTACCTTTGCTAGTTATTGCCTGATGCGCGATGTTATCTAATTCCTGATTAATTGGTCTGACATAATCATTTGTTTACTTTCCTAAATGTCTTAACGGATAAAACTTATCATTTTCGATACGAGAAAACAAATGTCAATCTCTCCATTACAACAATAAATCCTACAAAAACAGGAAACAGCAGCCAGTTCATGAAACTACACACAAGATAAATAAACAAAACTATTCCGGTACTAAATATTGCATATCAGTATTCCTTTGTTGTATTTTGTTGATGTCATAGAAATTTCAAATGAATTATTCAGATCTTAATAAAATCAGTGTGAAGTTGGCAGTAGTAGTTGTGGCAATATTATCGCCATCATTTCGGCAGCAACAGGGCTATTACTATCCTACAGATCACATCCTGTCGGTAATGTTGTATGATACAGGAATTGCCATTTCGTGTGTTGGTGAATAATATCATGATTTTCTCGGCGCAGCCGTACTAACATGGTTTTGCTATTTGCAAATCAGTGTTGTGTAAACCTATCAAATATTACGTTAACCACCAAGGCAATTTCTCTTCAACCGAACAAAGTTTGTAACCTTGACGCGGATTGGTTAACGTGTATCGACCGATAAAGGGTACGTTACCTTACCGATATGCACTCACTTTCGATGAATTAACCGAAATCATGTTTGGATCAAGAGTGACCAGCAATCGTAACATCTTCGCAATTTTTTTAAGTTACACAACAAATCTTAACCTTCAAGTTGCGCCGACCATCTTTTTCTAGATATTTTTTTGTTTTCTGTTATTACTGCTGTCAGTAGCTGCACTTTATTGCTACTACCGTTGGCAGTAGTTAGTAACAATAATATTGCTGTTACTGCTATAAGTGCTTCCATTTCTAACTTCCTACCGATATTTAAAATTGCATTTATTACGTTCACTGGAAATAATCATATGTAATTTGCATTTTTCCCGTCTGATATGATCGGACACTACACTTTAAGGAAATTATTTAAGAAGATTTGTTTTCAATATAGTTATATCCTTATACATGTGTGTTTCTGTGAATGTTGGAAGCTAAATGCCTGTTGCTCATTCCAATTTGTATGCGTCTGATTTCTGCTACTCAAATACATTAAATCAGTGACATTTGTTGCAAACGTAAACAGTAGTTTCATCAAGTAATGGACTATCTTAATAATCATTCTCGAACAGAATCTGAATATTAAGTGTGGTAGACACAAATGTTCAATCGCTCATATTTGCACATATTGCAACGCTCTGTTGTGCTCTCCTATTGCACGATGACACACGTCATACCAGTACGTATCAATGTCATTTGCGAATAAATCATCTTGTTAGGCAATTGTAGAACTGGAATTGCCGTCAAAAGCCTTTTTTGCTTGTAACAATACACGTAATTATTTAACACGGTCCAACATGGATATAAACACTATAAGATTCTAGAAGTTCGATAATTGTAACTTGAAGATAATTTTAACTGGTGAATGACGTGCTTGGGACGTTAGTGTTCACATTTACAGACATATAGGCACCTGTTTTTTTATTTTATAAATGTGTTGGCTTTTACTATTGTTACCATCATTTTAATTATGTTTGCATTTATAACCATTACATTTGTGTTGAACTATAGTTTGCTGGAGATAATGGTGTCTGGTATTTTTGTAACGGTGCTTTAAGTCACATACACGGTCAGCGGCATGGTGCGTCGGTAAAATGAGCATACATAGTATTTATAACGGTTCTCTGACATATATAACAGCGTACTTCCTTCTATGTACGGTAAAACCTGATTTCATGACCGTCTCCAAATTCATATATTATTAATAAGACGGTATTTTCATGGACCAGATATCATTTTCGGCGCAGCCGTACTTACATGGTTTTGCTATTTGTTTATCAGTAATGTGTAAACCAATCAAATCTTCAGTTAACCACCAAGACAATTTCTCTGCAACCGCACAACATTTGTAACATTGACGCGGAATGGTTAACTTAAATTCAATTTGGATCTGGAGTGACCAGCTATCGTAACATCTCGGCATGTTTTTATGTTCCACAACAAATCTTAACCTTCAGATTGCAACAAATCTGCTAAATTCAGGTTGCGCCGACCATCTTTTTTAAAGATATTTCTTGTTTCCATTTTTACTCGATCATCAGACAACATAACACCTATGACCGACATTCGTCGACAACAAAAGTGATTTCATTTATTGAGGTTTTACTGCACACGGAATCAGTGTACAGCAATAATACTCGTGTTATCAACAATATGAGATTGGTAAAAGATCGCCTCATTAATATGTAAATCGATATTGTGGTTATTTCCCTGTGATGTGGCAGATTGTACTCTTGTTGTTTGTTTGATTTGAAAGTTTTGGCGATATCATTAATAGTAACTTTTCTTTATAACATGTCTTTGAAATGAAATAGTGTTGTATTATATAGCATTCCGATGATAGAATATTCTTACAAATCGTACTGAAATGGTGTATTATGAGATGCAGCAGGTATGGTAGTCATGGAAGCGGCAACATTATTCCCTCACTGTCAATGGTTTACTGTTGTGTTATTATGTTTCGATCCTCTCTATGATGGGTTTGTCATTCATTGCTTCATAATGTAAGAGCGAAATGTCTGTACAGACGCCAGTTTAAATGTAGCCTCAAATAAGTACCTACATTAATAACAAAACTGTTCCCCAGTGCATGCAAGTCATTATGACGTTGTTCTGGAAAGACGTACTATATCTGCCTTAAATATTAGTCTGTGGAGATGGTGAAGCATTTTTGACACTTCACGCACTTACAGTATAGGCGTTAAGAAAGATGAACAAATGTTACAATAATGACATACCGTATATAATAACATTTATTACGCATCGATCTTGGTACTGTCGAAGAAAGAAATCTGAATTCTCCGGAGAAATTAGTCATATAAGTCAAATTTGTCGTATATTACAGATGTATGGATTTCTGTCTTAAGAGTAATTTTGTAACACGAAAGATCATCTCTTATACTTCTGTTGCTATCTTAACAACCACGATTGTTTCCGCTGTGTATAGATTGCTGTGTCCCTAAAAGTTGATGTGTATTACAAGGTAATATACAGGTGTGCATATAACGTGATAGTATTTGGATGTACATTTAGGTTTTTTATAGCAATATGAGTTTAACAATGGCTATCTTTGTGAAAGCAACATTAACTATTGGACGACTGACTTTCGTAATAAACTAGTGCGATTGCCATATAGTGTAATGTTTAAGCAACAACACCCGAGCATGGTTTTCGTGCTCTCATGAACATATAAGACTTTCAATGTGCCGTTGACCTTTGACGACCTGACACTAAAACGATTGGGGTCATCTACGTGCAACAGGCAATCCTCATAAAGACACAAACGTTCTCAATATATTGGCCAGAAACATTCACAATGACATTGATCTTCAACAGTGTCATTTGCTGACCATATACTTTTATCCAACGACACTTGGCCGCTGTTGGCCTTAGTCAAATTCACTTAAAGCCTTTAATAACGAAACACTTGTAAAACTGTAACATTGTAATGTTAACGTCATGTGGATGTAATTCTGTCCGATTTTCTGTATGAGTACACGCGACTTTCAGCATGGCAATGCAAGTACACATGTGGCTAAGATTTCAGACCAGTTTATCAAAAAGAATGGTGAACGTGTCCTCCGGGAAATCAAAAATCCATAAAACATAAGGCATTTGAGAAGGCGGCTCAATGGTACATACATAAGGGAAACAGGGGCGCAAGGAATGGCCATGCCGACCATAAGGAATAACTAGGAGAATCAACGAGGACAAACATGAATGTCATGGAGCTACGACAAACCTTGACTGAAAAATGGGCAAATATTACAGAACATAATAATGATTAAAAGTGTAATACAGTCAGTGTGACAGCGGTGCTTGGCATGCATCCACTCTAATGATGACTGCACCAAATACAGATTTGTAGGTTCTAAGTTAAATAAATGAATGTTCCGGTTAGTCTTGGTGTAAAATTTGTTTACCATAAGCATGATCTTTATTTTAGATAAAATTATCACATTTTGTGAGTCATATTTAAAAACGTTAATGAAATAAATATTACAGAGATTTATACAAAACTTTCGCTGTATATCAGCGCGAATTTAAGTATAATTAACAAACAATGAAAGTTGTCATATCTAGCACATGTTTCATTATAATATACAAGAAGTATGACACTTAAACCTAGATATAATACGTATAGACAAATAATGGATTTAGTTAAAGGTATACACTCAAAATGTTGTTTAAGAGTAAGCGTAGATCTGCTATATCCTTTGAAATTACCCTTTATTTACCTAGAAAATGATACATGTCATACGGGATGACATATTGTATAACATTGATAATATAAAGATGTGCAATTAAAAAGCGTACGTAAAGAAAATCAAATATTGGCTATGATAATGACATAACATACAATTATTTAATAAAATAATCAACTGTAACAACATTCAGAGGTAATATGTAAATAATAGTTATAGCCTATGAATTAGTGAAGCTGAAATGATACTGTGTCCAGACACATAATGGTTACAACAATGCTATTTACGCGATACTATTGTGTTACATTCATCATAAATTCAAAACATACTCTATATCTGAAATAAAACTGAAATTCTAATAGCGTTCCTTAAGTCAATGTGACGTATTGTCTATTGATGATACAAATCTTACTATACTACAGTACGTTCAGCGTGGGAAACAGAAACCATTTCCATCGCCTGTGGTTTCTTGTTGTTTGTATTGCATTCAACATTCTTGCATACAAGTTTTGCTTTAAGTTTTCGATAACGTTTCTTGAATTCCATAGGTATGAGATACGCTAATGGTATCACTACCATACTGGTTAAACGTGCGGCATCTAATCCGTGTGTCATTCTGGTCCACAGAAGGCCATGTTTCATAGTGTTCGACTTTTTCAGGGGTTGGAAGAACACGATATAAAATGGCGTCCGTAAGAAAAAACACGCTCCTAAGCAGATAAACACAAATAAGGTAAAATGTCGACCGCTGGCATAACGATCGCTCGTAGAAAACGTCGGCGAACACATTAAGTAAATTACTGTGAAGAAACAAGCCAATACTATTGTAAGCGGTACACAAAAGGCCATTGTTAGCCACAATATTTGCGCTGTCTCGTCAGAAATAATGTAACACTGACCATATTGCTCTTCTGACATCGTAAGTCTCAACACTGCCGATAACATAAGCACTATAAACCACGGAAGAATTAACAGAACTGATACTAGTAAGGCGTTTGAAACACTCTTAAGAAGTCTAATGGAAATCAGATTTAGACAATGATAAATTCCCAATATACCTATAGATATATTAGACATATACTCAGTAATGTCAGATAAAAATTCTAAGAATTTACACAGTGGAACGCTTTTAAGACCGGCTCCGGTCTCTTCAAATGATTGCCCAAAGTACGGTAGAGCGACACCACCGAACAACACATGCATGCACATCACATGTAGAATTAACCAATTGCGGAAATGACTTCTTCGTTTCCGACTGGAAATGATAGTTGCTATCACTAATATATTTAGAATCACAATACACGCAGCAAAGACATGATATACATAACGGAATTTCTCACGATCGTTTCGTATTTGGTCGTATTCTTGAGCTAGCTGTCGTCTTTCATCGAATTCCGGCGAATCATAATATGCATAATCGATCGGGTACGAATGATTATGGTCAAATATCGTTTTCGTCATTTTAGACAGGTTCAAAAGTCCTTCGAAACTGAAAGTATAAAAGTAGCTTTGTTAAAACATTCGTAATAAATATAATAATGAAGTTTTTATTATGAATCAAGTACAATTGTTAAGAAGGCGTCAAATGTTACTCTGTACCTCTTATAAAATGCAACAGACTATTGTTTAATAAAAAAGCGGATACTTTCACGAAAGAATAATAAAATAATCCCATACCGGTGTGAAGTTAGCAGTAAAAGTAGTAACCGCAGTTTTGCTGCTACCTATCATTGCTAGCGGTACTGACAGTAATGCCACTAAGCAGCAATAAGAGCAGTAATAAGGCGCATGGAACATGAACTCAATCGCATACACTTTTGAATTTCAATTACATGAATAAAAACAATATTGACAGACAGTTTGAACTAGAATGCGTCCATAGGACACAGATGCCCCCACTTGCAGCCTTTGTCAAACTTTGCCTTTGATACTGCTGTCAACTTCACAATGTTATTGTTGTTACTGCTACTTCTGCCAACTTCACACGTTTATTGTATAAACAAACTGTTTATATCTTTATTTGTTTATATGATATTATGTATTTTGTTGCTAAGTATATTCATGCTATATGGTTTGGCAGTTCAAATTTCCCTCATTGTTAGTTTTAATGCGTGCCCTGACTTCTAACGGTACATAGTACCTCAGCAATGCGTGTAGAAAGATCCAGTATTAAACTTTTATTGTGTTATTGACCTTGTAATGTACTAAATGTACTCCGAAGAAGCTCCACGCAGTATGTGTAGGTAGATTTCTTATTGTGATAACAACATCCGTGTACTTAGTTGTATTTTATCCTGCTGGTAATCTAAAGATTATACTGGCATGAACACAAAGGCGATAAAAACACGGAATGATAGAAACAATTGGTCTATATTATAGCAATTTGTTACAGTCTCACAAACTAGAAAGCAATTAAGTTTGTTACCGATTACGTAGATATGCGATTGTATCTTACTTGTGATTAATCGATCGAAAGTAATTATTTGTTTACCTTTAGAAATGTCAGACAGGTGATACTTATCATTTCCGACATTTCAAAAACAAGTGTAAACTTTCACTGAACAATAAATCATACAAAACGAGATACGGCTGTCATTGCATGAGGAATGAGGCTTTTAGAACGTAAACAAATATTTCCGGTATTAATTTCATGGGCTGAGGAAGGGAATTCTTAGTATTGTCACGGATACTTTTATCCAATGGGGGACTTCTAGAATATGTTCAAACATTTTGATGATATTGTATACAAAACAATCTAATGGCCAGTTCTAAGAACTAACTATCGACAGGCGTTCTCTTATCTGGTGAAACAATAAACAAACTAGAAGGTTGATTTTGACAAAAGAACATATGTCTCCTCAGTTACTTGCCATGAAAAAATTGTTAACTCTTTAATTACACTTTTTTTATGTAACAAATACCGTATGAACATTTGTTTGCTTATCTTCTTTGCAATTTTGTTTACACCACAATTGCCCAAATAGGTTCTTATTCAAAAAGCCAAGTAACATAGATATTGATTTCATTTGATGGTATGACTTAATTCAAATTTGCTTGTATGAAAACATCAAAGGGCTAAAACTCGGTGACAAATTATCAGAGCGGAACGAAACGACAAGGATGCAGTACTCACTTGATTTATATCAATTCTGTGAAGTTTGGTTGAAATTCAACCAGCCGTATTTGAGATGAAGCGCGGACAAGCTAATATTTGACGGACAGACAGACAGTATCTGAAGACAAAAACAATATGTCTCCTTCGGAGAGCGGGAGACTTAACAAGGGTCCCAAGCAAGTGTGCAAAAACTGTTGATTTTGTTGGTCGTGTTATGTCTTATGTATGTGGCGTTCCCTGTAGCATCTTCGTATGTCTCTTTTACTAGCTAACAGCTGTTTTGCAAGCGATGACACATCACAGATGACAGACGAATGCTTCAAAGTCGTCTATCATTCTTGAAACTACACTGATGTATTTTGCGTCATTTTATGTTAGCGTCTTGTCCTTTTTGATGATTTATTTACTTGTATGGATATATTATCATGTCTCCGTGTGCTGTTTGGATGGCTGATAACTTTGTGGCTTTTCCTGCTTGAAATCTTCATTCATTTTGTATAAAAAGTTGTACTACATGTGAACGCGAAGTGGTTTAGGGGTAGAACGCCTGATTCATTATACGAAAGTCGTTAGTTGCCGCCCCGCAGAGTGGATGATGATCATTAATTTTACAATCTCAGAATATGGCGCGAGCACTGGTAAGTAACCCATCTATCGAGAGTAATCAGCATAAGTATAAAAAGCTTGCTTCACAATTGATATAAACATGAACAGCTTGCCATAAGCTGGACAAATTGCACTCTGAAGATCAGACAATTGGAACGAGAAGATCAATACTGTACGAGTTGTTAGTCAAGTTTATGTCAACAGCTTCCCTTGATATATGATTCTTGCTGATATCCTTCTGTTAATAAACAACAAGTTGTTGTTATGACGTCATTGGTGTCTGAACCTAGAGAATTTTGAAATTGTGAATATTGTTTAATATATCTATGTTCTACATACATGTATGTTATTGGGTCGCCGTTTATTTTGCTTGGGTGAAGTCCCCGGCCGCCAATTGTTTTCTTTATCATTTTACATCATATTCGGGTGAAGGTAGGATATAAGTGCGACTGAATGGTATTGGTGCCCCCGCTCTACCGCCTTGGTTTTATGTATCTCCAGATGGGTATTGGCGCCCCCGCACTACCGCCTTGGTTTTATGTTTCTCCAGATGGGTATTGGCGCCCCCGCACTACCGCCTTGGTTTTATGTATCTCCAGATGGGTATTGGCGCCCCCGCTCTACCGCCTTGGTTTTATGTACCTCCAGATGGGTATTGGTGTCCCCGCTCTACCGCCTTGGTTTTAAGTATCTCCAGATGGGTATTGGCGCCCCCGCTCTACCGCCTTGGTTTTATGTATCTCCAGATGGGTATTGGCGCCCCCGCTCTACCGCCTTGGTTTTATGTATCTCCAGATGGGTATTGGCGCCCCCGCACTACCGCCTTGGTTTTATGTATCTCCAGATGGGTATTGGCGCCCCCGCTCTACCGCCTTGGTTTTATGTATCTCCAGATGGGTATTGGCGCCCCCGCACTACCGCCTTGGTTTTATGTTTCTCCAGATGGGTATTGGCGCCCCCGCACTACCGCCTTGGTTTTATGTATCTCCAGATGGGTATTGGCGCCCCCGCTCTACCGCCTTGGTTTTATGTATCTCCAGATGGGTATTGGTGTCCCCGCTCTACCGCCTTGGTTTTAAGTATCTCCAGATGGGTATTGGCGCCCCCGCTCTACCGCCTTGGTTTTATGTATCTCCAGATGGGTATTGGCGCCCCCGCTCTACCGCCTTGGTTTTATGTATCTCCAGATGGGTATTGGCGCCCCCGCACTACCGCCTTGGTTTTATGTATCTCCAGATGGGTATTGGCGCCCCCGCTCTACCGCCTCTGTTTTATGTATCACCAGATGGGTATTGGCGCCCCCGCACTACCGCCTTGGTTTTATGTTTCTCCATATGGGTATTGGCGCCCCCGCACTACCGCCTTGGTTTTATGTTTCTCCTGATGGGCATTGGTGTCCCCGCTCTACCGCATTGGTTCTAAGTATCTCCAGATGGGCATTGGTGCCCCCGTTCTACCGCCTTGGTTCTAAGTATCTCCAGATGGGCATTGGTGCCCCCGCTCTACCGCCTTGGTTCTAAGTATCTCCAGATGGGCATTGGTGCCCCCCCTCTACCGCATTGGTTTAAAGTATCTCCAGATGGGCATTGGTGCCCCTGCTCTACCGCATTGGTTTTAAGTTTCTCCAGATGGGCATTGGTGCCCCTGCTCTACCGCCTTGGTTCTAAGTATCTCCAGATGGGCATTGGTGCCCCCCTCTACCGCATTGGTTTTAAGTATCTCCAGATGGGCATTGGTGCCCCCGCTCTACCGCCTTGGTTCTAAGTATCTCCAGATGGGCATTGGTGCCCCTGCTCTACCGCATTGGTTTTATGTATCTCCAGATGGGCATTGGTGCCCCTGCTCTACCGCATTGGTTTTAAGTATCTCCAGATGGGCATTGGTGCCCCCGCTCTACCGCCTTGGTTCTAAGTATCTCCAGATGGGCATTGGTGCCCCCGCTCTACCGCATTGGTTTTATGAATCTCCAGATGGGCATTGGTGCCCCCGCAATACCGCCTTGGTTTTATGTATCTCCAGATGGGCATTGGTGCCCCCGCTTTAGCGCCTTGGTTTTAAGTTTCTCCAGATGGGCATTGGTGCCCCCGCTTTAGCGCCTTGGTTCTAAGTTTCTCCAGATGGGCAATGGTGTCCCCGCTTTAGCGCCTTGGTTTTATGTATCTCACTATTCACACACAGCTTTATCTGTATATTATGGCACTCCTGCGACCTACATCCTTTACGGTTAATTTATTTTACTTCGCTTGAAATCATCCTTGCATTGACATCTGACGCACAAAGCATATAACCAAAGCCAATCATCTATTATTTTCATCAATAATACCTTATCATACGGTGTTATTGCGACAACAGTTAAAGCATTGTAAAATTGTAATCGTTATAGCCAGGGTCTTTAACATTATTTTACGCTCGCATGTGAGCTGGTATATTCTGTTTGGTGCTGCATTTTAGTCTGTATGTTTGCCATGGCCCCTTATGTGTTAAGGTGCACTTTGTAGGCTGCCTTACTAGGCGCATGGCACCCTTACATAAATTGCTGATTACGCGCATGTAATTACATGAGTTTCGTGATAAATTTAATAGTTTCTACAGATTAACTGAACCATAACTTCATTGTAATAGTTATGTTTAATCATGGTACGTCTGATCAGGTGCCAGCAGTAGAATTAACATTGGCAGGTTATATAATGAGTAATAAAATCGTAATACATTGTCCTTAGGTAAATAATCTTGTACGGGGAAAAGCACTAATTTTAAATTACAAGTATTTCTGTGGAGGAACGATTTACAATCCATTGGAGAATATTGTTGTTGATTTTTTATATCCTGTTACAGTAGTAGTAGAAACATAAATAATATTTAATGTAATATTAGATGACACAATTAAACACAACTAATCATCCAATTTCCATTCTGCAGTTTGCGTCAAGAAATTGTCTTACTCGTTTCAAGTCAATTATAAAGGTATGAACGTTTAACAGGTTAGATTAAATTATTATAGGGAACGTCATAGTTACAAGACGATGCATCACCACACAGATCCTAGACGAAACTTTAGAATTTGAGGCGGTGTAAACCGCAATAAAACTTTAGTATACTGGTACCGAAGTAATTAAATAATTCAACGAAATTCATTCAGACAGCTGACTGGTCGTACAACTGGTACGAAATAACGAGGGACGAAATCGCTTATGATATTGTTGGGCTACTTACAGCAGCCAATTAGACGCGACACACATCATAATGTGTATTTTCATTGCAATCGTTTAAGGTTTAGAGTAGTTTGTATGGTGTGTTCATAAGGGATTTAATTGTATTTTATTACATTTGTGCCATTGCAAGAACATATATATGTATCTAAGTACACTAACGTAGGTATATTAACATTTCAATGATATATTCTTTAATAAGTTATTTCAACAGACACTTTAAGTCCAATATTGGTAAAACGTAGTCATTGGCATTCTTGAATTTTATCATTTATTACAATCTTCAAATATCGCTAGCATCATTAGACCGTTCTTGTATCAAAGTGAACAAACAAACGCTTTTCAACATACGTTTAAGTCGGGTGTAAATAGTCGAAACTTACAAGTGTCGTCTATACTTTTACTAAGTTACAATACAATCACTAAAACTTCGTACGCTTGATAATATGATTAGATTTTAAAGCTTCGTCGAGTTCTGTATGAACATGAGTGATATTATCAAGCAAGTTAACTGTTCACTCCCTGAATATTGTGTGGCATTGTTGCACTAAAGGGACATCGTCTGAAAATATCGTAAGTTAATAATTAACCCCATAATTATAGTCTGGTTCAAGATTAATCAGGGGCTTGGGAAGTACCACAACAGCAATTTGTCTGACCGATGTATCTATTAAATGTCTATCTCGCTGTGTTTAATACGATTGATGCCCATAATGATGTTTTCCAGCGTTGACGCAAGTGATATGCATTCAATAAAATGAGATGACAATGCGGTCGTACCACGTGACCAAAACGCGGTCAAATAAACCTCTCTTGAGGTCTTTTTTCTAGATTACTTAGCTACATGTAATACAATACCGTTTTGACGAGGTTAAATACAGGGCAATTTAAATGCTACTTAGTGTTGATAAAGATATACTTGACACTTTATCTATATATACGTAGATATTAATAGGTTTTATACATCATTATTTTGCTGAAACAGTAGAAATAGATGTCACATTTTAAGAATATGCTAAAATTGTACTAAATATCGTATCATATTAGATCCTGAATGCATACAAAAATGCAAAAACGCTGCAGTAAGATTCTAACACCCGAAATGGATTGATTTAAAAATGAAAATGAAAACAAGATCGCTGATCTGTAAACCCAGTGTCCGCATACCGTGTCTGTCGTCCTAGTCGTTGCAAAAACGCTAACGAATAATCTTAAAGAACAACACGATATAGACATTGATGTTACAATACTGATTTCTTCGTATCATGACAATCGGTTTTGCACAAGAAATCGGGTCTGTTTTTGCTTGCTGTGTCACGAAGTATGGTCACATGACGGTTTAGTCAGGGATACTATCACATATACAAGTGTTAACAGTTTTATAATAGCATGATATGAACTTATTGGACGTGTGCAGGTTGTTGCAATCAAATGAGTGTATGTTGTTGTTTGCGGACTGAGTAGGTTAGAAGCAAGGAACTCTAAATCCGTGTACATAGCAAAATCAACATACACGTAAAAACAAATATCTTTACCAATTGCTCGTTTTATCCTATGTAAACAGTTGTAAAAACGTCTAAAATCTAGAATGAAATTTCATGACATAGGCATTCATAGAAATCATGGTCCTATTTTGAAGAGCATTATGTGGACATGCTAGGAACCGTATTTAATGCTAGTCTTTTCACACATTGTTGTTTACGTACACAAATTGTGACTGGTGATATAGCGGCTATTGTTCTTTTTTGACCCAATATGCCACCGGATCGTTTCTATGTATGCTAATTTAGGTTAATTATATTTGCATGTTGTTAATATACTTCACTACGATAAACATATCTTCCTTACGATGCCAGTTAGGGTAAAATGTAGCCAATTATTTAGGTGGAGTATGACATAGATCCAACTGTTATCCTTGAGCTAACTTTGATTCAGGGTACATTTAAATTGCTTAATACTTATATACACCTTCTCAATTCCTAGTGTTTAGTGAGCTGATATGTCCCGGTGATCTGTGTGGAGAGGCATTGTCTGGTAAATGTGGAGTTCCCAGCTAAATCCCTCACATATTCCAAGCCAGTGGTGTAACCGCGCCTTCGCAAAACATGGTTCATGGGAATACTATATACAGATTTATACTTGAACCGTTGTTGTCTCATTCCGTCTGTTATAGTCAGTAGACAAATAATAATAATATATATTCATAAATCAAGGCATTATGCCCACGGCTCAAAATTATACAAGTTATATAAATACATACATTAAATTACGTCATAATAATCCAATGTAGTAGACAACTATAAAATATTTCATTCAGCAAATCATGAATACATTTATAAATTACACATAATTACCTTACTGTAACAGTCCTACAGATGCCTTAGTACATTTTATTATATCTATCACAGTTACTGTTATGCTTGACACTGTAATACTTAATTAAGGAATAACAAGAAATTACTTTAAAAAGATTAACGGCGTAGATGTAATTATGTCTTCCAATATGTTAAATAGAAATTTACAGTTCTCGCGTAATGGATTCGGTAATATGACAAACGAAATGTTATTTTAATTAGTGCTATATATTGTTCTATACAGGCAAAAGTTACACAATTTGCTATAAATTGAAAAATAACATTTTGCGCAATAATCTATTAAGATTAGTTGAAACAAAATCTAATTATAGATGTATTGCAATTCAGTCAGACGTTAATTCCTGTCTTTGTTTTCATTGCGGTTCGAGCACGACGTTAACGGTATATTGTTGTTAAGTATAGTGCAGTTTTATTAACCGCGAACGCATGACCCGGACCATTACATGTCAAAATAGGTGTATTGAAATGTTCGTGTTTGTCCGTTAGCTTGACGAAGAAAAAGCAACGGTTGTGTTTTGATAGAAAAGTAAACCAAACAGCAGTTATTGCTTTACACACGAGAGCATTTCCTTACCTAAATTGACATGGACCGGCCCTGAAAGTTCATATACCTGTTCGCGGTCAATCTAACAGCAATATACCGCAGGATTAGAGGCAATATTCATATTTAGACTAATACGGAGTATGTGTCTTCGGATTTTGCCAGAGGAGTACGCTACGGAAAAAGAAGAACCTTTCAGCGATACAATACTGAAAACTATGAAACTGAAAGACATCAAATGAATATTTGGTAGAACACTCTAACACGTATCATCTACTCAATACGTTTCTTCTTGCATTAATTTGTAATAAAGACTTGATAAAAAGTGAATTATATATTCGAGACACCCCGCTTGGTGCCACTCCGCTTAAAATATGAACCAATCAATTCGTCTAATTTGTTGCATATTTGAACAGCGCGCTTCATTATACAACATCTGATTGGTCTGAAATGTATGTCAAAATAAATATTATACAGCTACGCCGAAAAAAGACAAACAAGACATAATTATGCAGCACTATCAAGATGTAAAGTTCATATGTTAACATGATTAAGGCGTATGTGGTGAGAGATAAAATGTATATCAAAGACCATTAAAATCATTTCATAGCAACCATTAATTAGAACGTCTGAGGGTATATAATACAGAGTACAAATACTAAACTTTGAGAAAGTGCATTCAGTTTGTTTAAATAAGGATTGTTCTCTCAATTCATAGCTATACAATAAATCAATTGATAAGCTTTTACGACATTTTCATTACCGGATTGTAAGAATGTTCTAAATTGTATTTTGCATTTTAGACCAAAATCCTCGTTTATTGTGTACGCATTGTACTAGTTAATCAGATTAACAAGAAAACGTGCGGATAGGATTCCATGAATGAGAAAATGGTGCAAGTATCAAGCTTTATCTTAGAATGTATGTGCAATATTGTCTCGTGATTCATTCCATTGCATCGAAATGAAACATTATCTAACGGAATCAGTTAATTATGTCGTATTTAACGACTGATTGTCTCGAACAGGTCAGATTCGAGTTGTAGTGAAATAAGGTCAAGAGGCACTAAACACGGTGGGTATAGCCGACTATATGTGACAGGATCAGACTTGTTTTATAATATATCAGTATCCTGTATAATATTGCCATTATCTTCAGAAATTCGATCTAATCGTGAATAAACAAAAAGTCGAAAGTTAGTCAAAAAACATGTTTTACAACGCCATATGGCGGATATTATAATGTGCGGTATTGCAACGACCACATTACATTACACACACAAGGCTATTTAATTGCGGCTTACTCATATCACGGAATTATTCCAACCGCAAAATCAGCTGACTTGAATAATGCGAAATATTTTCTAGGTATACGGTAAACATACTGCACTAGAGCATCAGTCTCTTAATGTAGACATGTAGTCCTTCACCTGTGCATAGCAGTTTTCTGTTGTGACACTCATTTATGTTTGCTTATTCCGTTTTATGAGAGCAATGTCACAGGAAATTTCGTTTTAGGAAATACATTCTTGAACCGTTACTGATGTAATCTAGCATATATGAAATGCTCGGAGGTTTATTGTCAATAAATTATTATTAACTTTCATTTCACAAAGGTGACAACTTAGTGAGCTCTTTTCATATTTGTGTCTCGTTTTTGTTTCAAAATTTATAGTCATAGACAAGGTATATTGACCAAAAAAAACGAGACAAGTTAAATTGTATTGTTATATCGCCTACAGTTCAATAAATTCCAATTTTTGTTTGGAAACAAAATATTATTTATATCATAACATTTTGAAAGGAAATCACATACTTAGCAAACCAAGTCTTGAATCCAGACCAAGTTTCATTCATCGCAGAAATAAAACATTATTTCTTTGAAGATACACATTTCTCCCGTACACCCGCATGTTTTCCATCTAAGCACTGTGTGAGATTGATATGTAGCGATAATATTGTCTTAACACAATAAATATGCAATAAAACGGATTTTCAAGTTCACCTAACAGCACTATTACATGAAGATTCTTTTAAGTCTAACATTCATTCACCTGCCAATAGTTGCCGAAATGATCGCGTGTATGGCTGAAGAATGTACAGAAGATTGAGTCAATGCTTGAGTTATGAATATACATAGTTCTCACATCTACAATATTTACCTCCTTTGTTCTGAATTGTCGGCCATTTTGATAGGCAAATTTCCTAAACGTTTATGGGGAATGTAATGTAATGTGATTGTCGCATGCAAATTATCTTGGCATTTTCTCAATTATCGCATATTTGGAAATTACTCCAAAGGGCTGATCAGTTTTGCCTATCAAAATGGCCGACAGTTAAGAACAAGGGAGGTAAATATTGTAGATGTGGGAACTATGTATTGACTGTTAATTATTTTTAAGCAGTTTACGAAGTTCATTTTCTAACACTGTCGCATGAACACACTACTGACCAGAGTAAATCAATGGCGTTCACGCAGCGTAGTATGTTTAACAGATGAGAACATGTGAGGAATAAAGAAGGCTTAAACGTTCACGTACCGGTAACTGAACTATTAATGTACTTACCACGCGATGATAAAGACAGCTTATTGGAAAATAGTTCTAAAATCACAGCATGTTTGTTATTCCCCAGTGGTAGAGTCACGTTTTGGCCGCAACATTAAGCTTCATTGCGGAACGTAGTAGAACGTGCATATCCAACTTTCATTACGGTTGGCAAGGGAGACACATCGATCAATTAAAACCTCCAGTTTTCCGCTCTGACCATAATGACCAGTCTTATCTGTTTTACAACCGATTAAACTGATAAGAGGTAAGACCATTTCCTGGGAGATATCATACAATATATCTACACAGTCTTTAGATTCAGTTTGGGTGTTAAATCCGGGTTCAGCGATTATACAAGCTGTTAATTAGCATCAAATGCGCTTATAGGGAAGAAATTGGGGGAAATTTTATAGAATAGCTTCGAGACATAATATTGGTGTGGTAACGGACATTTAAACCATATGTCCGTGGTGTCACGTACTATATAGGTCCGTGGTGGTGTGGTTAATTTTAGGGTGACAATATATTGACTTTGTCATCTTTTTTATTTTAAAAGGCATGACATTTAAAACAATAAAGATTAATTTTAATAAATATATTTTTTTGCGATGACATTATTTAACTTAAACATTATTTCATTTAAAAGTGAAAATTATTATGTTATGCTATTAATATTATTGATTTTTCAATTGTTAAGACAAATAACAGAAACTTTGATTACAATAAAATGTATTGAATAAATACATTTTTTCGATGATATTATTCAATTCGATATACTTTAAAGTGAATATTATTATATTAATGCCGTTTATGTTGTATTACAGATGTCTGGGACCAATGTATATATTGCTCTCAGCAGATTATTAAAAACAAATCACCTGCATAATTTAATAACAATTAGGGTGTGATATTCATTTTATATGTTTTATATTGTTTTCTGCAAAAGAGTAATCATCCAGTGAATATACTTTAAGTGTGCATAGATTCACTTCATATCGTATCTTCGTTTATGACTCAGGTAATATTTGAAAATTATTGCATTCAGATTTTATTCCTCAGTCATAGAATAATCAGGATCCGATTATAGTGACCTAACCTGCTTTTTAATTGTTTTTAAGAACAGAACAGACATTTTATTAAGACTTGTACGACGTACATGGCCTAAAACACATACATGGTTATATACATTTTCTCAACGTGTAAGTTAGTGGTATTGTACAGCAATAAATCATACATAGAAATCAGCCATATATTACACATATTAGTTTGAAATAAATCGTCGGAGGTTGAATTGCATTTATCTTTCAACAGTTAATCACTCAACGACACTTCTAAGTCCACACTTCGATTTGCATGTCTAACATTGACATTTGTTGGAGTATTTCGACCTATATAATGCAAGTTTTATCATTTCAATTCTGTCATCCGTGTTTAAGACGTCACTTTAGACTATTTGTGTACATGTAATTTACGTTAAAATTAATAATGTACACTTATTTGTGTGCATGCGTGTATGAACGTAACTCAATTTATGTGAATGAGTAAGGTATTGGAAAATCACAAAGATATTTGCAGATGTTATGAACTTATGTATTATGGAATACAATCAAATTTAATCACGTATGTTGTTGTAGATGATTGTCTTCGCTCTTGCTGTTCTTTCCACTTTGACTGCTTTGTCCTGTATAAACACTGTGTCAAATATATGAAATACACCGTTAATTGGTCACATGTAAAATAAAGGTCATACACAACTTTCTGTATACATGTATTAAATACCGACACCTTCTAATTACACATTCAGATACCTGGGTACCGTTTTACTAACATACTTACGCTTGCGTAAATCAAAGATTTTCGTAAGTTTTTGCGTACGTACAATATTTCTACGTAAATGCGTTTCACTAATATTTGCATACGTAGGTATTTGCGTAAGTTAGAGCGTAAAGTTACGATTAGAAATTACCGACCGAAGAGCGCCGCATTAAGTTCACGTTAGCTTTATGCGACGGACATGTGCCTCGTCGCCGCATTAAGCTCACTTCTCTTAAAGGTGTTTTTGAAATGTGTGTTCGAATAAGAAAACAATATCAAAAAAAATAATTTTGAAAAGGAGATAAACAGACTTATATATCAATGTTTTTAAACCACTGTCAGTCGAATTATGTACAAATGCATTAAAGTGGGCATATACGATGTTTGTCAGCGCTTCGCCTTCTGCATACATGACCAATACATGACCAACTTGTGGATTTAAACACATTTGTAAACATTTCTACCAGTTGCGACAAAACACATTGGTGTAATCTGTTAAGATAATATTGATGATTTATCACGAATCCCCGTCTAGCGCAGCCGGTATCGCACTAAAATTCCAGTCCGAAGATCGCGAGTCTGATCCCGGGTCCGACTGTCTACGGCTGTGGCGATGCGATCAAATAATATGTTAATGGTTGCTCACTTTTATCTGCTCGAAACTGTTAGTAGAATTTTAATCAAGCAACATTAAACCAAACTGTTTATTTCATGTTAGCATATTTTATTCTGTTATTTTATTAAACATACCCCAAACTGGTCCTGAAGACTTGTCCACTGTCTGATGTGGGGAATATATTTCAGGTGACACACAGTTATTTTCTTTTTTAATGTGTATATGGCAGTTTGAGGAACATGTATTCTTTAAATTAGAACAGATGATGATGATGATGATGATGACTTTCATTAGGACAAGACATAAAACAGCTATATGCGACATGACCCTGTCTTTTCGTCACATATAGTTCGCCTCGTATGCGAACTATATGTGGCACGGCCTATATATGACACTACAAAGCTCCCTTGTATTATTACGTCATAACTCAATCCCACGATTCATTTAATACAACTCGATGAGTACTTCCTGAGAATATGAAAACTGACGGTGAGTCTGAAAATATTCGTTACAATTATCAGGATGTCAGGCTCTTTTATGTTTGTCACAAAAGTGAATCAACCATTTGAAGGTAAAATGTGAACTAATCTGGACAAGGTTGGAATAAGTGATAATAAAGTATACCACGATAAGTTGAGAGTGACGTCATGCAATGTTTACATGGTTTGACCACCTTTATTGATCAAAATAGGTAAATCAAATAACAAGCAACCCTATTTATTGTGATATTGATTTCCTTTAACTAACAGCCGTGACAGCTCAGATTGTAGCGGGTCCGCGCCTTACAATGCAATTTTTAGTTTTGGGTCTGAGTTCGAGACCATCGGGAGGTAGTTGGTTTCTTTTCATTACAATATTATATATTTCGTTGGTCATCTACAGATGTACTTACATGTCTTATACTAATTAATGTTCGCTCAAATATCATTAATTAATAATATTTATAAGTTATTCACTAAGTGCACGATACCATCGTGTAGTAGATTTACATGTACATTTATCGCTACACAGTATATGGAACAAAGTTGATATGGCTACTTGAGCGTAAGGGGTTCAAATTAACATTTTAGCGACGACGCTATAGCCATCATTATACAAGTTTGATTTAACGACAAAACAATAAGACGATAACAAAAAAACACACACAAAAAACAGACAGAAACGACAAACTACAAGTAATTGCCAAGCACTGAGTAAGGGATAAAAATTCATATTGTCCATAAAAATAGGAGACTGGAATGTGTCTCGAACTCACACCCTATCTACTGGTCGAAGTTACTAGACGGAAGCGCTACCAATTGAGCTATTGCTACTGTCTACTTTGAGCCAATTTCATCAAAATGTATTCCTCTGATTGAAGAGTTACGAACACATTTCACGTAAGTGGAAAAAAACTTACGCAGTTTTAGTAAAACGGACTTAAGTTTTGCGTAAGGTTTGCGTAAATTGATAATTTACGCAAACACTTACGCAAAACGTAAGAATGTTAGTAAAACAGTACCCTGGTGTCATAGGTGTGAACTACGTCATCTCTAAGGTGATGTAAAGCCTAATGGAAAAAGTGACTTATGAGGGTATGGAAAAACAGTAGCAATCTTTCACGAGTAGAAGCAAACGAAACACAATTACTTCGACAAGAAGGAAGACAGGGTTCTGATATTTATTACTGCAAAAAATTGTCGCTAAGGTATAAACGTAACTCCTCCCACGAAAAACCGGTGCGCCAGTAAACTGTCTACCTTACAAACTAGATGTTGTCGTTCGCGCTCCCGCCAATTTCGCCCGCCAAAGTAGCAAGATGGTTTAAATGTTTAAACAACTTTTGATCGGATTCGTGATAGAGATCACTTTCCGTATAGGCTCAGGGAGGAGCAAATAAGAACAATATCGGGTAGGGTAATAACAAAGTGCGCACCGCCTCCATAGCAACTCCGCCATCTTCTTTTTTAACATGTGCTCGATTCACTTCTTTTTGACAAAGCAAGTCATATACATGAACTGTGTTGAAAAGACAGATACATGAAAGAACTTCAGTTTTTTATTGCATGCAAAGCATAAATATGTTCACAAAAATAAGAGTAAATGCAGTGGAAAGACCGACGGTGTCCAAATTCTATATACTGTTGTGAATGGTTTAGCAGGACGTTGTACAGCGACAGTATAGAGATGTGACGTCCGTGGCTGGACTACAGTATTTGTCAGCGGCATCCTCTTTTTTCTTTTCGTCTGAACAGTACACATGTACTTTTTCGCCAATATATATTGAGAAATTAATATACTAGTTACGATTAGCAATTATCTATTATTGTTTTCTTCGAAACATGTTAAGAGGTTTTTCTGCTAAGAACACAGTATAAATTTACTAGTTTAATTAGATTACAAGTGATTGAAACTGATTTATAAATCCCACTGTATGATGATAATTAATGTATTCAATTAGTTCCACTTATACATGTACATTTGTTTATTTGTTTGTTTGGCTATATTTATGTAATATTTTATGCCAATAAACTATATGTTATGTTATGTTATGATATGATAGGAAGATCAAGTATACACCACATATATTTTA
Source organism: Mactromeris polynyma (assembly GCA_032209605.1). Classification (NCBI taxonomy): domain Eukaryota; kingdom Metazoa; phylum Mollusca; class Bivalvia; order Venerida; family Mactridae; genus Mactromeris; species Mactromeris polynyma. The sequence continues at coordinate 6,571,009 of JASFXZ010000021.1, read as the reverse complement.
GAACGAAAAGTCTAAACTAAAATACATTTTATGTTCAATGTTATAGAACAGTATCTATATATTTGCTCTGAATAAAACAAAATGTTTATCGCAATGGTCTTCTAGAAGAAATTAATTGCACCACGCTTAGCAATATACATGGCACAAATGCAGTCTAACAATACACGTTATCACCACGAAGTATGGTCCAGCAAACAATAGTACACGTCTGCTAGACTGAGATAATATCTTAAGTGACCACACGTGGAGATACGGCGCTGTAATCGATATACACACACAGTTACACTATGAAATAGAAAGTTAAAACATACCAAAAATATTTTTTCAAAACCGTTTGCACCATTTTGATATCTCAATCCGTTGTTTAGATATTAACGATTTCCCAGTTTCCATATATTTTTTCAATTACCAATGTTATTGATAGTGGCTAAGCGGGGCGCTTTGAAAGTTGGGTATGGGCTACAACGTTAAGCAACGAGACTAAAACGTGAGCAAACGTGTGAAAACGTGAACTGGAAATTTAAATGTTGGACATCTTCAAAATTCGCTGGCTTATTCCCACAACGTACTAAAATGTAACAACAATGTGACAAGAACGTGGTACAAAGTAGCAAACGTAACATGTCAAAGTCAATCGTGTCACCACGGGACTACAAGGAGGCAACATAGTGACTAGCACGTGGCACAACAAGGCACCCGGTCGAAAGTTGTTTTTACCAGAACGTGGGGCTCAGAAACAAGATACAAAGACGCGGCAAAAACGTGAGACTATGACTGAGGCATTAAATGTTTCTCAACATTATTTCAATTATAAAAGTTCAAGTGGTCGTGAACTGTTTTCTCCTAAGAGCACATAAGAGACATTTTGCTCAAACAGTGCACATGTATAGCACCGAATTATCGGAGAGGTCAAATATGCGATCGAGGTCATTACCTCTAGTGGTGGAATCGTGCACTCTACACACAAACACTGTCATATGCACTTGTTGTGAAACACCAGGTTGATACATCGTATTGACACAATACCTCATAAAGTGAGGTTAAATCTGGCACCATTCTGCTTGTGAGAGTAATGATGTCAACTACTCGATCGTAGCCTAAAACTAAAGGTATAAACCTGGGCATTGAGAATACCTTTCCAATAAAAAATGCTGGTTATATCAATATTAATGTTATATACGATATCATGTCTATTAATAAAACGTTACGGCAAAATCTTAAATTTAACATTAATGATATTACCTGATGTTTTCAAAAAGATAACACAAACGATTTAAAATGGGAAAAAATGAGATGGTATAAGAAGATAAATGTAAACGGCGACAACAATCAAACTGCTGCCAAAACACGTATGTAAATAATGTATCATAAATAGAAAATGCAAGACCACCAAGAGGCTCAGCTGAAGGGTGTCCACTTTTTGTGGGATAGGTCGCGGGAATGAGATATTATATTGTTCCAGGACAATGCATCCCGCACAGACCCAAAAGAAACAAAACAGTCTACAAAACATTAGGCACTGAAGAGGTGTGAGGGTAATGTATCGGAAAATGGGTGAATTTGCTTGAAATGGTAGTAGCAGAACAATTGCCTACCTCGGCAAATAACGGTAGTGCAGGGACTGATTTGTCTGGTGTTATGTTTTGTGACTGGGTGTTGTTTCAGATGGAATGTCTATAGCACTATTGTCGCAGCGTGACAGCAGTATATCTGCTACAAATAAACACTGTATTTGAACAGCTAGAGAAATGTTGGCTTGCCGTAAATCCGTCGCACACAGTGACTATCAAATCTTGACGTTTCTAGTATTAATTTAAATTCACGATACTTTTACTTACATTTTCTGTATATCGAATATTATAAATAAATCGTTCGTTATGCACAAATCAAGGACAAAGTGCTTTCAGAAGTAAACCATAATGGTGGCAAACAATTGCTAGAATATATATTTTATCAAAAAGAGACAAATGTATCTCTAACTACGCTCCCACACAGCGCTTTGATCCCGCTACCGTTACAATCACACGCTGCTGTATTACCCAGTATATTTTGATATTTGGCCTTAATAAATCACCGTTCGTTCCTTTCATTGGTCGGCACGATCACGTGACTACTGAATTTATATGAGATGGGTATTTTCAAGTCTATTTAACCAATCAAATGTGTACACAATGTATTACCTTTCGTGACGAGGGAAATTTTGACTATCTAGCTAATCGGTTTTAGCATTTGCAGAAGGCAGTGTTTCGTTCTTTCATCGAGGATTGCACCGATACGTTTTACAAATAAACTGCGGCGAATTTGAGTAACGAGATGCTGAGTAATGAGATGACGCATTTTAAAATATACGTAGCGGAATATAACACATATACAGGCATCGGTATAATTTTGGCATTCCGACAAAACGATAGTCACCTGCGTTGGATTTATTTAACGGCGCCATTTCTATGACGGGGAAAGCTGTCTATTCAATGCACACTCGCATAAGCTTTACTTACACAAGTTTACTGTCCTTCTTTTGGGACATTAGCGGCTCGCTGAATGGCTGTGTACGCATGTTGATTCGTATGTCTAAAAAAAGCAATATCAGTCTCTCGGGAGTTAAAAGGCAGAGGGCGAATATGAAGGAATCGGAATAAGCGCCCGATGCTAAAGGAGAGTAAGAAGCTAACAGGATTGGATACGCAAGTAAAATTACCATCATGTCAAACATCCACTGGAGTGATTGTTCGACTTATTATCGTGACAGAGTCTTAACTCACATGCAATGGTTAAATACGGCGGCAATCTAGAATTTCATTTTAGGTCCATAATTATTTCCAATAATCACGCATAATTAAAAATAACTGGTTTTAAATGAACGTTTTGTTTCTCAATAGTCTTAATTCCAGCATAGAACTGATTGTTTTCTTTTATGATGCAGATATCGTGTGTACATTACATAAAACATGTTGCAGCATGTAGACATATGACTCTATGCAAGCGAATTAAATACGTGTAAAAGCTCGCGAGGAGGCAACTTGTCTGTAATATGAATGACCAATGTTACTTCAAGCTGTCTTGTTATAGACATGATTTTATCTGCTTTTTGTGATCATTCGATGCCTCGTAATTTGCACAGTTACCATTTTTACTTTAAGCGCCGTCTTTATTTCCCCGGCAGATGCACTTATGACCGTTAAAGATATTCATTATATATTATTCTTTGAAATAAGATACTTATTGATTTATAAATCGTGAAACAGGTGCAAAATATATCAGAGAGCCATGCTAGATATTGTTGTGGTTATGTTAACGTATGTTATTGTTTTAAAATGAATGAAGTCGAGCAGCAAATGCTACAAACAGCCAGCCCAAAGAATCAGGAGAAATGGAAATCACATGTATTCATGGACGCAATAAAAAAGAAAAGAATGACATAAGACAAACAAGACATATACTAAAGTAATGAGGGGTTATAGGAACACCGTCGAAGAACGGTCAGAGCCAAAACGCCCTCTGGGGTCTCAACTACTTTAAGACATACCGGACGGTTTGCTGGTTTCCAAAACAATATATTGTCCGATAGAATTTTGGGAAACACAAGCGAGCGATGGAACATAACATTAATGCTGTGACTGTTGAAGCCAAGAATGTTGGCAACTTCGCAAGTAGACAAAAATAAGAATCTATCTAATATATAATTTGGCGAAAGTATGGAAAAAAATTACTTTTGGAAATTATCAATTGAATTGACGATGAAAAACATGTGAAAATATTTATGAAAATATTCCGAAAATGCCATCAGTTGCGCTTGACGTTGGGGTTTTCATTTTGATTAATATTAAACCGACTATAATTTGATACATTAACCGAAAATGTGAGTCATATAAAGCATTTTCCCTTCGCGAAATGTCAATGAAGATGTTAATTCAATTAGAAAATGAAATTCCTAGCATTCCATTCCCTGGTTGTACTTTATTGTTATTTTGTTACATGCAAAGACTGATACAGATAATTAAATACTCATGCAATGACGTTACCACAACTGAACTAGCTGGCTTAAGAACGGATGCCTTTCGATCGAGCTCCAAAAATGTTAACAGAATGATATGGTATAAATACAGATTCCGATACAAAATTGGATAAACAATATTATACAAAGCGATGTCCACATTCCGTGCGCTTTGTTTGAGACTATGTATTACCTGCTGGAAGATCCAGTAGCAAAGTAGGATTAATGGTATATGTATATTGCTTTGAAGCCCAGATAAATTTCATCTACAAAGATCAAAGTAAATCCTATAAGATAAGGATAACAAATATTGACACAGGGTATTTATTGTGCCACTCAGCGATGCCTACCGGGTGAACAAAACACCATACAATCAATATAAGCAGTGAATTACTTGACACATGCAATTACTTCAGTGATAGGTGTGGTGCAAAGGTAGATGATTTATTGCATTCTTTCAGGATATTTATCGAAGTTGAAACAAATACTTTAAAACTGAAGAGATTGTGTGAAACATTTGGTGTTAGTATTTCCTTTTTGTCCATACTAATGAGACGACAAGGGCGGGTAGCCAGGTACCATCCGTATGGATACGTTCTATGGGCACTCGGGTAAATATTAAGCACCCTGACATCCGACCACTTTAGATGTAAAATGAAATATAACGTATTCGCTCCAATATATTACTGCTGAATATTTCGTTTATTCGCTAGATACGACTAAAGAGGTTTTAAACACAAGAAATAAGGATGGGCATTTGGCAACAAATTCATTGCCATTCCTGTTCTACGAAAATAATGGCAGCTGTGTTTTTTGTTTTAATGATACGCACTGTAATAAGACATAAAAAAGCACCTATTGCAGTCGTGAAACTTAAGAACAGTTAAGAATTAAAAACATCTATATAGAGAACAATGAAGGATAGAGCTGTATTAACGTCATGTCATTACTTTTATATACTTTTGCCGACAGGTGAAAAAGACAAAGTTGACATTTAAGTGTAAAACATAGAACATATAGACAATTATTTCAATATTGGCATATACATTTATTTTGTATTGGATGCAATATTAGTTTTGAAATAGGTGGACAATAATGAAAACTAATAATTGGATCGTTTTTTTATAATTTTAGAGAGATTTTGAACCCAAACATATATTATAAAATCGCAGAATGTATGAACTCAAAATGCGGATACAAGAAACAAGTCGTGTATGCAAACCAAACAGGCAGTTGTATAGTCAGAACACAACCCTGTACATCTTCAAACACATAAACTATAACATCTTTATTCCTATACTTCTTTCATCATTTCTTATACCTTTTGGGTAGGCGTTACTAATTACGTCACTGAAATAGACGAATCAAAATAACCTACATCTTCAGAACGATATTGACATGTGCGTGGCGTTTTACGACATTTTCTTTAAATCAGAAGGCGAATGGTTCGTAGTAAAACTGGAACAGTTGCCATAAAATCATCCTAAACCTTCCGAGTATTTGTCGTAGATAAGATAAGATTAGGTTACCGGAGAACTTTTCTTATGTTGATAAGTTTCCAAGATTTTTAGAAAAATGTTATCACCAACTGTTAAATTCTTTGCAATGATAGTTGTTATTCTGTGAGATTTATTATGTTTTCAGAGTGAACTTTGTAACGTAAGGCTATCCAGCAGCCACATATGTGCTGGATTATTAAAACTATTACCATGGCAATGTGTCACAAACATAAATGGTGGGTATAAATATGAATAACGTGTTCCAACGGAATAATTATATTAATGTCGTTTCAAACAAAAAAATGAAGCAGTCAGGCAGGAAATGCGACATACAACCAACATAAAAGCACAGGGAGACATGAAAAAATAATAAAGCGGGCAAAGTTGTTCTCGTGTGACTGGAGACATCCTGTTATGAATCGACGGTTGGGGATAAGTTAGTGTAAAAGTACTACACGTACATGAATACAAGATATACACAAATCTAACGAGATCTTGTATCATGTATGATGTATGAAACATGCTCATAAGACACAACATAAGCAAATACCCTCACTGCAAACACATAACACTTCTTTTCGTTCAAACGATTTTCAACTTCCCCAACAGATGTGTACAAACCCGTTTTATTGCATAGTTGAGTCCATTTTTATGTCAGAATGTTATTTCTGTCAAAACCCATCTTTCTGTTTCGCATCAATGAGATACGTACAAGGAGGTCCTAGAATGTGATTGTGATGTTCCCTAAGCTCTATCTCTGCTAACCCAATTTAATGTAATCTCTATGTAAATATATACTGATGTTTACGGAAACATAACGCTATCAGCAATTATTGAATTGGCAAGATAAGTACGTATTATGATATCAATAAATCAAGTAATGTTGCAGATACGCATCGCATAGATTACTAAAACATATTGCATTGCATTCATGCGTCTGTAAAATATTTAAGGGATATACGTTATTAACATCTCGTCAATATTTTGTTGAATGCATGTACCAGACGCTAATGCGCAGAAATATTGTTAAACTATGTTGACAAGCATAAGCCACGAAACCCATAGTGCACAATCTGAACAAATAATTGTAACATTCTTATCTATGACGCCTTTTGATTTGATTTGAACTAATTACTAACCCTATGGCTCTGATTGGAGAGAGTCTGCTTTGTTTGTAGCTTTTCCTTGACTGTATTACTATATATAGTAGAACATACCATACTCCTATCAGAACATAGTTTTGCTGTTAAATCGATTTAAACCCCTAATATTTTACTGACAGTTCCAAGGTTGTAAATTGCCGTATGATTATAGTTCTATTTGTGTTTTAAATGTATGTTACTTTTCCCTAAAATTCCCCTTTAAATAGTGTTCTTGTGATTTCTCGCCACTTTCGGCCTATTATTGCCAGCCGTCTTGACGTGCCTGTGATTCATTCCATCCGTTTAACCCCCCTTCTCTGTTTGTCCACATTGATTCTCCAAGCTATACATTATGTTCGGCCGGGTCATTCCTTGTGGCCCTATATTTTACGTATGTACTATAAAACCTCCTAAATGCCTTATGCTAATGGTTTGTTGCTTTCCCGGAGGTCTGTGTGGGGATGCACTTATGTATGTGTCGTTATCTGTAGCAACTTATTCTCTCGATCGAACTATTCCGAACCTTACGCATGTTAATGTATGATGATTAGAGTAATTATTGCTTTTGCTGTGACATTGTTGACTGACGTTGACTAGCTTGAACATATTGTCGGTCAATGCAAAATTTAAATGGCGACGCACACATGAACTAACTGTCAAGTATTATTTTCGAGAATTCACTTGGGAAATAACAAATGATAATACGTAACATTTGCCTTGTAGTGGTAGCAGTTTCTATAATGCGCTTATCATTATGCAGAACAAATGTTTATCTCCAGTTTATGATATCAAAAAACCATTCGTGTTCATAATTTATTAAACTTCAGAAAACGATAACAAAATCGCCAAAGGTTTGATTTTCGTCGATGAATAACTTCCGTAATTTATTACCTAAGTTATATACTATGCATACCGCGTTGTTGTAACAGTTCTCCTTTTATAATTAAAAACATATTAACATACACTAACATTTTTCAAAAAGCACTTTTATAATAACATACACATGTATACGGAATACAAATTACAGAAGCATTACAAGCTACAGTTAACAATATTTCTAAGACATTTTAGGGCTTATAAACTATTTATTAATCTACATTGTACTTACACAAGATATGATGTGTGCATTATTACAATATGCACCTGTTATGAATTAATTATACGATATAAAATTCATATCGATCGTGGGAAATCGCTATTTGTAGTTCGTGATGGCAACATAAAATCTCTTGATAAATACTTAGATTATATAATATGTGTAATATAAACACAAATGATAGTTTTATTACGGGGAAGGTATTGCCATGTGATAAATAAACATAGTTGCTACAGTGTTTTTGTATTGGTATGTAGTTGTAGTTGGATGTAGATAAGAAATATAAACATCTCGCTGCACCACATTTGTTTGACGAACGATCGCAAGGGAGAGCTGCTTTTAGAACTACTCTATTACTTTTCTTGAATAAATACATATTGTTGCGTTGGAGTTTGCGACAATCCTCCATTTTGCAAGACGGTCAGTTGACTAAACCAGTCTCTCTGAGTTTAAATCCAGTACTTACTTGTTCTTCTGCGCGGCTGACAGCTTCCAACATAAATCAAAGGTTAAGGAAAAGTAAAAATGGCTGTATTGTTTCAGTCCAATCAATGGCAACATACGCCTCCTCATCCGAGGTTAGAAACTGACTGTCGAACGCTCTACCAACGGTGCTAAATGGGCGGGCTAATAAATGTCTACTATTGATTTATGTATAGCAAATACATATTTGCTGCTGGTATTTTGAGATTCTAAGTCATTTACGTATGTCAAGAATGCTTAGCACGTAGGACATTGTCCATCACATGGGATCGAATCTCGGTGTGATACAAACTAAAGGCTTACGTCTAGCGTGAAAAACTTGGATAAAACCATCAAATAACCATTAAAGCACTTTAACCACGTGTTTGCTGTTTCCAGGACGAATACAAATCGTTTCCAGTAGGAATACAAATCGTTCACTTCACGAGAGTGTTGTTGAGTTTTAGAAGAAATGATGTAGAATAACCTTATGATGATAAAGAACCAAGAGCAAAGTTTATTCACCCTGGCTGTTAAATTTATTGAAATCCACATTATTTTACTGACAGTTTCAAGACTAAATATCGTTATTATTACATATATTTTTGTTTTAGATGTATGTTGGCCTTCCTGCTCCCATTGTCCAGTTCCTGTATAATATTCATGTTCTTTTCTTCCCACTTTCGGCCTATGATAACTGACTTTCGTTGCTTATTTTGTGACGTTTTCAATCCATTACATTTCCCCTCTTGTTTTCCCCTAAACTCTCTATTATTGTGTTTGATGATCGGTCAGACTATTCTTTGCAACCCCATTCCCGATCATATTTACCCTTGCACCTCCTCTGTGCCTAATGTTGTGTAGGCTATGGGGTCTATATGGGGAGGCATTGGCTTATGTATGTGGTGTTCCTTGAAACAACTTAATCCTTTTCCCCTCCTAATGGTGTTGTTTGCTTCTTATCCTAGATGTAAGTGTAACACGGCATTGCTTTGTCGATTTAACCTCCCCTTCGCCGTTTCTTTCTCATTTTCTGACAAAGTAAATTCTGAAATTTTGGAATCTCTACCAAAAATAATTGGATTTCAGTGATATAACTTGTTATTGTTCAGTGCGACAGAGGGATGAAACATTAAAGTTGATAATAATAAATGCCTTAAATGTAAATTAAATGTAACGAATGCCATTTAGTATAAAACTATAAAAACGTACGAGTTTTTATCAATTAATTCGTACAGCAATTTTTACGTAAATTAAAGCATTATTATACACCCACGTAGCTAGTTTCCAAGCAAAACAAACATCTAAGATAATAATGAAACACTCAGTGACGTGAAGTGATTGCAGCAGAGATATTGTTTCTGTAATACAGACAATTATATACGATTATCTAATCGATATTAATGTAATCATATTACAAAAAAACTGATAGCGGAAGGATTTACTACAGGTATAGCACATTTTAAGTGTTATTGCTAACTATACAGACATAACATATCCTGTAAGTAACTTGATGTGACTAACCATGCAACCCAATTAGTGTATTCGATTTGAAAATATCTTAAACATCGTTCAAAAGTATTTTAAAAAGTATTTCCCATGTTCCTCATTTTTTTCACATTTATTCAAGTTGTTAAATTACTCCAATTACTTCGATGACTTTCGACATATTGGTCCGAAATTGTTTTCATAATGCTTGAAATAATGAAATAATTGACAACTGTCAGAGACTAAGGTCAGAGGCGCGTTTTTAGAGGCAGTGGAAGGAAGTGAGAAAAGCTTAAGTAGAAAATTCAGGTGTCAATAAAACGCTTGAACGCTTTGCTAGCAAGAAAATCCACCCTATATACCTATCTAACGATAGAGACTACTTTTCTTACATTTTAGAAACGGCACCGCTACTTTCCCGATGTAGCACTAGGTATAATTCTATTTTTTCTGCCTCTAAAACGCGCCTCAGATGAAACGTCACAAGTGTACTCGTAGTACAACGCTTATCACGTATAGAAGTAAACGTATTTGGATTTTAAACCATACACCGTAAGTCAAACAAGAGTATGGAATGTATGTTCACTCTGCTGTCTCCTGGTGCTCATAGGATGGTTGCGTACTTAGCATGTCTGCTCGACTTCTCCATTTTATCATTCATAAACAACAATTCGAACACTTATTTGTGTTCATTATATTGGTAAATTCTTCACGTTGAAAGCAAAGTTTGTTCACATAGCGAAATTAAAACAGTTACATTTTCGCAGCAGTAATAAGATAAAATTATTTTCATTGCAAACATGGTTTTTCTATTTGCATATCAGTGTTGTAAACCAATCAAATATTACGTTAACCAATATACTTCTTTTCTACCGAACAACGTTTGTAACATTGACGCGCATTGGTTAACCTGTCGACAAGGGGTGCGTTACCTTACCTAAATCAACTGAATTTCGGTGAATTTACCGAAATCCATTATGGATCTGGAGTGACCAGCAATCATGAAGTCTTTGCAATTTTTAAAACAAATCTTAACCTTGAAATTGCGCCGATCATCTTTTTCCCAAGATATTTCTTGTTTCAGTTATTTCTCTTCATTGAGCAGCCGAGACAAGCGTTTTTGGTTTGATCTTGAACGCACAAGATGTTTCGAGGGTATTATGGTGCTAATTCAAATCATTATTATAATATCTGTTTGACTGATAGGTGCACGTGAGAAATTATTTTTGTATTTCCAACCACGTGGGAAGTATGTTTTTCACTTACTTTATCAGCCAGATAAACTTGTAGTAACACAACATGTGTCAATTCGTAAAGTGCATTATAGACGTCCTAAAATTTGTATTTTATTAAATTACGTCCATTATCTAATAATACAATTATAGACACATTACATGACCATGATAACAGAGAGAAAATAAGTTGCTACAGGGAACGCTACATACATAACAGCGCCTATCCACACAGACCTCCGGAAAACAACAATCCATAAAACAAAAGGCATTTGAGAAGGCTCAATGGTACATACGTAAGGGAACAGGGGCGCAAGAAATGGCCTGACCGACCATAAGAGATGACTAGGAGAATCAAAGAGGACAAACAGGGCGGAGAGTATTTAATGGGTGGAAGACATCACATGACAAGTCAAGACAACTGGCAACAAAAGGCCGAAAGTGGAGAGCCTGTTTTAAATCGCGATTAACTCTCCGATAACATCTTAGAACCATAATTATTATGTGACGCGGATTGTAGAAACTGATTGGTGTTCGAGACAGACAAAAATAACTATATGATTTTGAGGCAGATATCGCTCAGAGAGAAATACTGCATACCTTTGAAGAAGAATATATAAAATGAAAAGATATTTCACATCAAGTAAAGACATCAATTGTTGTGTCTAATTTTCTATTTTTGTCGGCACATATCTGATAGAATAACAAAACAGAAAAGACATGAATTGTTTTTCCATATTTCTCTTTTTTGTCGGCACAAAACAGCAGTGGAAGATTTTGAATAATAAATCCGATTTGCGTGTTTTCCAATGTCAGGTGCATAATAGGTACCTAAACTATTTTTATTGGTACAGAAATTAACTTCGATACGCGGTTTTAAGTAAAAAATCATCCACTATATACACCCTGGCAGCCATGTTTTTTGACGAATCCAAATAATTTAAATAACATTGGTAGAGGGTCGCCTTCGAAATATTTGTAAGAAGTTATATCAAAATAGGGTTGGTAGTTTTTGGCAAGAAGATGTTTAGGTTGCCACTATATACATGTCGGAAAAGTAGCTCCGCCCCTGGCGGCCATAGTTTTTTACGAATTAAACTCCTGCGTTGTGTTTATGTAGAGTGTAAGCCTACAAACATTTCGCTTAAATTGTCTAAACTCAGCGAAGATATTTGAGGCGGGATGTTTTTAGAAGCAAAACAGGACGTTGGCCATTGTGTTGTTGTTGTTGATGATGATCAATCGCGGCGCATTGTTGCATTTTATAGAGTGTCGCCAATGAAGTTACAAGATAAGATACACATTTTTATTTTAGGTCGGTATTGGTACAAACATTTTATATGAATAGCTATTGACCGACCGAAGTTTCCAGCGAAATTCGGCCTTGTGGTTTCAGAAAAACTATTGTATTGCTGAGAAGGCGCAATGTAATATACCCTGTTATATAAAGTATTACATCACATACTATCCGGAAATAGAAAATATAACAGTTGAAGCGATCCACGAACTTCATTTATATCAGGTTTCTTAAATGAAAATAAATGATAGACTATGATCACCGGTGATTGCTAAGCGGATCAAATTATGGTGTTGTTTACACCAATTTCTGAAATGTTTGATTTTATCTTCTTTGAATCGACTTTTTAATCGTGGATAAAACACTACTACAACAGTAACAGTCCAAACAAACCAACAAATATTTCAGGGTGGCAATAATAATGCGCTGTGAGCGAATAAAAACGTGCTAATTTGAACACAGAAGCCAGGAATGGTTGCTGAGAAACGTTGAATGAATGAATTTTTGTTATACATCTTCCGATTTCATTTAAATTAAAAAAAATTTATGGTGGCATTTTCTTGCCTTTGGGTGTAAAAGTGTTAGCTTCAGATTTTGTGTTCTAGTGGGTACAGAAAGCTCATATTGACAGGTTTTTGGGTTCGTTATTTAACAATAGTGTGGTATTAAATTACAAATAATGTATTGCTTAGAGCAGAGTGAGGAAAATTAAAAAAATATCCAGACATATTAGAGAAATATCTAGGTTCAGAATAGTTCTTGGAGAACCGCAAGGTTTGTTCACCGTTTACACAGTACATATTATTCATATTTCATAATTATTTATTTGAAAACAGCATGGTTAGGTAATTAGGATTTATATAAAACTTCGAAGAGTAATGAAATGTACCTGAAGTTAAATACACGCAATAAACCCATCATTAACAACTACAAAACGTGATTACCATTATATTACATATATTGTGCACTAAGTACCTTTGGATTTCGATAAAAAAGATCGTGGTATTCGTGAAAATATAACGTTAATTGAATAGATCAAATGTATACAATGATTCATTGTACTTTAACAATACAATACATAATATTTGGGAATAAAACGTTTAAGAAAGTTTTTGCAACAAATATAATAGTCGGTGAGAGAGAAAGAGTCATCAGAGGCATAGTGGATTTTCACACGTAATAAAATATGGTATCAAATGCGATTTGTAGCGTCTCATAATGGATAAATGATATTTGTTAAACATGAACAAAGAAGTGAAGCCGGAAATGCCACATACACAAGCACAAGGAAACACGAAGTTATACAGTAAACCCTCAATAATAAGACCACCATTGGGACCCTTAGAATCTGGTCTTAATTGAGGTGGTCTTACCATTGAGGTTGAATAAAGAGCAAAACAGTTCAAATGGACTTCGAAACTGTGTTCTTAATGTTCGGATGGTCTTATTATTGAAGTGGTCTTTAAATGAGGATTTACTGTATACTTTAAGGGTAACATCTACAATGGAAAAGGGGACAAGACACAAACATAAATTAATATAAAACCATTACTCTTAAGGTCTTGTTTTCGGTATGGCAACTATTGGAAAGCCTGGATCTAGAATTATCGCTTCTGTACATAATATACTCTAATCCGACTGAAATGTATTACTTTAAAAAACATATTTAAAACTCATTTATTAATCAATCTTACAGATGTCGATAACATTAATTACTTTCGTTTATTTCTCGTCCACTGTTTGTATTATATTCGTGTTACCCTATCAAATGTACCGTTCTATTGTTTGCAATATGAATTTAGTAAAACTGGTTTGTAATGTAAACGGGTCTGTTTTATTTGCTGAGCAATATTTTACATTAGTTTGGTTCTAGTTTTATCGATATTTATGTCATTAGCATTGTATGCAGTGCCGTATTCTTATTTAAAATATCTCATCCATATCAAGTAATACGAGCCGGGTATTTCTGTGCTCAATCTTCATCGGGAAAATACCAATTTTAACCACAATCAGCATCGTAAAAAGTTTGGTTAGCGTTGCAAATAACAATTACTGGCTATACTAGCGCTTTAAAGGAATGTAAAGTTGAATATAAATCCCATAGAATTGTATTCTCTTTTAAGACAACGAAACAGTATTCGAGCAAAAGGTTGTATTTGCTTAAGTCTGTCGTATTGTACAGTGAATATTATTCAGTTGTGTACTATCATTTACCTTACAGTTTTCTTGAATTTCTTAACGGAGCAAAACTTGTTCTTCAATATACCACTGTCAATTTCCACGCGCACGGATCAAAGGTTGACAAAGAACCAGTTAACAGATAATATACTCCTAGTACATTTGTTAAACAAAACCCAATCCACTTTTTTAGACACAACTTACACGGAATGATATTTACGCAACGAAATCGTGTTATTAACCAACACGATTATGAAAATATTTAGGAAGAGTCAATACAATTCTTAAGATGTGCGAGGCTTTAAAACATGTGTCAAAATAAACCAAATATTCTTCAGATTTTCTTTTTTAGAACGCTTATTGCAAAGCCGAGTGATATTGCTGTAGAATACAGGGCTCCAGAAACTTTTTTCAAAGACACTTGTCCCGGACTAAAGGAAATGTCAATTTGATATGTCCGATATAGGAAGCTAGTTGTCCGAGAATATCCGTCAAATTAATAACAAATAAACATACACAATGATTGCTCCACAATCAAAAAATAATTTAATTTCGTCATATTTAATGGTCAAATGTAACACATGTTAAGTAATTTTTCGTCTAACCAAATTTAATAATAGAGGCGTCCACTGTGTTCGGGAATCACGTTATCGTTTGTGTACTATGCATATCAATTCATTTATATGGCAAAATCAATACGAATTGTCAATGAATTTTAACTTAAAGCAACGAATATTAGATATGTATTATCAAGGTTGGTACTAATATGTACACAAAATATATTTTAACTTCATAACAAACAACATATTTAGAATAGCTTTTACCAAATTTCTTCTTAAGATTTGGCAATTGAACGCGGAATATATCAAAACCCACCTATCAAATATCAAAGAGTTTGTAATAATTGTAACTTAAATATGAAAATGAATATCACTTTCTACTGATTTGTCAAATACAGAGATATTATAATTCAATACTTAAAAAGTGATTATTACACCAGGCCAAACAAATTCACGAATCTTATGTGCGGAAGTCCAAACACTAGATGAAATTTTTCAAAATGTATTTACTTACTTATTTGTGATGCTCCTTGAAAGGCCATGTATTTCTTCTACACTATTATTGTATAGTACTCACTATTGACCTTTGTTTGCTATAAACATTGTAATATGTTTAATGCAATAAATGATGTTGTTTTGTATTTATCAAACACAAACATTACATCTGTTAAGGATTACCTATCTATCATTAATTAAGTGTTCATACAATTTACTACATGCTGTAAATATAACGGTAGCCGGTGTTCATCTAATTCTACATAATAAAACACACATATTAGCTTTTTTTATGCAAACTGTACGCCAATATCATTTACTTTTTTCAATTTACATGATCTCTATGTCCATGAATTGTAAACCACTGAAGAAATATTCATATTTATCAACCGATAATAAAGTTCATTTAGCTTCTCCCTTTTACCTTTGGATCTGTTTACTTGTATGTGTATATTTCCTCGATCCTTGGGCTTTTGGGGTGTCCGTAAAATTTATATGAGGCATTTATTTCTTGATTTTTGTATTCAGTTTCACCTTTTACGAAATCGAAATTCTTACGAAAAGCCATGTACGGAGTGAACCACAAGAATCGAAGAGTACATGTGCTGTTTATAATTCTGAAAATAAGGTATAACTCTAATTGCAATAAATGTATTTTGTGATGCTACAGAGACATTCAAACCAATACGGATTGTGAGCAATAAGTTAACCAATTTTATATCAAGAAATAGTATCGATAACATGCATTTGCTGTAATCTTGTTATTACTTCAAAGGCGGACGTAAATGCATCAATGTGAAAATTGAATAAATGATAACATATCGTCTAATGTTATTTGGTATTAGCTAACTAATGAGTATAATACCCGAGGCAATTGGAACAGTTCTTTTTAATCTGTGCAATAATGCGGATAACTTTTTGATTTTTTGTATCAGTTTACAATACCAAAAAAGTTATGGACTTTTTATAATATAGTTCATGTTATAAATGGACCTTTTAAATAAAGTTCATGTTACTTTTGACATCTATTGCTAAAATAAAAGTATCAGAAATCAAGATTACTTCCTGTTTCATTCCATTATTAAATTGTATTAATATCTACCTGTTTAGTAATGAAAATAACTTCTTCTTCATAAATCAAGGGTTGAATAAATAAACTCACAACATACAATTTTAACCAACAGGAATAGCATAGGATAATTGAGATATTTTAGATAACCGCGTCAAAAAGTGCTGTCGTGAAAGCATGTATGTTATGAAAAAACTCTTAAGAATAATTATACTGCATAGTGTCGAACTGTATCGAATATATTGCACTGGAAGTTATCTTATTATATAACTTACCACATACAACATGATTATAAAGACCACAAAACCTGAAGACAGTCACTACAAAACAGACAATAATAGTTCAATAATATCCGACCAAACAACATATCGCATAACGAAAGTACAATAATAACAAGACTCGTCGCCATAAACACAAAATTGGATTTTGTACGAGTTTGCCTTCCTACAACTACTTGATGAAATCTTAAGTGTTATACACATAACTGTAGTTTTTGGTTATACCACTCATCTGATAATGAGATTAATGGAGGCAAAGGAGACTCTAATACTATTATATCGATGAGTTGTATGTATTATTATATAGTACGAAGAAACTAGTAATTTTCGGAAACACAGGGTGGGCAAAAATGAATCTCTGTTAGAACTAATTGGATATCATATTTTGTGCTGGTAATATAGTTTGAAATTAGATTTGCACCATTATACTACTGAGATACATATTGATTAAGAAATTACAATCGCAAATTTTCTCAAATTACAATGTTAAGAATATGACACTAGCCTGCTCCTTGGTTGTTTGAAAGTACACGAAGATATGTAATGACATTAGTAAAATAATACACACATAGCCCAACATCTTGGACTAGGCCTAATGCCAGACAGACAGAGGACGATCATAAAAAAGAGAGAGAATAAGAAGCTACAGGGAACGCCACATACATAAGACAGTCCATGACACATAAGGCACTTGCGGAGGTAAAAGGGTACATACTTTAAGGAACAGAGGCACAAGGAGTGGCCTGGCAGACCACAAGGAATAGCTAGGAGAAGACACACCGTAAAATTACTGTTAAGATAGACGCCAAACTATCGACATACACTGAATAATTGGTGGAATCTAAATACTGGAAAAAGTATGATTCAGTCACTGACACAATCTGTCAGGGCTGTTACTCTTAATTCATCATTCTAGCCGACTAGTTTATTGTCGACGGAATAGTTACATGATTATATTGTAAAGCTTGAAACAAGAACATTGCCAAGACTTCTAGTGATTAGTAATTCCAATGTAAACAGAAGTATAACATGATTGTTTCATTAAACCCTCGTTACTGAAATTCAAAGTTTTCATGTCTTCCTCCACAAGAACAATGTATGAGACTGAACGTAGAAATATCAATAAAACACAAATTGTTACGACTTAACAGAAAGTCATGAACGGAAATTGACGGATTTAATTGATCTACGCGAATAAATCTGAAACTCATCAAGTTTGAGTGTTACACTATGAAACAAGCGGGAGAACAAATAGATTGAAATATTTGAATATGTTCTGTCAATGTTCCATTAATTGTTAGTTTAATAGTATTTGAATCGAAGATAATACAGTATATTAATAAAATGTTGGATATAAAACGAAAATAGGACGAACGAAGAATTCGAGCAGGAAATTCTACATACAGAGGACATAGCCACCCCAAAAGCAAAGAGAGACATGGAAATATAAACACATTGTACAAAAGACACGACTACAAGTGAAAACGCGACTAGACACAATAAGAAGTCGAAAATGAATATAACAAAATGACGCGTTTTGGGTATTTCAAATGAAATGCCATATCATATATCTATTTTCAGATTACAGAGGTCTAGCAGAAAATTTCACGAAGTACACATCTGTCCCAAAGAACAAGAAGAGATTAAAAAGTATAGAATAAAACTTATACTTATTAAAACCACTTACGCGGCATTTTGTTATTGTTCTTATAATATAAATTCATACAACTACTGTGTACACAATATGTAGCATTGCTTCAGATTTTCAAACGCAATAATGTATACTCGGATGACTTTTCATAAGTTAAATATATATTTAATGTGAAGAAAACATACACAGGGGGGATTAATGGATGGAAAAGATCACAGGACAAGTCAAGACAGCTGGCAGCAATAGGCCGAAACTGGGCAGGAAATAAACTGAACACCATATAAAGTGACAGAATTGCACAGGGAAAATGGAAATACAAAACACATTTAAAACACAAACAGAAATAACCATACAGCGAATTACAGCCTTGGAACTGTTAGTAAAAATATAGGGGGTTTAAATCGGTTTAACAGTAAGCTAAATCGTAGACTGTTGTTTCCTAGGGGCCTGTGTGGGGAGATAGTGTCGTGTGTATGTGGCGTTCCATGTAACAACTTAATCTCGTTCACCATTCATTCCACTTGTCTACACGCAAGGCAAAAGTTAATGATGAAGCTGAGAAGCAATTGTCACATACACAGCACACAATAACTGTCATAATCTCCAAAAACACGAGAAGACATTAACATAACATCAGCATATATGTAGGGAAAAGTCACAGACATCGACAGTTTGGCTGTAAGTATGTATATATACATACTTTGTATTTCCTAGAATTTATATTTGATAACGAATGAAGATAAATTGTAGTATTCAGAGGAAGAGATATTTGCAATAAAATCCCGCACAAACAGTAGTAAAATATAATTGATGAGATATAATTCGACTTCGAAAAAAAAACGAGAACGTGCTTCGAGTCCTTTGTTTTCTTTTCCCGATAGCCGTTCACAAATTTCCAATACCATAGGTTATATGTTTCGAAATTAACTTGATTTAAACGTTTGAATGGCTGATTTCATCTTTATACATAGATAAATATCAACATTGTGTCTGTTATTTGGATCACATATATATTAGGTTGACCGCACTCTAAAATGTAGCTTCTAATGATTTGTAAAATTAATCCGGCAAATAACTTTTACGATTCTTTAAATTGTTCTCCTATTGTTTTTATTGTGCAGTCAGAAAATTTCCCTGTTCGAAAACAGATGCTTTATTTTTAACATAATCCTTTCTTCCCCTTCACTTACTTGACCATCATGAACGTATTTTATATAACAAGTCGTTATATAAAATTCTCCTGGAATGTATAGAAACGTGTACAATCGATCTACCATCAAAGAAACTTCTTATCTTCAACATATGTACCGTCAATATATTTTCTATCTCACTTTACACCAACAATAGTAGTGTCTTTAAACGTTTTAACATATTTGTTTTCATTAGGTATTAAATCAATCAATTGATATAGTAATTCCAGACCGATAGTTTGCCAAATATTTGGAATGTATACCTACATGACCGTGATAAGATTAAGTTCATAACTCATCTACACACCCAAATCAGAAGGAATTTGTTATACCAACTGTTTAAAGGGACTCGACTCCAGATTCTAAATTGCAAAAAAATCAATAAATTGTTTCAAAAACCGATTTTTATCGTCTTGTTCGTTCGATGACAGTAAAATAAGATAATTGAATGATTAAAATGATCGAAAAGTTATGAAATTACGCCAGTTTTTAACATTTTTCCTTCGCTAAATCTATAGCGTTACTAACGGTATAAAAATTAAAAATAGAACCAGCGCTGAGGATTATGGGAGGTTTCAGAAATTTGCACTGGAATTCCGCGCGTGCGCAATCAATTGTAAACAGACTGACAGCCTTCGTGATGCCTGCTAAATAAACGGCTATCGCTAAAATGTGTACGCCAACTAGCCACAAAAACTGTTTCGGCTGACAAAATGTGAACATCGGGGACGAGGTGATCTTGTGGATTCAAGTAAAATAGTGTATTGGAGCGCAAAACGATTCTACAGTTGCAAAATGCGTGATAGACAGGTAAGAGGGATGTTCTCAAAATGATTGTTATCGTATTGAACGTAAACAATATGTTGTCAAATTTCAAGTATTTGTATAATTCGCTTAAGAATGTATGATAGACTGGAGTCAGCTTCGTAAATTAACAGTACCCCACCCTCCGAAGATCAATATACGTGTGTAAAGGATACTTTAAATTTGTGTTTAATTCGCTGGACTTGTAATCCAGGTGACCTGGGTTTGATTCCCTCATGCCTCGATCAAGAATGACAATTTCTCCTCCCACATGTATATTATTTTAGAGTTAATGAACTCTGGTGATTATGAAAGTAATTTAAAGGGGTAGGGCTCGAACCCACTACCCCTGAAATACTAGTACGGTGCTCTATTGACTGAGCTAAACTGATAGCCTTCTTACCCCACATCACTGCACATCCTCCTTCCGAAGCTCAACCACTGTGTGCTATCAAACACCGCTGCTACCATTGAGGTAAATCAAGGGGAAAAGTTCTGATGTCTATCTGTCTAACCCCAAACCACTACATTTCTGATGGCAATGTAATTGAGAGTTATGTTCTTGGTACAACATGATAGGCCAACAAAAATCTACTAAGGCAGTGTATCATGTACTAGTATCATGTTAGTAACTCGGATGTAAAGTACACTCTGTAACTAAGTGCACATTTCTTTATACCTGTAGTATGATGTATTTGTTATGATGTATGTTTTGCTTCCTCATGCCTTGTCTTGTCATGGATCATTGTATTTTTGGTCCATTTGGGCTTCTGCTTAGTGAGAGGAAGTCTCCCATCCCAAAGTTATTCAGATGCTTCCTAGCCTCAACTTCTACAACTTCTCAAATAAATTTGATCCATCATAAGACTAATTCAGCTGGTCAAATAGAAAGATTCAGAAGCTGATTCCCCATGCTTGGTAAAATTCAACCGAATTATTCTGTAGGTGTATTCTGATGAACCTTGATAGTTAAAATTATTAAGATTCATCAGACAAATTTGGAAGTGTTATCACTTTGCCTATACCCATACTAATTCCTTGTAAAATTATGTCTGATTGTAATGTTTGAGCTGTGAAACTAAAGTGAGCAAATCAGGACAACTATGCCCACCTTGTTATTGATAATGTTTGGTTTGTAAAACATAAGACCTATATGTATTATGTATATGTTATTTACTTAGGGTGAAGTTTGAATGATCAAGCTCTAACACAGAAGACATACATGTATGACTATGATCTTGATTATGATCTGGATGACCCCACATATCACTTTTATCAGCCAGAGGAGTAGGATATTTCCAGTGTGTAAGGTAACTACATTGAATTGTTATTTAAAGATTTTCATCTGTTAATTAAGTCAAATAACAATTTGACAGACATGATTTTATGACATTTCTGCTCTGATAGAATATAAGGTCATTTCAAATCAATAACTGGAAAATGAGGGTCTACTACCGACTCACTTCATAGATGTATATAGGAATCAAGTGTGTTGTCTGTTTCTTAGGTCAGTTTAGATATCTTGTAAAGCATGTTTTTATGCTTTTCTTTTGATAATCATGTTCTTTTGTCTTTTTTAAACTTTGTATTGAGTTGGTAGTAAGCATTAGTCCTGATAAGAAGTAAATCCTTCAAAAGCACTTGAATTTTGTGTCAAATGTTCTGTATGAACCACAGTTACTTGAAAGTTTCAAACTAACTATTTTAATGTTCTGTATGGCCTATTTACTATAATATTCTTATTACATTTGTACCATGAAGCATGATAGGAAAATATTTGTTAGAAAATAAAATGTTTGTTGGTACAGAATGTTTTACATGTCATAGGAATATTAGTAAAGCTATTTATAAGTAAATCTGGTGAGTAAAAAGCATTGGAGCTAATCATGATTATTTTAAATGTAGTTTGCATGTATGAAAGACAATGAAGTATTAAAACCATTGTTGAAAGATGTAACCAATCATTGTGCTGAAACATTAGGTGGCACTGTACTTGAAATGAAGGTAAATTTTTTCTTGAAGCTATGAAACATTGAAGCCATCTTCTAACAGCATATACCAACCAATTGGGTAATACATTCTTTAATGCACTTCATTTTAGAGTGGTTTTATGTTAAAAGTATATTATTATTGAGCCCTTAGCAATGGGCTTGATATAGTCGCCACAATAGCGATACGGTCTATGTGCGTGCTCATGACTGTCAGTTAACATTTGTTTTATATATTTATACACTCGGGGATTCCACTAGGTGCTGAATCTCAAGGGTCATTTTGATAATTTTTGACCAGATGTTGCCATTTTATGGCCAAAATGCCTACAATAAAGAGAAAAATTGACCCTTCAGCCAGAATCCTAAGGGTCAAACAAGGGTCAAATGGAACCCCTGACACTTATTTGATCATTTACATCCTATTTTTCATCTTGAATTTTCTCATGACATAATTATAATGTCAAGTGTTATGGAAATATTTGCATGATTTCATTTTTTAATAGAATTTGTTGTTGTATTTCATTCATACATTTCAACTAGTGGCTTCTATCATTAAGAGTATCTATATATATTTCAGACAAAGTGGGCGTCTGTTCTAAAAACAGTGCTAATGGAGCTAGGCCCTTGGAAAATGTTACCATAGAGCAAAACGCTTAGTAGAAGCACAAACGATTCCCATAGTACAATGTATGTTGCATGCCAGTAAGTATACTAATTATTAGTACAAACATAGATTAAAAGATTACTTTGCTGTGAAATAACATTTAAAAAGATTTGATATTGTGAGTTTCAGTTTGTCAGTCTTCATCAGGAATACTATTATAAAACAACAGAACAAAATGCTATAAATTAATAGCTATTTCTGTTGAACTATATATAATAAAACCACACTGAGACTAGTGATGGATAATCGGACAAGTTTCATTATCGATAACCGAATTGGACATAATCTTATGTCATTAAATCATTTCATCATTCAATAAATGTTTTTGTATGTTTACTTTGCATATATGACCCTAATGGTGCATAAGTAACCCACTCTTTCCGTTGGTAACTGAAGGTTACTTCTTCTATCTCTTTGGTACCTACTCATACTTTTGGAGAATTTGGAGAATTTCTTCAACATTACCCTAGTATACTAAATGCTTAAAAAAAGGAAGAATTTCATGAAAAAACAACCCTTGCATTTCCAGTTACCAGGTTACACTATATCTATGGTTACTTTGAAGTGACTTTTGGTTACTCTCTGTAATTATTGGTAACTTTTCTCATACTATCAAAATATGAAAAAACTACTCTTGCATTTCCAGTGACCAGGTTACTACACTATATATATGGTTACTTTGAAGTTACTTTTGGTTACCAAGTCAACTGAATGGTTACTTTTCTCATTCTATCAAAGTATGAAAACAGACCCTTGCATTTCCAGTTACCAGGTTACTACACTATATGATATATCTATGGTTACTTTGAGGTTTCTCACTCTATTTAATGGAAACTTTTCTCATATCTATTACTTTGTATATTTGTATTTGACTGAGTACATTGAAACCATTTCTATATAACTGTAATATTTGAATGTCGCCGACATCGGATGTCCAGTGATGATTTTTGATTATTTTCTATAATCGCGCCATCACTAACTCAGTAACTGAGATCCTTGAAAACTGGTTTTCTTATTGAGGTGGTCTTAACAATGAGGTTGAATAAAGAGTAAACAATGAAAATGGCCTTTCAAATTGTGATATTAATTTTGAGGTGGTCTAATTGAGATGGTATTTAAGTGAGGTTTTACTGTAAATATATGGTGTACAGCATTTCCAATAAATCCTATCATGCTTTTAGGCTTGATGTTAATACATTTTCAATTGCAGAAGAAAGCTTCAACATGCATCTACTGAGTAGCCACTAGACTACAAAACAAAATGGCTTCAGGTACTTATTATGTTTACATATTTTTATTTTATTTTGAGCATTATTGAGTAACAAATGTGATTGACAACTGATTAATAAAGTTGGGAAGTCTAGGCTAAACTCCACATTTGTCATCACTGCTTCTGCTCTGAATTCTTGAAAACTTCAGAGGCAAAACATTTGTAATATTTCTGACTGACAAATACTTATGCTAAACATTATATTGGTAATTTAATCAGTGTGAAGTTATTCTCATAAATGGTTTACAGCTAAAATTGACTGCTGTAACTTGACATTATCTGGTTGGCACACTATTGCTACTGAAATTTCAAATCAACTGAATGTGAATATCAAATCTAGTTTGACAAAAAGTACTGGTTACATCCTGGTGATACTTGCAAATAGTGCAGCACAGTCTAAATCTGAATTTCGTTGTAGATTCCAATGCAAGCTTGTATAAACTTGATGTTCTTAGTGATTTTTATTTTGGTTACAAGTTCTATTTTCAAATAATATGAACTAATCTATTTTTGTTCCAGATGCAAATGAACATACTCAAAGGCAACCAACAATAATTTGAATTGTGACAAAGGAGTATGAATATATTCCTAATCTGCTGATGGAAATTTGTATGGAATTTGTTGTAAATCTGTTGTTAACATGACACTTGAGGAGCATCATCCCCAACACATTTCAGCCACCATTGCTCCAATATCACCACCAGTTGAGAGAGACAAACAAATTCTGGACTGAAAGGGTGGTAGATCACTGAGATTGATAATTGATGCGTCAACCGTTTGATTATCTTGGCAAATTATTGGCAAGATCCAGTTTAAGCCAAGACCTATATGCCATTGATTTTTAAAAAAGACAAAAATGTTCCAGTCTTTAAATAGAATGTTGTTCCAATAAGACTTCAGTCAAGTCTGAATACCGGTTATAGGAGAACAGATGGTCTACAGTGTGTTTGGGCAATTTAAACTTGACAGCAAATAAGTTGTACTTGAAGCGCAAAAGTATTTAGAACAATTCACTCTTTTACATTTATCTAGTTATATTACCAACTCAACCAGCGAGGAACAAGTGAAGACAAGTTACATTTTTGTCGAGCCTGCTTGCAATGAAATCGATATAGTCCCAACAACAGTGATCCGGGGTGTGTGTTTCCGTCTTGATATTCTTTTTCTGGACCATTACTCAAATGTCTTTGCATAAATGTTAACCATGATGAGACAGAATGTTGCGAGCAAGATCCATGTCTGTAGCTTAAAGGTCGAACTCACATTTAGAGGTCAAACACGGGTCTAAAACATCGTGTCCAGACCATCACACTGTCATTTATTGAGGGACTTTCAAATAACTTGGTACAAATGATTACCATGATGAACAGTGTTTCACACGCAAGACACGTGTTCTTAGCTCAAAGGTCAAGGTCACACTTGGAGGTCAAATGTCTGAAACATCTGATCATAACGCTGTCATCTACCTATATAGAAATTTTCAAATTATGTAGCACAAATGTTTACCATGATGAGACGACCCATACACTACCAGTACATTAAGATAGCTCAAAGGTCAAGATCACACTCAGAAGTCACAAATGGGTGAAATAGATATGCACTCACTGTACACCATTATATATTGGTATTCTCTTGACAATTGGTGGGCTTGACATGTAGCCTTCACTCAGGTCATCTAGTTAGTAAAAGTGCTCTCATGAAATATGATTATTATACAACATATCATTACTTTTATTCTCAATAATGAGGTGCATCATGAAATGACATGATTATTTAGATCTTTATATTTTTCAATTCAATAGTTCAGTTAATAGGTTCTGTTGAATGCAGCATGTAAGAGTTATTATGTAAGGAGATGTCATGTAGTTTTCAGTGTTGTACAATGTCGCAATACAAGAATTGTTTTTATTTATGTTTTTTTTGTTTCAGTATAGATGTTTTTCTTTCTGTTGAAATACAGTCGGACCTCATTTTTATGTCTCCCTTAGAGACACATTTTGTCTTTGACGTCTGTCTGTCCGTCAGTCCACTTTCAGCTTGTCAGCATTTCATCTCCTATACTGTTGGGTGAAATTCAGCCAAACTTCATAGGATTAATCAACATCAAGGGTAGTTGTGCATCTTTGTTGTTTCGTTCTGCTCGGATAATGCTCGGAGTTATGGCCCTATGATGTGTTGATTCATATTTATTTGTCCGCGCTTCATCTCCAATATTGCTGGTTGGCTTTCAACCAAACTTCTCAGGATTGATAAGCATCAAGTGTAGTTGTGAATCCTTGTCGTTTCGTTCTGCTCTCTGTTTTTATGCATGTACAGTGTTTCTCTGCGCTTCATCTCAAATACGACTGGTTGGATTTCAACAAAACTTCACAGGATTGATATGCATAAAGTGTAGTTGGGAATCATATTCGTTTCGTTTCGCTCAGATGATTTTTCACTGAATAATGGCCCTTTGATGTCATCGGGGAGACATGTTTTTGTTTAAAAAAGAACCATGTAGTTTTAATTGTCATATAATATCTTTATTGTACATGTACATATTTCTTTCAGAGTAGATATTTCTATTTCGGTCAATATACTGTCAGTCGCACCTTGTTTATTGACAGCCTTCTATCGGAATACGTGGTATCATCCGAAATAAATGTCACGTCCCAATGTATCTACTTATGCTTGTCGAAATGAAATTGGCTATTTGAAACCATGTTTACTTTTTAATAGAATTTTGGACCTGATGAATTCGACAGAACTGATCCGACTTCTATTGTTATTTCATGAATGTGTATTTAACTGCATAAAATGTTCGGTAGTAAATAAAATTCATATTTGTTGCAGCAATTCTTTTGTATTTAATTTGCTATTAGTTGTATCTTCAAGGTATGTCGGATTTGTGCTGTTTCTGACTTATAACAAAATTCAGGACAAAAATAAACAAGAAGAGGTTGTGCAGTTAAACAAGATATATTTGCTAACCATTTTTACTGAATGTCTATGAATTTGGATTATGATAATGTAAACCAAATATACATATCTATCATAAAATTGTGACATAATAACATTTGCTAGTTTGCATAACATAGTACACAAGATATAGCACTTGTAAGAGTCAAATGCTCCCAAAAATGTGTCTTATGAACTCACTTTAAAAAGATGCCATTGTATCATAATAAACTTCGTTACCCTTGGACTAAACACAACATATGGTTCACGGTCTGTACTGTCCATATTTCAGAACTCTTGAAAATATAATTAAACAAACACTTTTTGCATGAAGTGTAATATTTAAAACAAGACGGCTATGGTGGCCTTTTATTGCTCACCTGAGTACATTGCCATCCTGGTTTCAAGATTCCATGAGGATTTTCAATGATTTGACCTTGTGACCTACTTTTTGACCCAACATGACCCAGTACCACACTGGAATTGCATCTTATTAAGACCAACATTCTGATCAAGTTTTATGAAGTTCCGATAGAGAATGCAGCCTCCCAAGAATCCTTAAGGATTTTCAAACATTTGCTTCTGTGACCTAGTTTATGACCTCAGATGACCCAGTTTCAATCTTGACTTAGATTTTATTAAGGCAAACATTTTTACCAAGTCACACTTACATAAAGTAAAAATGAAACCTCTGGAGTGTTAACCCAGTTTCGAACTTGGACTATATTCCATTGAGACAAACATTCTGACCAAGTTTAATGCAGACCAGGTAAAAGATGTTACATATTAAGTGTTAACAGTCTAAATTGTAGACGACGACGGACACGGGGCGATCCCAATAGCTCAACTTAAGCACTTCGTGCTCAGGTGAGCTAAAAACACTGGACATGGTCGAGTTTGTTGGACTCTTGGTCTCAAACAAGCATTAAATTTAATACAAACATTAAAAATAGTTTAATTAATAAAAAAGTCCCATTACTTGTTATTATGACTTTTCCCCTGTTGAATTGATTAATTTCAAACTAACTGTACATCAATATAGGTGCATGATCAGTGAATATTACTTGATAAACCCTGACACATCTTCTCTGGAATATTTTTTATTTCTATGTTTCTCTCTATTACTTTTAAATACTGACTAAAATGCATAAAAAGTTTCAAAATTAAATTGCTATACTACATTCCAGCTAACTCATTGGAAAAATCTTTCATTTGAACATTTGTCTACAAGTTATTTCAATAGAGAGTAATGACAAATGGAGATACAGTGGAATCACATTATTATGCAACATTTAAATTTTATGCAATGCTATTAACTATTTGAACATATCTGAAACACAGCCGAGTTTAAAGTTGTGTAGCTGTTCATAAATGAACAAGGATCGAGTAAGTCGCTGTGGTGTAGTGGTTAGCATACCGGAACGGAGACAGGGGTGCGAATCCTGGTAGCTCCATTGACCAATTTTTCATGTTCCTCAAAAGATGAGTTTATAACTATCATTCCAACATTTCTCAAATGAACCAGAACTGGTGGATGAACAAAATATTACACTTTAATTAAAGTGAATAAACCCCAACTTTTGATGTCTAAGTTGAATGAACATGAGCATTGAAACTGAAAATTAATATTTAAAATACCATTTATGAAAGAATTACCACTGGATGGGGTAGTTTGACTTTGCAAGGTTCATCAACTTTTGTCAAGAAATAACAATTGTACTAAAAAGAAATAATGTTAACAATCTTTAGAAGATGTTCACTTGCACATTGTATTTAATCTATCATCAACCAACACAATGTCTACTTGGTATACTAGTCCCCTTCTGGATTGAAAGATTTGTTCTGTATATCTATGAACATAATCAGCTAGTACAAGTCTTTGATTGTATCCCCGCAAGCACCCATATAGTCATAGAACAAGCTGCCTATAGGCAGAATGCATGTAGGCTCTGCTCTATCTGTGTCTTCTTAATGACTATGCTAACATGTCATCTCTGAATGTCAGTTGTAGGCGCAACGTTAACTGATCAGTGATTGTTTACCTATCCTGAAAATACAAAAATACAACACAGTAATATATAGCTACATAAACTTAATTCTAAAAAATAATCAACAGAGTTTGTAATGAAATGCAAATTTATGCCAACATTGAAATTAATAAACAAAAAAGTTTAATAAATAAAAAAGTAAGTATTTAGTCCCTGCTTAATGGTTATCATAAACAGTAGGAAGACTCATACATACCCTATTGTCAAAATGGTGGTCGAGAAATTGAAACCCACTGAGTCAGGTGTGATCAATATCTAACAATCTCTAATTTAGGCACAAATACTGGTTAGTTACCAAGAAAGCAGTCATCAAGAGTGATAAGTATAAGCTTTTTGAAAATGAGTAAGTTTCAGCTTAACTGTATTTGTATTGGTATAAATATACAAGGACATTGAAAAGATAAGGAAGGTACATTTGTTTACCTAACTGGTTGTCTGCCGTTGCAATACTGTGGGGCCATTCTATAGCAAACTCTGTCTTCATCTCTGTACAATGTACATATACACCAGCTGGGTACAGGCGCTAAGGGTCCTGGTTCAAGGGGCCCCTTTTGACTTTTTGTGAGGACAGCAGTTATATCCAATATTACCAGAGGCTGACTTTCCTTCGGCTTCTTCAACGTTTTTCTTCTTTCATCATCCATCGTTCTATCATGTCCTGGAAGCATAATTGCTCTTTATATAAATACATTTATAAACAAAACTTTAACAATGCAGACAACAAGCAAATTTGTTGAATTGATATCCCTTGTAGAATAAGACAAATTACAGAAAATATAAATCAATTAGTTATTTAATATCCATCGAAAATACCACATATAGTGAGTCGTAACTTTGAGGACATATAATAATAAAAAAAGTTTCATAAGCATGAGCTTGTCATGCTCCCCTCGAAGAAGTTGGTGTTTATACATGTAGCTATGGCATTGGATATGCATCATTCCCTAGACTGGTGGATGGACAGACAACCCTTAATCATATAAATACCAACCATTATGAGATTGCTTTGGGTAGAAAAATCTG
Source organism: Mactromeris polynyma (assembly GCA_032209605.1). Classification (NCBI taxonomy): domain Eukaryota; kingdom Metazoa; phylum Mollusca; class Bivalvia; order Venerida; family Mactridae; genus Mactromeris; species Mactromeris polynyma. Next base: position 6,540,641 of record JASFXZ010000021.1, on the reverse strand, counting down.
TACAACTCTTTATAACATCATTTTAGCTGCTCGTCAGAAGCAAAGGGCTTTAATTCTCCCATACTCAAGTGGATTCATAGGGCATTTAATATGCATCATTCCCATACCTATTATTATATTCAAATTGCAATGAAATTTAGATCTGACCAACCAGCACCAAGATGTGGTTCCAATTATTTTCCATAATTATAATACATGATCATTTGAAAATACCAAAGGTCCATAACTCTGTCATACACTAGTGTAATGTAACAACATTTGATATGCATCATTCAAATACCCTTCTATATTCATAGGAAGTTTCAATGAAATCTGTCCAACCAATACCAAGATATCGCTCCGGAAAGAAAAAAGTGTGACGAACAGGCAACACCAAAACAATATCCGCTACCAAAACCTTCGTTTCGGCGGGGGATAATAAAAATTAAAATCGTAGAATGAGGTGGACAAAAGGAGACAAAATAGCTCAATTTTAGAACTTCAGATCTAAGTGAGCTCAAAAGTTTGAAACAAACGTTTGGGCCATTCTTGATCTTAAGATGAATTGAAATGAGCTGTACATTTTACATATTACATGTATAAAGCATGGAATAATTATACTCAGGAAAAGATCAACACAGCTACTAGAAACGATTTGTCAACTGCGCATCTATATATATACAATGTATATAGATATATTATAAGACTCACAAAAAGTTTAAAAGCATGGGGAACTTTAAACTCAGTGGAAATACATTAATGAATTCGAACTGATTTTTAACCTACATGTGCTTGCTGTCTTCCCTCTTCACGTAGCCGCATCATATTCTCCTCTTCATCTTAAATTCAATTTCAAACAGCCTTCATCTGAACACTCACTGTCCATCCCTACCATGGCCTCTACCTTCCCATGCCCCTGTATAGTGCAGTGTCTTCGTCACAGAGGCTGGTGACCCCTACAAATATTAAAAAAGCTTTCCTGTAAATTAACACATATGTTTAAGAACTTGAACCCATCAATAGATGATCCTTTGTAAAGTTTGTTAATTATGATCTATCAAGGGCTACTTTCATTTTCATTCATGCTAATTAAGATAAAATAATCGTATAAACCATTTGAATAATAAAATACTTGCTTCATGAGAGGGCATTTTAACAAAATGGTGTAAATAACAAATAATATTAACTTACAACATAGACCCAATTAGCTAATTAGGTATCGTCAAATTATTTTGAAATGACCCCTCGTGGTAATGTCGCTATGAAGAATGTCCAATTACGTCAATATTTCAACGATCAAAATAAAATTCAAGTCGTCTTTGTCTGTAAGACGTATAACTGACCTAAATACTGCCAAAACATCGTATATTTATTGGATAACAAACAATGTGAAACGAAGAAAACACTTACTACGTCGGCAATCGGAGACACAGATTCTGCAGTCTTGTCTTGTTTACAAATGTGTAATCGGTCACGTGGTATTTGTTCTATATTCGCTGCGGGAATTCCGTGTTATAAATATCTCGGGATACCCCGACCTACTCAATGTTTATCGTACGAAATGGACTCGATTTTTTATGAAAAACGCATTTTTTAACATTTTAAACTACATTTCTCCATTAAATATTGTGTTAAATAGAATTTAACGCAATTATTTCTCAAACATGTTTTTTTGGGTCATTCTGGAGTCGAGTCCCTTTAAACATTGATAATTAGGTAGATACCTCGCATTCAATCAATGTGTCAACAATTCAAATCATTGCAATATATATGTTTCGATATATATCTATGCAGAATTAACAATAAATGAGTTTTGGCATAGAAACGTGGACTACTTCACCTGAACAAGAGCGTCAAGCACAATCGTTAATAAAGTCAGTTATCTTTCGCTATAGGAAACAACATAATTTGATAACAAAGGTTGTACGTATCTCGCTTTGAACATTTCGCGTATTATCATAATTTAATTTTACAAAGAAGAGTTATTACAAAATAACACTTGAAACCCGAATAAAACCTCAAATGAATATCACATTTAAAATCAAATTAAAAAAAATCAGATAAATAAAGTATTCCGTTTGTTCGTTTTCAAATTGCAATTGAAATTTCAAGTAGTTGGATATAGATGTGAGTAACATAGATTTTGACACTTACCTGTTGTTAAATGTTTCGTCCATTGTTGCTGATCTGTAAATAAGTTTCAACTAGTCAAATACTTCGCACGTATTCATCCATTGAGAGCTTTACCATTGATAAAAACAATCACTATTCACCTTTCAAATTCAACTTGCATGCGCAATACAAATAAAGATATATGAACATATAGCTTATTTAGTAACCAAAAAATTGTCCATACAAGCTACATCGTAACAGCGTTTATACATGTTTGATACAGAACTTTATTAGCGCTAAAAATCAATTTACAAAGATGTTTATCACAATCAGCACATATTATTTCCGTATAAGATTCTTAGATTTATGCCAATTCATTATAAATATATTATATATTTCTTTCACTACCTAGGTAACAGTAAAACTAACAAAGCTCTGGTTATGATCACGTCTGTTATAGCAAGTGAAGTGAATTAAAACAAGAAGATAGGTGTTCATATAACAGCTCTCTGCAGCAAATTCCTTCGTATCGGAAACTGTTACAGAGATGTCGATATATTCCTTCATAATGTTCACAGAATATTGTTCCTGTCTCGTGATAGCGGTATACAGTTGTATAGCTGTGGTTTTTCTTCTGTTTGTGTTTAGTTTTTTCATATTTTATTGTACAAATTTATACATTTTTTCCACAAACATACACATAATGACTTGTGCATACATACAAAAAGGTTAGGCCGAAAGTTTTAACAACATTATCTAGAGCCCTCCTCTTTATGTTTATGTAAAATTTAATATGATATAATACTTGACTATGTACCGTGTTGGTTATAAGTTGAATAAATAATGTATAGTGTTTATTTTCGTACGATAGTTTAGAAGGTGACCTGAAACGAAACGTTGTCTAATGCGCTTTTCTTCAAGAGATGTTAGTAGTTACCCGTATTCATGTTTATATTTACTCTCAATACTTAAAACTCACAATGAATAGTTAACCAGCACTCATACATTTTAGTTTTAATTTATACCCCCCCCCCCCCTTCTATAATTTATTTGTCCCCAATTTCGGTTAGATTATTATCTCTTTCATATCCTTCCTTCGTGTTTGTGTTCCAGGTCCCCTCCTTTTTGTAGGCGAAGCTGTTACCATCGTCACAGCTTATTAAGCTGCAAAATCTCTTTGTCCTTGTATACTTCGCACACGAACATTCGTACGATGTTGTCCCAGAACACCGAATGACTTGAGTTTTTCGGAATGTTGGTCCCTTCTATATCTAATACTTTCTGACAGACTGGTACGCATGCAGATAATTGAATCAAATAACGCTTCTTGATATATGTACAGTCCTGTTTACATTTACCCTTTACTCGGAAGAGTGATAGTCCTCCGCAATGTGTATTAGTAAAAACATGACGTCATGTATCTTTCTAATATAGACTTGTTCCAATAAATCAGTGAACCAAATTTAGATACCTAACATTAATTACTAAAAACCGACTAGACAAGATGCTAATATCTCAAATATGTGCTGTTGTTTGTGGTAATCCCTCATTTCAGATACTTATTATTATTTTCCTCACTGACTGCAGGTATGTTAGACGCGATTTCATTGGTCTATATTGATGATTGGACCAAATAAATTACTTATAACAGCAAAGTAAAAATATGACCGTCCATCAATGTTCAATTAGCAGATATTTGAAATGTCACAAGAAGAGAAATTGCATAAATATGACATGTTGACATTATCATTCCTCGGCGATATCACTTAAGTTTATCTAGATATCTGTTTTGATAAATGTTGTGTCTTTGGAGACAAATTAACATGTTTTTTCTCGTATTTACGCGGACCCGTCCTCTTCCGACGGAATTTACATTGTTTTCGATGTAGTACTCAGCTATGAATACAAATTAATGATCAAGTCGAGCATTTTAGTCATTACTATTGGATACTAAGATTGAACTACTAATCATTTCAGATTTAATCTCCTTCCGATTGTAAACTATTTGCCTCTGATAAAAAGAAGAGGATGAAAACGTTGGAAAAAAGCTCTATCTATGCAGTTGAGTATCATACATTATTTTACAATGCATGGATTGCAGCGTTCATTTTGCAAAAGAGAGAGAATAAGTAGCTACAGGGAACTCCACATACATAAGACAGTGCCCCCCACGCAGACCTCCGGGAAAACAACAATCCATAAAACACTTGAGGAGGTTAAAGGTACATACGTTAAGGAACAGAGGCACAAGGACTTGCCTGGCAGACCATACGGAATAACTAGGAGAATCAACGCGGACAGTGAAGATAAGGGGGAATAAATGGATAGAAAATATCAAAGCAAAAGTCAAGACTCTGTAATAAGCATACAGCTAATTACAGCCTTCGAACTGTCAGTAAAATACTGGGGGTTTAAATCGATTTAACAGCTAGCTAACCTCACACTTAATCGCTATATGGTTATTGATTTCCAACAAATATACATAAATTGACCAAGTATCATTTCCTGCTCGACTTCTTCAAACATATTATATAAGTTCGGTAGTATGCATTCCATAAGACATTAAAGAGATTCAACTTTATTACTAAACCACCGTATGTTATGTACAATACTGTAGAGAATTTTACAAATTATGTTTTACGCATCCAGCGTAAACGTATAACACATCCGTGGATCAAAATGATCTGTTTTGAGAATCTGTGTACTCCATGGCGAGTGGTACTCTATGATGCTCTATGAACAGTTGATACTGCAATTATATCTTTTGCGGTAAACAACTTAAAAGGGGCTTCAGATTTTGAAGACCATAATAAGTACATTTATCACATTCATTATTCAAGCTAATACTTCTGGAAGCACTTGCGAGACATAATTCGTCATTCATTATAAATGACATCACAGTTATCTAGAAAAGCTGGGATGTTCTTATTTTAAGTAAACGACACATAAAAAGCTTCCGTTTTTTCTCAACTTGTACTCAATGCCTGCAGTCTATACAGCACACATGCAGGCTCCAAATAAAACGTGCTAAAGTTTCTTTTGTTAAGTCGCATAATTATATTTCAAGGCAAAACAATGGTTCACCTATGTTCAAAGGCCAACATCGTCTAGTACTCTATATTATACTCAGCTAGCTAAAGTCGGTGAACTCTTCTAAAGGTGAGGTACAAAATCAGAAATGCATTTGTGTAGCTACAGGGTTCTGATTAAATAAATCACGAAAAATCACGAAGTTTGATTTACAAAAGGGAATCACACAGCGTTTTCAAGACACTTCATTCGCCTATTTAATGAATATTATCTACATAATTTTTACACGTTATTTTAGAGAGTGTAAAAATAAAGTCAGTCAATCCGACGCAGTTTGAAAGTCTAGAAAATATACGATAATGGAATTTAGTGACAAGCAGTGACATCTTGATCAAAATGTAAAGTATATATCATACAAATGCCAATTTGCAAATGGAAACTACATTATGTAATCGTTAATACAACTATGCAGTACATAAAATCAAAGCTTTATGCCAAGAAACTAATCCATCGATTGCCATTTGATAGGATGTTTGAGAATATCAAAAAATAAAAACGCACGTGCTCATAATTATTTTATTGTCAAGTCGGTTCGAAACAAATGACATCGAATTGAATATGTTACTGTATGTATTTTAAATGACAACATGGATCATATTAATTGAATAGATTATTGTGTTGCTTCAGCATAAGTAGAAAATGTCTCATGGAGATCTTACGTTTCAATGAATACTTTTTATACTGTAAAAATGCATCCGGCATTTCGTATGAAAGCTGAACAATCTGAAAAAATTCGCATGCTTAGCACGTTAGGATGGAATGCATATTTTCAATTAAGCACAGGATAAATGCAAATTCACACAGTCGTAAGTGAGAGAATTAGTTGCTACAGGGAACGCCACATACACAAGACAATGCCTTCCCACACAGACCCTCAGGAAAACAACAGTCCACAAAACATCAGGCAATGAGGATGTGCACGGATAAACACGCATGGGAACTGGAGCGCAAGGAATGGCCTGACCGACAATAAGGAGCAAGTAAGGAGAATAAAGTAGGACTACCAGTGGGTAACATTTAATGGATTGAGCGCATCACGGAACAAGCCAAGTAAACAAATAAATAGCAAAAGGGGCACAAGAAACGAACATTAAACCCAAATTACTCCTTAAAACTATACATATACATACAGGAATTACGATGTTTGAGTAGATCAAATGTTTCTATGTTTCTATTGTTACAGTTATACATTTATCAGTGAATGGTTTGCATGACATTATTACGGAGTACATATATTTTGTTTAGTTCAATTAAGAATAGAAGTTTTGGGGAGGTGTCGGTAATAAAACGTTGTCGACATTTGGCTAATAAGATTTGTATTTTCCTGTAATTCAGCAACTCTTGCTCTTTAAGTTTACGATATAGATACTCGTCTTGCAGGGAAATGTATCTGTATTCTTGATCCTGTAGAACGTGAACATAACTGTATAGTATTACATTAAACGTTTCTATGCCCGTAGTTAGTTTCTAAAAATGTTTAAATGTTTGAATTACTGTCGTTATTTAGACCAAAAGACGACAGAGGAAATGATTCTTGACAAACTAGGTTTCTCCTAAACTAATTGTATACCAGTATTTGAACATATTAGGGATGGAATAAATGCTCATTATAGCCATCTGTGAGAACTTTGTTAAATTTGCTGGGAATCAAGGCATTTATCTTCACATAGACACATATTCAGCATAACACAATTTTCCTATACATACTATATATTGTACGAACATATTATAATCAACGTTTATGTACTTGAAAACGTCTAGACACATGAATTCAATTAGCGATATTACTTTCAATGTGTATTTAATCTTCTTCGAGTTGTTCACTATGATTTCACATAAACTTACCCTACATAACGAATTGCTTTTATTTAACTAACGAAAATAAATGAAGATGCCAGGGAAGAAATTCCATATGCAAAGTACACAGACACCCAATAGGCATACGCAGACACGGATATATATATACATATATATAAACCGATAAAAGAGACATAACGCACATATATATATGAATAAGGGCAACGTCTTGGAATTGCCAGTGGCAAAAAATAGCACTTGGGGGTTTTAATCTGGTTTATATACTCATCCCAGTATACCTAAGGAACAACGATAAATGTAAGTAGCACAATTCCGGCTTGAACACTACTCACCATATGACACGGTGAACATAGGGTAATGCATGGTGCACACGTATACACACTACAATTGACTCCAAAGGTCCCTTTTTGCAGACACTTATGACATCATAACAACAAATTGAATATCCACCAACAAGCAGGAAGAAACGTGATTGACAATGTTCATTATTAAATAATTTAATGATTATGAGATGGGCTCAGGATTATAACAAAGAAAACTCATCCCTCTGCACTGCTAGTTCACTCAGATTGGAGCGCATAGTGCCGAGTGAGGTTAATACCAAACTCTGCCTTTACTCAGAGGAATCAACATGGCGTATTTTGTCAGACAACAAGAACTTAGACAACGTATTTTACGCAATTATCGTCGTATATGTCTATTTAGACGGGATTTGACACTACTGACATGCCCGACGACGCCATATACAAGGGTTTTAGATTTTGTAAACGCTGTATACTGGGGTCGTTGGGCGATATAGGTGATGAACTACAACATCCACTCATCGATAGAAATCAGCCAGTGTCTTCCCTTCTTCAGCTTTTGTTTTGTTTACGTTTTCTAGCAACCGGCGCATTTTATAGTGTCATTGGCGACGGCATGCCCGTTTCAAAGTCAACACTATGAAAGGGGGGCATAAAGAGTTGCACTTGTCCGTCTGTCTGTCCGTCCGTCCTTCCGACCGTCACAAAATCTTGTGTCACTCATATCTCCAAAAGCATATGAGCCAGAGTCATAAAATTTTACATGAATGTTCACCAGCATGTGTAGTTGTGCACCTGGGGTTTCATGCTTGTCTGTGCCCAGTAAGTACAAAGTTATGGCCATTGACTTAGTTAAAATATAGCCTACAGAGTATGCAATCTTGGGTCACCAATATCTCCAAAAATATATAAGCCAGAGTCATAAGACTTTACAGGAATGTTTACCAACCTGTATAGTTGTGCACCTTGTGATTCATTAATGGTTACGCCCAGTAAGTGTAAAGTTATGGCCCTTGACTTATTACCATAATCAGTACAAGTGTTCACTTGGTAATTTTGACATCCATTCACAAACTATGAGCAGAATAATAGCATTTGCTTTTGTGACAAAGGCTGCAAGTGGGGACATAGGACGCATTCTAGTTTAAATTGTATTGATAAATTATGTTCAGAGCAAGTTGTCGTGAATTTATCGTGTATAAGTCAAAATATAAAAATTGTGTCGTCTGCTGATCGTTTTGGTCAGGTACTTCTCCAGAAAGGTAGATAACTCGCGAATATTGATGATATTCATCCCTATATTATTCGTAACGGCTTTTTTCGTGCCAAGGTTATAAATTAAGTAACAAGTATACAAATCCGCAACGCAAATGTTTTATCACAGTATAACATCAATGTGATATATAGTTATATACATAAATAATTATACTCAATCACATCGTTTTCAGCAAGCAATATTAAGACTTTTATCATTATATAAATGTATAATTACAGGATTCCAAAATGCAGTGGGTGCCATTGATGGCAATTTCATATCATATGGATATGCGACCCGTCATCCAATGAGCCTGGTTTCTTGAATTCACTAAATGTACAGGTAAGATGATTATTGCGCATCTACTGTTTATTATTTGTTACCAACTGTTTGTATTAAGAATTGGCAACGCATTTGTCACACAATGATCTGTAACAATAATGAAGTATGTACCAATTTAAAGAGACTACTATTTCAATTTATAACAACTGTATTGTCATTTGATGAGTATATAACATTCGTGAATATGAGCATACGAGATTCTTAAATTTCTTGAAAAAAACCCGGAGTAATCACATTGTACACATTATGAAAACTTGACATATTTCCAAAATTAGCTACCATTAGTTTTAAATATATCAGAACATGGTCATTTGTACATTGTTCTTTCAGATAACATGTGATGCATCGCATAGAATAATTAAATATGTTGTCAGATGGCCAGGGGCGGACTTGATTCAACACTCCGAGCACACGGAACAGAATATTATCCAATCAAGTGTAGCGGAGTAGTCCTCGGAGTGCCGCTCGATTTACTCTTTTGAAAAGGTGGGGTGATTGGAGTACATCACGTGACAATCATGGCTGAACGCCGAACCATGTTTCAGTGCGAGGAATGCGCGAAGTGGTTTTTCTCCATGGAAGTGTTTACCAGACACGCTTGTTGTGTAAACGCAAGTAAGTTATATGAAAAACGAAACGTTTATGTGCAATACTTGTTCGTTACGTTGTTAGGGTGTAGAAATAAGCGTTTTGTTGATTCGGACCATGTCCTATTCGGCCCTAGACTAATCCGGACCTTAATTTGACTCGATTCTTGGACATGCATGATGAACTATTTAGTAATATTTTATGGACAACTTTGATTTTGAGCCAGGAAAGAAATATTATATAATTCTTTCTGAATTCAATTGATTGGCACATATTCAGAAATACATTCAGTCAATATAATGGCATATTTCGACAAAACAAGTGACATAATTTCAGCTTATTTTAATGATATTTTAAATACTAAAATGTACTGTATCCCTGTGCATGCTGATTCGATTTAAACTTTCCTTAAAGTGAAATGTTTTTTCTTTTTAATTTCAGGGCAACAAGAGACAGCTCCAGCAGATGAATTTGCAGATGCAGGAATAGTTATGCTTGAGAATACTACTGAAGAGGATATAGACAGTCAAATTTCTGTTCAACAGGAAATACAACAATCACTGAGTTGGTCTAGAGGTGCCACTCTGTTATTGATAAGCCAGTATAAAAGTAAGCAGTCACAAATTGAAACCGGAAAAAAGCGAAAGAATAAAGCATTTGCAGAAATTTCAGAGACTCTCAAAGAACATGGATATTATTTTAACCATGAACAATGTGCAAGCCGCTTAAAGACTATTACACGAGCTTATAAGAACATGAAGGATCACAACAGCAAGAGTGGCAACAGCAGGAAATCATACGAATATGAACAAGAACTAAACGATCTGTATGAGAAAAGGCCAAACATAAATCCAGAATTTGTTTTAAGCTCTTCTACCACCTCAACACAGGCAAAAGATGATGATCCAGGAAATCGTCAGGAAACAGAAGTTGCGCGCAACAAAAGAGCTTCTTCCACTGATTCTGAAACAGAAGGTAATTATACTAAACCAAGCGCTCCAAAATCTAGAAAAACACAGGTTTCAGAGGTTATTACTTTCATTCAAGACATGACCAAAAATCAGGAGGATAGGCACAAAAATGAGCAAATAAAAAGAGAAGAAAGACACAAAGGAAAGATGTCTGTGTTCAAAGATCTGATCGATGTTTTGAAGGAAAAAAAATGAATGTAAGATTATGAAATATTGTCAGACTTGCTTATTAAATGAATATCAAGAACATGAGTTCTTTAACAAATATTAGTAGGAAACTTATTGTATACAATTAATTGATGTTGTTTAAATAGCATCCTTTATATTGACCGTGTTAGATCCTCTATTTAGTAAATGTTACCTACATGCTAAGATTATTATCAAACTGAAATATATTGTAAACTGTTGATCAAATGTTACTTATGGTCTTAAAGTGAAATGTGTCTTTCTTTTTCAGACGTGTGCAGGATATGTATGGAGAGAGAAATATCTACCGTTTTTGATGATTGTGGCCATATGATTTGTTGCATAGAATGTAGCAAGATCCTCAGAAGATGTCCTGTATGCAGAAGTAAAATCACTAAGTGGATCCGTGTTTACAAAAGCTGACATCAAAGTTTTTATAACAAATGTGTTAGGTTAAGTTTTATGCTGTTAGTGTAAAATATTCTAGTGTAGTGCGTGTCAACATTTTGAATGACACTAACGGGACACCGTAGTTTTCCCTTCAGAAATAACATTTCACTGTCAGATTGTTTTAATTGTTAATGTGTTGTAATTATTTTCTTCATCATTGAAGAGATCAAAATCTGTTGGAAGTTGTCAGAACTAATATGATCAAATGAGTATTTGGTGATAGTGAAATCTGTTAAAATTTACGTTTTGATAACAAGTTTTTGTATAGTCATTAAGAATGACTGTTGTAACATTTTTTCGTTAATTTTCGCACAAAATATGTTCGTTGTTAAGGCAGGTATCAACAGAACAGAGAGGTACTCTGTTTTTTTCATATGCATTGAATGGGCGTTTGATTATTCTAATTCCACTGACAATGCCAGTTGTGCAACCACTCTTGTTTAAAGATACATTTATGTTGCTTTAATAGTTCTTTTTATTTTTAATTGTTATACTTTTGAATTCATGTTCATGAAACTTGCATTCTTGTTTTTGGTATGTGATAAAAGCTTTTACTGCAAATCTAGTCATATCCTTGTATACATTTGGTCGAATGTGTTTTACCTGGAGTTCTGAAGGAAATATGTAGAGCTATTACCGGTATTATCAACGGTGTTGGCATTGCATTTGGTTAAGGTTTTGCTTGCAAGCAACATTTATGGTTGTAGCTAAGCAGCTACTTATTGTATTGATTTGAAACTAATCACAGTTACAGTAATGCCGTCAATGTTCTATCAAAGTATTGTTGCAAAGCAGTAATTTAAATTAGGGCAATGTTGGCCCTCTTGTTTTTGTTTGTTAAATGTTTCTAAAAGTTTATGTTGAATGTTATGAGTGTACTTGATTTGTACGTCAAGACTCGAAAATAAAAGTGACCAAAGAAATATAGTATTATTTTCTTAATTAATAGTGAATCTCTGCAATTAAGGCCACTAGAATACCACAAGGTCTTATAATCAAGTTAGTCTTATAATTGAGACAACTCTTATACTCGTATGTGAAAATTACCAATAATTATTGTGCCGGCCCGGCTAACGCAGTTGGTAGCGCGCTAGACTCCCAGTCCGAAGGTCGTGGGTTCGAGCCCCACGGCTGCCGGCAACGGACTTTGCGGTAAGTTGACCAAAGGCTTGTCCTGAAGTCACTTGCCTCCCACCGCTGGTGCAAGTGCAACATTTGTCTTTCACCTAATTTTTAGTAAATTTATAGAAATAGAAAAATCACTGTTAATAATTTTTATTGACGGTCAACAATACAGGTTATTATAGTAAAAAAAGCAGAAATGTTTTAATTACAATCTGATATATATTAATCGTCAGCCTGGGCATAATACTGACTAGTGAGTTCTTATTAAATGTCCGCTGAAACACAACAGTTAAAAAACATCCGATTACAGCATTTATTGCAGCTGTTGAGCTACAGCATCTCTCTTAACAAGTCCCTCAGCATCATTTTCAATAATTTGTACTGCTGGCAAGTTTGCATTGTTATTGTCATCATTGAAGTATTCCCCAAGTTCGTCATTTTCTAAAATACAGATATTGTGAAAACAACAGCAAGCAATACAGAGTTTCACAGCTCTGTGTACAGTATTGACATCTATCATTTGTAATTTCCGAAATCTCCCTTTCAGCAAGGAAAAAGCTCGTTCAATAACCTGTCGCGTAGATGAAAGGCAAAAGTTGTAATGGCGTTTTACTGCCGTAAGATGACCATTGTCTCTATAAGGTGTTAAAAGCCATCTTCTGACAGGAAAGCCCCCGTCTCCAATGAGATGATTTGGCCCACACAGATTCAACCCATTGTCCCAAAGGTCCGAGTTCTTTAAAACCCTAGAATCATGACAGCTTCCTGGCCATCCTGCAAAGCAGTCAATGAAGCGCAGGTCTTCACGGCACACTGCCTGCAAGATAACAGAGTGATACCCTTTTCGATTAACGTATGTCTGAGGGTGTTCCTGTGGTGCTTTTAATTGTATATGAGAACTGTCTATAGCTCCAACTACACCTGGAAAACCACGCTTTTCTCTAAAAGCTCTGACAACTGTTCCTTGATCTGCACCAGTTGGCCACACAATGTACCTTCTCACGAAATGGTCCAGAATAACTTTACATATTCTATCTCTTATACGTAAAACTGTAAATTCTGTCACATCAAATCTGTCAGCAGTCCTACACAATGGCTCAAGGCATCCAACATGCCACAAAAACATAAGCAGCTGCTTGTCGAGGGGTACAGGTGGACGACCGCCAGGTGATGTTACAAAGTCTGCAAATGTCCCTAATTGTTGGCATATCACTTCAAATGTATTCCTGGACATTCGAAAAAAAACGTTTGAAATTGTCTAGGGTATAAAGTGGGACAACCTCTTCAGCATAGTTTCTCACCTTCTCTTTCTTTGTCCGCTCCCTGCAAAGACAAAAAAAAATGTCAATTAGAAAACCATCTATACATTCATAAATAAAAACCTGAATACCGGGTAGTTTTAAATTTTACGTCAACCTCAACTTGCTTCCTTACGGACATTAACCGTTCCAAGGCGGTGCCCCTCTGATTTGCTTCTATATGTGTTTGTCAAAGTTCAGTTTACACTTGTAATCTACATTAATTTGTTACATAACTATTCTTAAATATCTTTATGTCCTTGTGCATAGATCACGGCTTGTGGTAGCAAAAAGATTAAGAACTACTCCTGCTGTAACCTATTAATAATAGTATTATCTACTTTTCTTTTACTTTCAAGTTCAGTATTTCTTAATAAAATTTAATTTCTTAATAATATTTAAAAATACATCGATGTACACCTCAATATTCATAGATCTGAAAAGTAGGTACGAACATCTCGTGGTACGATTAACAACAATCTTGCATTAAGTTGCAACAGTTTCCATAACAATGCATTATAAACAAACAATAAAAACTTGAAAATTATTACAATGCTAGAGCAATGCATGGCAGTCCTAACACGATAGGTAATTCGTCGTCTGATGAATCGTCACTACTACTAGAATCTTCATAAACAAACATTAAAGCCACAACAACGTCTTTAGACGCCATTTTGTATTTGTCCCATTACTCTAATATGCACTTGATTCATCGTTGAATCTCGGAGTACGCTGAGAACTCGGAAGAACTCCAATCAAGTCCGCCCCAGGGTCTGTGCATGACAGCAGAATATTCAAAAAATGTTCACTGTGTAGAAAATTTGAAACAGGTAAAAAAACTATTGAAATCAAGAATTTGTTATTCTAATAATATAATGAATTGTAATCCAACCAGTAATGATATTGTCATATACAGTTTGACTTTTTAAGAACCTAGTTAACGACGAATGCAGAATTACTTCAATTCAATTCGACAAAAGAGAGAGAATAAGTTGCTACAAGGAACGCCACATACATAAGACAGTGCCTCCCCATACAGATATCCGAGAAAAACAACAATCCATAAAACACAAGACACTTGAGGAGGTTAAATGGTACATACGTTAAGGAACAGAGGCGAATGTCCTGGCAGATAAGGAATAACTAGAAGAATCAAAGAAGGCAGTAAATGAGGTAGCTGTGTGAAATTAATGGATGGTAGAAACTTGGCAGGAAATAACCTGAACATAATATAAAGAGGAAAAATTGCACAGGGGAAAGGAAAGTATAACACACATTCATAACACAAAAAGAAATAATAATCTTACAGCGTATTACAGCATTGGTACTGTCAGTAAAATATACTGGGGGTTTAAATCGATTGAACAGCTAGCTAACATCACACTTAATCGCTATATGGTCATTGATTTCCAACACATAGAGCTAAACATAAATTTACTAAATAGGCAGTAACGAATCATTAAAAGCATTAACCATTTCGTACATAACAACAGACACACTGAAATTAATCCAGCACTAAGGAACAAGCAGCATTCGACTGACCTCGCTCCAAATAGATCTAACTAAATTATTAATATCGTAATGTAAAATAACCTTAAAATATCAAATTAATAATTTATTGTAAAGTCAACTTGATAATGTAGTTTATAGTTAAACAATTCTTAGATACTAGTTATAGGGAAATGGAATTTAAAACAAATAGAAATATGTAGCTTCTATATTAAGAAAACAAACAAAAACACAAAAATACGACTGTACCCAATGAATAATATTAAGATGCGTTATAAAACAGCATTATAGAGATAACGTTTTCTTGGTAGTGCCTAATGACGTCATAAGGTAATAATAAAATGTTGCTACATGGAACGCCACAGAACAAAATAAAACAAGGAAAACACCAACGAAAACCCGTCATAGACAACAAAGTTAAATCCAAATGGGCTGATTGATAGTATTCAGACTCTCCAAGGAACACCTCCCGTTGGTTCCAGAGCAAAAGTTAATGCCTACAAAGTCCCGAACATCACGAACATAATCCCTAAAGACATTATCATCTGTCACATCCTGCCATATCAAGTTTACATATATGACCTCCCAGTATTTTTTGCTGACAGTTCCAAGGCTGTAATTCGCTATATGGTTGTTGTTTCTGTTTATGTTATGAATGTGTTTTGTATTTCCCTTTCCCCTATGCAATTCTGTCACTTTAAACAAGTGTTCAGATTCCTGCCCATTTTTGGCCTATTAAGGCCAGTTGTCTTGACCTGTCCTGTGATCTTTTCCATCCATTAATTCCCACCTCCCCTTCCCTTACTGTCCACTTTGATTCTCCTTGTTATTCCTTGTGGTCTGCTGGGCCATTCCTTGCGCCTCAGTTCCTTAATATGTGTTCCGTTTGACCTCCTTTGGTGCCTTATGTTTTGTGGATTGTTGTTTTTTCCGGAGATCTGCGTGGGGAGGCATTGTCTTATGTATGTGACTTTCCCTGTAGTTACGTATTCTCTCTCTTTCATTTAGTTTCCAAACATTAGTGTCCGGCGTGCATTAAAAACAGGTGTGAAAATGTATCAAGAATTTACTTAAAATCTTATCTGCAGTTGTTTTCATTATGCCAGGCTTATGACCCTTCCTTATAAACTTATTAATTAGTTTCACAAATAACAAGACGGTGTAACGTATTCATACAGCCGTTAGTAACACTAATTGTCAACTAATTATAAAAATCTACCAAAATATGAATTGCATTATTTCAGGCGATTACGACGGAACTTTACTGAGCGATTCAGCTTATGCCTGCAAGGCATAATGCCTAACGCCATTTGTCAACCCTACGACAACAGCACAAATTAATTACAATAGGGCACATTATCGCACAAGAGATAGAGCAGACATGTGGTATTCTTAAAAGACGTTTCGCTTGTGTGCTATATGGGTTATGGGCTAGTCCTAGTACTGCATCAAACCTCATAATTGCATGTGTAGTTTTGCAGAATTTCGGTATAAATCATGGCGACATTCTACACGTAAACGACGATACGGACATTCAAGACGACAACGAACTTGACAACATGCAATACATAACAGACAACGATGACGGAAGGTGCATGAGGAATGCATGAGCTAGGCAGTATTTTTATATTAATAGACAGTAAAAAGATTCATCTGTTCAGCCTTGGAACTGTCAGTAAAAATACTGGGGGTTTAAATCGATTTAACAGCTAGCTAATCTCAAACTTAATCGCTATATTGTAATTGATTTCCAACATATATACATAAATTGACTAAGTAGGCAGTAACTAATCATTTAAAGCAACTAACCATTACGTACATAACAACATCACACTAATTCATCCAGCGAGAAGGCGGCCTTATACTAACCTCGATTCCAGCAACTAAATTATTAATATCAGAATGTGAAATAAACTTAAAATATCAAATAATAAGTTAATGTAAAGTCAACCGAATAATGTAGTTAATAATTAAACAATTCTTAGATAGTAGTGATAGGTAAATGCAATTTTAAACAAATAGAAATGTATCTATTAAGAAAACAAAAACACTGTTTCGACCTATTGTTGCCAGCTGTCCTGACTTATCCTGTGAAATTTTCCATCAATTGATGTCCCCCCTTCACTGTTTGTCTTCTTTGATTCTCCTCGTTATTCCTTGCGGTCTGCCGGGCCATTCATTGTGCCTCTGTTCCCTAAAGTATGTACCCTTTAACCTTATCAAGTGCCTTATGTTTTATGGATTGTTGTTTCGCCGGAGGTCTGTATGGGGAGGCACTGTCTTATGCAGTCTTACTGCCAGTGCCTTTTCAATTCGGATTATAATCGATAAATCCCAAAATTGGGGAAATGTTGTATTGCTGTTTAGCTGTGGCTGGTGTTTGTTATATACTCGTATATGAAGTGATGTAATGCTAATTTTCAAAGCAAAGGTCTTTTATAAAAGGTTAAATATACATAAACCTGAATTAATAAAATGAAACTCAATCAGAAGGGGTACAATGAACAAATAATTGGAAAAAGATGATTTTTGGGGGGAAAACAGGACACTTTTTGAAAAGGGGAAAAAGCCTATATTCGGCAGTAAAGCCTATATTCGGCAGTAAAGCCTATATTCGGCAGTAAAGTTAACCAAAACAAATCACTGCTTTCAGTGGAATGACAATGTGGCCATGAATTCCTGCCTTAGATATTACTTAATATGAATATATTTTATAAAAAACAATAAATAATAGCACAAATTATTCAACAGGACGTCATTATTAGTATTTGATGAGCATTTGTGATTACTTATTTCATTTTGTACATGTAACATTTATGAGTTAATTGTCACATGTATTTTCAATCGACCTGTAAAACGCTCACGCAGTACTTATTATCCACATTCGATAAACCTGGCATTGTGAAGACATTACGCAAGTACAGTCGGACCTCGTTCAATCGAATTAATCAGGTCCGAAATTTTATTTCGAATACTGTATATTAAGTGGATAATATCGAGTGTCGAGAAGTTTGCGAATTGCTGATTCCAAACGTTTCGTGTGCGGAAATGTTTGCGAATCGCCGAAATCGGTCTGTTTTTAATGTCTACCACCGTAAATTATCAATTTCTTAATTTTATTTAATTCTCCAAAGGTTACGGTAGGACTCCCAAGTATGTTTGGACAGCCAGCGCTTTCGATGTGACTACACGGACCTTCATGAAGTGACTACACGGTGCGTAGGAAAAATATACTTCAGTAGAAGTGGAAACTTACGCTGTGGAAATTGTTCGCGAATTCTGTGCATTCGCAAACTGTACCTCCTCGCAAACGTTACCACTTTTACAGTAGTGCATGGTTTCGAGTAGCCCATTTCAATTCGTGTGCCTAAAAAGATAATTCGGGACCTGGTATTTATTACGGATGATACCAAGTACGTTTATTTTCTCCATCATCATTGACATGTTTTCAAATATTTTGGGAATGAAACAATAACAAAGCATCTGATAGCTCACTATTACTTGAGATTATTGCTCCACTAGAGCGTTTGCCATTGTTCTGAATCATCCATTTGCCGATGTCATTACAAGAACGATATCCTCGTCAAATCCAGTGGTACCATACTACCGTTTGTTGTACTAAGTACAGTACTCACTAGCCCACACGGGCACACGTTAAATGCTAAACATCTTATACGAGGAATGTAACACTTTTATTTCCAACGATGTAATAATCTGATATTAACCGTCGTCTTTAAGTGCAAATTATTGTATATGAATGAATTGACTTTCGCATTTAGCAGAAAATGCCTTGTTCAATTATTGTCATGATTAACATCTGTGCTGTTTCCATCTGCCGATCGATCGTACTTCCTCAGCCGTAAATTATTATATCGTCTCATGTTTATGGCATATGTATAATTTTATTCTATTTGTAGTAAAGACGTGTGTTTTTCTGATGCCGAAAGAACATATTAAATAAACTATAATGTTATTCATTTTCTTTGACGACACAAGGAAACACGGTTTTGTATGGAGTTTAGTACTGATGAACTCGTATGTACATGTATGTCGATTGTTATCTTATCTTGTTGTAATCCTATACATGTGTATATGAAAGAGTGAGTAAGTGTGTGCGCGTGCATCCGTCCGTCTGCGCGTGCGTGCGGTATCTAGTAATTCTGTATAAACCTATATGCTGTTTGTTATCTGCTAGTATTCTACATTCCTGTCTGTGTGATGACATGGCTGTATTCCTATCTTCCTTGATACATTCCGGCACCACAGCACGCTCGATTACTACCTCAAGTTTGTAGGGTTTATTTAAATGTCTGAAGGAGCGGGAACACAGTGATATGGGAAACACTGACAGCTTGAACCCAGCTTGAAATAGTATTCATCTACCGGGACAAAATGAACTTACTGGTTCCCACTACAAGCACATGGGCTGAGGCAGATGCCGATGAGATATGTTGCGCTCTACGTTTCATTGAGTACCTTCTGCAGGTTTCATTAGTTCTGAAGAGGTTTTACGTAGATGGAATAAACGTTTCCGAACATTAATTTTGGTATACAAACTGGTAGCTAACGACCATGACAACAAGCATTCAGGACACACATATTGTTGAAGACGGTAACCCCAGACCGAGTATCGCTCGATACCAAAACATCTAGATCTCCGGGATACAGAATAAGTCTTCAGGTCATAATCGACTATTTGAATAATTCATCAGAACCGAAAGCCCAACGTAAGCTTCCCAAACCATCCGTTATCCGGCGTCTGTTTTCCAGTGTTCTTACCATTTGCATGGACACGACAGCTTATTCATTTTTTCGATGGAACTCGACAAGACTCACAAGGCAGTTGTACCATAGAAGCGGACTGATACATATAATTAATATATATTTTTAGAACTTTGATTTGATTTATGTTATCGATATATAGAATGACATATTGTTGCCTAAGCGAAAACTTGTATATTTGTACATGTGAAGTATCAAAGATACTGGACACGAAGCAATAGTTTCTATCAAGTAGATTTGTTGATGGTTGAATACATGTTCTCAAGAGCGAAAAAGAATGCAAACGTTCTATCCATTCACTTGTTCTCATACATATTACATTTCACGCATTACGAAGCTCTTTGTAGACATTATCGGCCAGATATTTGTGCATTTCCAAAATTTGGTATTTTATAAAAGTCACTCTGAGCAAAGCGATAGATTGACACTGTCAGTAAGTTACTGTCTATCTTTAAGTGGTAAACACGCATTGATACTGAGTCATGAGTGGTATTTCTTACATTTTAACAGACGTAGAAAGCAAATACTGATAAATTTAATCCTTTACAGGTCTATAAGAAAATTGCAAAAGCATGATGCTTCGACAAATGCTGATTAGAATGGATCTTTACAATAAACATACCCAAGCCTAGCGATGTATGTGAACACAGAAGCTACACAATAGTATGAAACGTTGATGACCGTTATGTCAGACGAAATATAATGTATTCTTATTGGTCTATGTCAAATAATTTTGTAGCTAAACGATTATAGCCGTTGGTACCTTTTCATACCCTCGGTGCGTTAGTTCAACACAGTTCATTGCTGACATGCTTTCTTATTATTGTGAATAGTTTACTAAATTAAAATGTGATATGATGGAGCATAAACAATTGTTGTTTAAATGACAAAATATATTGCTGCATTTCCATTGACAGTAAATGAGCATGTGTTTGTACTGATGGTGTAATATAAATGTCTGAACATTGACCCAGACAATATTATGACCGTGTATATATTTCCATCACATATATCATCTGATACTGCGAATGTATTGAGACAACAATCCATGTAAGCGATGCTTCTTTAGAACGCAGCATGAACATGTATTCTATCTAATATACAAACAATTCAAGACGAAGCATAATTTATCAAATGAATGAGAAGACAATGACAGAGCACCAAAGGTTAATGTTCGTAGAATGAACCTACTAACTAAATCCTGTCGGAAAACAATGGGTATCTACGGACATCACTATGGCAACATCAACGTCATCTGAGTGTGGAATGAACTCACGATACAGCAATGAAACGACAGTGTTGACTCAAAACAAAATAATTCCTTCTAAATCTCCAACCACATAATCCACAAATCTACATCAGGTGGCTATTGCTGGGTGCAAACCGATCCAGTTCGCTCCCCTTTATTCATGGCAATAAGATGTTTTGCTCATACTTTGATAATATTGGTTATTAAAAGTACAACCTTTTTAATTGTCATTTTATGACTTGACAATGTGTTTGGACTAATCTTGATGGACTTAGACGATCTAGTAACAATTGCAACACGTGAGAAAGGTTTAATACGTGGATTCACGTGGAGTCTTCAAAAGCTACGTCGGCAATTATCAACATTTTTATCGACAATATTTGTATGAAGATTAAGCGTCTTAATGGTTAGGATTGGCCGATGTTTATTCGCGTGTTATTCTATAAAAGTAAAATGATTCAATATAAACAAAATGACGTGCAAGCATAAAAGATATATGCGCTAGATGGCAATATTCTCGTACTGAAGCCAAATCTTGAAAATCCTTCATCGTTAAAGGCAATGTAGCGTCTATTCAATGAAAAGAGTATAATCCCCAATTTTCCGCTGTCGTCGCAGGTTAATTGATACGATAAGCACAGTTATCAAGATGTGACAGCGATATTCTGAAATATAACATAATATCGGCAACTGAATCCAGGCTAAGATCCGCATGTGTCCAACATGTAACTTGTGTTAGCAATATTTCGACACATACGAACATTATAATGATCATATATTCTTTCTCGAAGACTGATCATTTGCTCAGTCCCAAAGTAATAAAACAAGTTTTATTAACTTTTAGTCAGTGGGTGCTACAAAAAATTAACTTATCTGCGATTAACATTTAACCTTTATTGCTGTTTTTCGTTCATTAAGACGATTTATTAGTACAGTAAAAGAAGCGGGTAATAAAAAGGTTCATTTTGCAGTGTTGATTACTAAATTGATGTGGGGAAAAAGGGAGATTTAATGTGATTTTCATGTCGTTTGTTAAAGACAAAATCTAATCACAATAGGAGCAAAGTAGGAAATAATAGCACGTTAATGACGGGAGCACTGACGAACCTTATTGTTTATTTGTATCAGTCTCACAGTGTATACGATCTTCAAATTGCTATAAAGTCATATAAAATAAATGACTTTTCGACTGAATGATACAAATGTATCAAATATATCACAAATAACTACAAAGATTCTAAAAACAAACACGTCATGACAATTCCTATACGTTTCTTTTGAAAAAGGTGTCGAATTAAAACTATTGTTTACTTTTGATATAACGACGATAATAAATATATACAATTTCAAAGTTTTAAGAGATGTTGAAACCTATTGTATTTATATATCTTGACACATATATGTTTGTACGTTTTAAGAGATGTTGAAACCTATTGTATTGATATATCTTGACACATATAAATTTGTACGTTTTAAGAGATGTTGAAACCTGCTTTATTTTATATGATGTAATATCTTGACAGAAATACGTACGTGTATGTTTGTATGTTTTATGATATGTTAAATTTGTTTTCCTCTGTAAAACTTTTCACATTGTTACACATATTATGGGCCGGTGGCCTTCGGCAAAATGTAAATAATAACTAACAATTCCCCGAAAGTGTGGACAGACAGACATCTATATTTATCAAGCGAATAGTGCATTCATGTGTCTTCATCACGAAAGGTGAAATAATGCTTATTAATACCTTATTATTTAATATTAGCCACAGCTAAGAATAGAGTAACGTGTATACGAATTTGTTGCTAAAATTATACTGCAAATAAAAATGCAGTAATTTCATTGTTGAATATCTTGCGTGTATTATTCCATATACACGGCAATGTCGGGTATGTGACTTCCGAAACAATTTCCCCGTCATGACCCTCATGACCTTTTAAGCGGTCCGCTCGACTCGAAAGTTGATGTCCGCATATTACTGGAAATTGACAATTGATTTTCACACATGAGTAAATATATATTGAAAAGATCACATGTGTGCCCGTATTAATATTCAAAAAGAATGATTGCTTAAGTTTTAGCCCATTTTTGTTCGACAACGTCCATGTGATGAGGCGAATGAAAATTTAGTCTCACACTAGCTCTTTACGATGTGTAATGAGATACCTTATGGCATATACAATTACTTTTCAGCCAATATACATGCGAATAAAGTAAAAGAACTTTGATCTACAGAAAGCATGTTCCATTTTATATTTTAAAACGAAAACGTTTTAATTATAGATACTATGCGTAATTTAAACACGCAAAACACTCTAATTAAGCAAATACCTAAACTAAAAGTTCTACATATGTCTAATTAATATATCTTGGATTTGCATTATTATATTCCTTCGTTATAGAGGTTATACAGAATTTCCCTTTTCATGTCCGGATAAATAAACAGGGATCGTAAACGAGCGGCTGTAAGATTTTGGAGTTAACAGGCGCAGATCAGGGAAAGCCTAGTTCACAATTCAGAACTTCCCCATACATGTCCAGATAGAAGTGATGAGACACAAGCCGAAGCAGGTTATAAACCAACAATATCCATATAAATGTGTAGATGCTGATCTGTGAAATTTGTGTGACACTATGTCAAATGGCAATGATCTAATTCATTGCCAAGAAGATAACTTTGTTTTACTCGGTATTTGTGGGTCGATGGCATTATATAAATATCATACAATAACGCATTTATACATAATTATGATCGTAGCGTAATGTAGTATTATGGTATTTATTATGATATAAATGTTTTATTATTATTCAGTACTGTTGTCAGTGATCTTATAATTGTATATAGTTAAAAATGAAAAAAAAAAAATAAAGAACGTGATATTTGAAAAAATGTAATGTAAACTTAAAGATTGTGATCGTCTGGTCTGCCATGTAGAACAAAATACATGGACTTGGATTTTTCAATTTGTTCGTAATGTTTTGTTTAGATTTTAGCTGTTATTCATTATTTGGTTTAGTTGTATAATTAATTTCATAAATGATATTTGGTTTCGTCTTATATATTGCAAGTGACACTTACATTCGATGCAGTGACGTAGCCATTCTACAATAAAGTTCTACCTTACTTCTATGTGGGATAAATTTGCATGGAACGGAGTTTTATCTACTTCGAAAAAAAGAATCTATACAGACGTTATAAGAAACTTCTGCTTGGGTTTTATGGACTTCCTATTTCTGAAGATGATATGTTTTGTCGAGTGTTATGTTCTCTCCCTGTCTTTGCATATTTCCGTTTTATCCTGACGCATGCCATTATGCTGTCTCCTCAAAATATGTCGCGCTTCAATATGCGATATTGTCATCAAAACGTCCACATGTTTGACAGAAACGTAATCTGCAATTGGCAGTAATCGAATTCAACATCGACTCGTCACTAAAATGTACACTAACCACCATGCGCGCTCAGATATCGTCAAATCTGGAGCCGTGAAGGATACGGATTGCAAGAGAATTTCATCTGACCAACATAGGCTTTCACAGTCCTTATCGAGTAAGCTTTTTTTTCTTTATTGGTTTACAGTAGAAACAATACAGAGCTGGAAAACCCGTTTGTCTATATAGGCCTCATAAAATGAAGTGAACGTCAAACACGAATCTGGACATTTACGAAACTGATGTCACCATTGATCTACCTAAGTGTACATTGAATCTGGCAATGTTTACTGATGAAAACACTAATAGTTTTTTTCCATCACCGATTGGTGACTTGTAACCTCAGTATTATGACACAAAAGCTTGAATTATTTCGTTCTCATATAACCGTGCCGTATTTTATTTATTGAATGTATTTTTGAATGACGTATGCGAATTTGTTCATGTTTCCTTGTACCTGTGCATTTGTATGTGGCAGTTTCTGTTTGACTTCAATCATTTCTAAGATCAGTCCATCGACCTAAACAACCTATGTTAAACGACACGCACAATGTGCACATGCAAAATATTCACTAATGCAACCCATCGTGAATGGATGAACGAATTATTGTAACGTGATTAATGTATGTATTAGGTTACTTATACTGTAGAAGATTATTACACTAGACAAAGTAATTACAGAGTAATAACAAAATTAAAAGAGACCCGTTTCAATGTAAGTATAATTATGTTGTGATAACTTGTATGTTTTATCCTTATCTGTTTCCCATCGCTAGGCTCATTTTGTTATTTATTTATCTCTTTTCCTATCTACATTAATTTCTAGACGTTAATTACGATTGTGACTAATGGCCTGTCTTGCAACTCCTTGGCTTTAAAGCCATTGACAGAAATTGTAATGCGCAACAGTCTCAATAATCAGGATAAAGTGTTTTCCATTTGTATGCAAACTTTTCCTGCCTTAAATTGCAATGTTTTAAATTGCTTCACAGTGAAAGATGATCGACCTCTTTAGGACACGAACACTTGACTCCATCAGGCATGTCTGAGTCGTCTGATATATCTGGTTATTTATAGTTATACTTGTGCTTAAGTTGTACAGAACTGCATCAATCTAACTACCTCTACAGTAATTATATCGACTAGAAAATCTATTTGGAAATTGATTCCTCTCTATTGTGAGACTGATCAACTCCCCAGTTTCATCATTCAAAGCTACAACAATTGACTTCGGGCATGCACGAATTGGAATAATCCTCGTAAATTATATTATTAATAATGATTTCAAACATCATATGCATTTTGTGTTGGGTTGCACAACTTGCTCTCGATCAAACTTGTATGCTCAACTGATGAAATGATGTTATTACTATGATCTGGTATATTTATCTGAGGCATCAACGATCTGACGTAGACGAACAGACAAATTAATTTTATAGAAATGCGTATTCTAACGTTTATGATTGAGTAATGTAATATAAGTTGTACCTTCTTTTTGAATGACTGTCTAATTGTAGCGATAGTTTATCAGTGCTACCAAATGCTAAGAACAAGAAAAATACACAGTGCTTGTTCGCAGACAATATATGCTTAATGATAATCGGATTGTAATGTAAGCCGATTTATTTACCACCGTCACCATGTGACCAACCGGTGATCACAGTTGACATGGGAAATATCCCGAAGTTGATAGTGATGTGTAATTTTACTCACGCACTTGTATGCTCAGACTATGTCTTCCAAATCTTACTTCTGCCTTATTTAAGAATGTTCCGCAGGTCTTCGGCACTCCCGCTCGCCCTTATTGTGGAAAGTAAGATACTAGTAAGTTGTTACAGAGAACTCCTCGTACATAAGACAATGCCTTTCCACACGGATCCCAGGGAAGCATCAAAGAGAGAGTAAATTGTTACAGGAAACACAACGTGCACAAGACAATGCTTCCCGACACACAGACGCCCGGGATAACAATAATCAACAAAACATTAAGCACTGAGGAAGTTGCGAGGACAATCATATATGGGAATAGGGGGCAAGGAATGGTCTGTCCGACCATAGAACAACGACAAGGATAATTTTGAAGGAAGCCAAGGGAGGAAAAGTCGAATGGGGGAAATAACATAAACTGCACATGGGGAATGGGAGCTTAACGTGCATCTTTAACAGAAATAGAAATAACGACCATATAGCGATTTACAGTCTTGGAACTGTAAGTTGAAATACTGAGGGTTTAAATCGATTGAACAACTAGCTAACCTCAAACTTAATCGATTTATGGTTATGGATTTCAAACATATACACATACATTGACTAGAAGGCAGTAACTATTCATTAAAAGCAAATAACCATTACGTATACATAACAAATACAAGTGTATAATCCAGTACGACGAAACAAGCTGTATTATACTGAACTTGCTCTCAGTAACTAGATTATGTTCATCAGAATGCGAAATAACCACAAAGTCATTTATTATGAATAAATAACTTTAAGTTGAGGCAACCAAACAAATTTATTAGGTATTAATTACACATAATCTGAAATACTGGTGACAGAGAATTTAAAATAAGGACAAATAGAATCGGCATAGACATTGAGGAGTTGTGCTACGTGTGTTAGGGTAACAATAATAATAAACCTTGTGCTAGGTCCGACCTCTACTTGTTTGTCAGCGTGAACTATACTGAGTGATTCTGTATTATGACATGTCCCCATGCTATATATCTTTATGTAATAGCACAACGTGATGCTCTTAGATTATTAGATATTTCATTTTGAGATTAGTTCATTTATCATTTATTTTCACTGTATATTTACTAAGTGTTGGCCTCAAACTTGTTCGCTAGAATCGCTCAGTCAAACTAGGCAAATTGCTATACTTGCCTTTGCCTTTGCTGGCATAGTTCATTAACCTAGATAGTTTACAATAACAATGACACGAATACGTATTATCACTGTATGTGAAATAGGTATAGAATTGATAACCACGTAATGTACAAGTGATAAATGAGGATCTGTGATAAATATCGCCGGAAAACAGCAATTTTCTTTTCCATTATGTTCATTTCCTCATCGTCTTGTTAAAACAAAAATAACCGACACAAAGTACATAACTTATACTGAGCTGATTGTCATAACATTATGTACTCTTATATAACATTGGATTTCGAAATAGTTTCAAAAAAACTAGCATGCGGCATTACACTGTAGGGTATCATGTGCACCTTATGAACGTTCGGTGTTGTAGTGCTCAGTAAAAGGAATGTTCAAGTTGTTAAGTACAACATCTCATAAAATGAAATATAATCATCAGTAATATTCATTTCGTTTGTAATAATTAAAATTACATCCGCTTGGTATGCGTGAATGCGTCTAAGTTCAGAAACACTTCAAATAATGTGTTGTTTTGCTTTCCTATTTCCTACCGTTAGTAATTGTTGCATTCCCTGTGCAACTTATTCTCGCACACAATTTTGACCGATGTGTGTTTGTTTTCAAATAGTAGGATTTTTTGTGATGATTTCATCTGTTGTAGTTGTGTTTAGATAACCATTACTTATACCATCAAAAAATGAATGCATCATGAAACAGTACACACAAAAATAAAGCATGCGACATATGGAGAGTTTTAGTAATATGAAAACTATAACAATATATGACTAATCCGTTTTGTATCTCCGAAATATTTGAAATATTGTACACAAATAAGATTCAAAATATTTCTGTTACCTAAAGGCTGATGCGTCCTAGCTGCAATTACTGAGTATGAATGTATTGTTGTCAAATGCGATAACAGTAGTTTGAAATAACCAACTTTTGATAGAATTAGTGAGATCACGAGGCTTATTCTCAATCCTTTTCAAATATTTGACTCGATGTTTCACGAACTTTCTAGTTGAACTTTCTTTGATGTGATTTTTATAAATCTAAGGTTATGTGCAAAATAATGCTTCATTACTGAAGACAATTTCAATAAAGTAGTATTTTACAGGAATATATGAAAAAGTAATTTAATAATTTACGAAATTTATTATTCATAAATGTTTGTTACATGAAGAAAGAAACCAAACAAGAAATGCCAAATACAACTACATATAGCCCAGTCCTCCCAAATGAAAATTTACCTATACGTCAACAAATACAAATGGAAAATATGCTGCTCATCATCATCATCATCTCAAGTGATTGCATCACTCCGCAAGGAGTATAATCGCAATTGGCTAAAACCGTATATACATACGCAGCATGCAGGACTGACTGTTTTCAAAATAAAAGTTCCACTATTTACAATTTCTATTAAAAGGATAAAAACATCTCGTGACTAGTATTTTATATGTTGACTGGCCAGAGCTGATTGGAAAGCAACCAGGCTGGTCTGGTCAACGACTTACAGTGGCAACTTGTTCCAAAGCACGATGGTTGCGGGAAAGAAACTGTTTTGGAAGATGGAAGTGCGGGCTCGGATTTGGTTGAATCGTTGGTTGTGCCCTCTGGTAGACTTAGCATTGATGAGCGGAGGATCTGGAGTTATGTCTACAAGGTAGTGAATTATCTTGAAAAGCATGGTTGTTCTGGTGTTGTTGTGCCGGCGTTGGAGGGTGTCCCATTTGAGGTCGGTAAGCATGTCTGTGACGCTGCTTGTTCGTGCGTAGTCATGTTTCACGAATCTTGCAGCGCGACGTTGGACCATTTCTAGTTGGTTGATGTGACACTCAGAGTGAGGGGACCATACATATGAGGCGTATTCAACAGAAGGTCGAACGTACGTCTTGAAGGCATTAGACTTGGCGCTTGGAGGGCTAGATCGTATGTTTCGTCTGATGAAGGACATGGTGGAATTGGCTTTTTTGGTGATGTTATCAATGTGTTTTTTCCAAGAGAGGCCTGAAGAAATGGTAACACCAAGATATTTGGCATAATCTGCGGTGTTGAGTACTTTGCCATGGATGTTGGGATACATGCTCACACGAAATAATCAGAAAGGTCAGAGTGATTTTATCATTTTTAGTGGAGATACTGCATTCGCCCGAAATTCAGAAAGGTTTGAGTGGGTCAAATATAAACAGTAAATATGGTATTACCAAGCAAAGTGTGATTATAAAAGTGAAGGGATCGAAGTGCTGATAGTGTTGCGAGAAGTGACCACACACCACTGTTAAGTTGATATGTCATAACATTTTGGGGAACATTTTTTCTCTTTTGCAAACATAGTCGGGTTTAGGTAATTTAGTGGGAGGCGACCGAATGATTATTAATTGTACTAATTTATCAGAATTGTCTGTCGGACTCAGACGAAATCATATTTAAAACAATGATCGAATCGTAAAGGACAAACAATGATCACAATAGCTCACAGACTGCCTTCCGCTTCATGGGAACTAAAAGATAAGTCGGGACGTAAGGAAAACAACTCCGCTACTTTAATTTAGAAAAAACGTTGAAAATACAAACATTTGTGTTATTCATATTAATCTTAATGTTTTCATCATAAGTCTTTCAAGATAGAGGTCCCGTCGTACAAAATTCTTTTCAATAAATGGTAATTAGGGTTAATTGAAAACGGAATGTTTTTGATCATTATGAATTGATCAAACGTGAACGCCGTTATGTCGTATTCTGCTTGATGTCAAATTACGACAAAATAATACTGTCAAACAAACCGTTATTCTATATTGTTCAATATGTAATTATGAATAATTAAATGAAACTAATTAACAGTAGATTGAAATGGGTGTCCGTAGTATTTGTCTATTTTATAGGTCAATTTTCAACTTGTTTGTCAAATTCAATTTCGTTTTCCGTTCACAATCCATACTGGTGGTGTCAACATGTGTCAAATACAATTAACAAAAATAAAAAAGTACGCGATATTTGTGACAGGATGTTGGAGGGATGGACCGACACAGTTAAATCTCAATCCCTCCATTTTGTGTGTGGCACCAACATGAGTAAGCTAATATGGGTTCTTGTGTATGGATAATGTCGCTCCATGTTAGTACTAACTCTACCATAGTGTATTTAGCGTCTTCCTTGACACACAAGTATATTAAATATGATTGTTGAAATCATCTCTACGCCGGTATCTAATATAAAGATTATTGTCATCGGTAAGGCCAACTTTCTCATGAAAATGCGACTTAGAATGCCGAAAATAGTATTTCCAATTAAATGTCAATAAGAACAATTATTTAAGATCGAGGATTCAAAGCCAATATTACGCGTAGTTTCGCCAGAATTTATAAAAGGGAGAGTTTATGACATAAGCAATATAGTACAATTGTCTAACTATTCCCCGATAATGTTACATACAATAGCTAACCCGGAATGACAATTACATAATGTTTTGCCAGAAATGGCGCGTACTTGGCAATTTAAGATACGAATTACTTTGGCATTATTGCCAAAAACCACAAGACAATCGGACTACACTTTGGCTTAAGAAGATAAAAGTATTCTATCAGGAAACATAATAAATTATTCTCTTGATAAAAGTACTGGTATTTGATTTCATGGGCAATACGGTGGAATGTGTTTCTGTCTAGAATATTGTCATAGCATTATTGTTTCTCCTGATACATGTGTTTCATTGTATGCAAGTACATAGCAATATTACTAGCGGTGAAAACATATAGCTTGTTTTGACTGTAAACGCTAGGGGTAATATATCTGCTTTTCGATCTCAACCGAGCAGATGCTTTCCTTGACAACGTTGACTGAAGATAATGTATCCTAATTAATCAGTTTTCATACTCTGGGTCTGGTTTTATTGATGCTCAATTCTCAGACTTGTCTCAAAACTCAAGTATTTAGTTTTTTGTTTATTCTCAAATTGACAACTGGTCTCCGAAGTAAATGTTACAACCTGATGCGTTCGTTAATGTCTTCAATCGGTTGCTGAGGAAACAACTTGGATTAACGTGTCTTAGGAATCCATTTGTTGCGCATTTTGATTTCTTAAAGAAGCATTACAAAGCAGGTTTTGCCAATACTGCCATTACGCAAGATTTGTTCAAGTGATAAACCTCTGGAGAAATAATGTAGAAGGCAAACAGCAAATACCTTTCGGAACGTGATTGATACAAACAGCAAACGCAATTATGTGCTAAGAAAACACTGCTGAAAAGATTATCGCCTAATTATGAATCGCTTTGTCTATGCCTCTATAATTGTCCAGGGAGAAATCTAAGGTAGGACATTACATTTGTCTGTACTTCCTAGTCAACAACATAAATTCTGGTTTACGGGAAACTTCAAGAAATGAGACAGTTGGTTAACTAAAACACACAAACAGATTGAAATAAAGCGATCAGAAGAAGAGTGTGTACAATGTTCACCATACAAAACGGGTACTCCTTCCGTCTTATATTGTGTACGTATATTGATATTCCGAATACGTAGCTTCATTTTAGTTTTGTATAAATACTTAACACACCTAGTAATGTAGCTCAATGTAAATATAAAGGTATATAATTATAATATACATTTACTAAAATGTAGACAAAATAATTATCATAATAACACGTTTCTCTAAATAGGTACATTCACTGCCCATAACGCCATATGCCAAAATCGCTGGTTCACAAAAGTATATTCTAGTTCGTTTGAAATTATGTTGTGCCCCCAGTCTCCTGCGAGTGCCTCCTCCCTTTATTCATCTGTATCTTCATAGCGAAGTCCTGAATTTTGGATGTGGCTTTCTTTGTATGTTTCCACTCCTATATTTCAATTTACAAATTTTATCAAAAATAAATATGACCCAGCAACAAATCCAAAGTCTTGGGTGCGGTAAATCATGCTGTAGAACATTTTTTGCATGTAGTACCTAGTTGCGGTGGGTGAAATGACAATACACAAATGGAATTTAAAATTTATTTTGTCACGAAAAGTAACTGGTAAACAAATACTTGCCTTATACTTCCAGCGTGAAAGTGTGTGAGTTATTTCCAAGTGATTTATACTTGTTCTAATAGAGTCGATTACTAATCTCGAAATTCAGTTCATTCCAAACTGAATATAGTTCTGTTTTTTCTCGCAACTTAAGTCATACACACCTGAAAATGTGACGAACTAATTAAAAGAAAAATCTACAGGGAAGGCCAAAAACGAAAAAGGCTGCGAATGAAACATGAATTTGGAACAGAAACCCAAAGTGGGGAATGGGGTAAACATTGCAACTAAATACATTTAGTATAATATAAACTACAAGACAATAGAATGGAAGACACTGGGCTACTGACAAGTGTATCACTGAATAGCGGAGCAAACATTTTGTTTTTCTAGCGACATTCTTGCACAGTAGGCTAAATAGCGAGCATGTCACCTCCATACGATGGAAAAATTGGTTGATGATAAACGCGATGTGCATTATATTCAACTAGTGTACCTAGTAATTAAATAAGGTGTTATTTGTCTTGCGTTGCTTATAAATCTGGACTAAACACGTATATTCATGTATAATCCATTTGACAGACGTTTTGTCAGGAGGGAATTAATAATACATTACGGAACTACGTACACGTAATATTATTGTTTTCATCTCAACACAAATATTCTCACGTTTATGATTTCAGTTATCATAATATTTAGGGAAAACTTATTTGTTAAACGTAATTGTTTAAGATGGATGTACCCGGTGTATGTTTAATAAATTTAACGTTAAACGATTTCTGATGTATTCGAACATCATACGATGTAATTATACTTCAGTCTGGGCACCTGTTCTGTCTTCAGTAATAGGGAGATCAGCGAACATTGATGAGAAAATAATTTAAGAATGTAACCAGTTGAAAGGAATGTCGTTTATAATATATCAAACACGGCTCAATGTCGTAGAACAGTTAAAACTAACTTCCAGTGGCAATGGTATGTCAACTATTTGTCATTCTAGAAACCCCTTTGAGGAGCATAGTTATGCGTTAACACGTTTTGCTTTATATCTTTTTGTAGATGTTCCGGTTTAAAGTATTTGCCCTTGCACCTTCTTCTTTTGTATGCAGATGTTTCCCTGGTATCTCTGTGTGGCGGCATTGTTTAGAGAATGTTGCGTTCCCTGCACCAACTTAATCCTACCGTTACAATATCGTGTCGTAGTTTTTGCAAGTTTATATATGCACGAAAGCAAACTCCTTTACACCACTTGGTTATCCTGTAATTGATATATTTGAAACATTCGTTCAATCGATAGTGTTGTGTTCACATGTACGTACTTTTTCATTTGCGTTACACCATTTACATGAAATTTAAACGAAATCACATGAATTTAATCTCTTACTATGACTGAATGTAGCATGCTTCAAAAAAGATTTAAGTGATTGATATTTTCAACGTTGTGACATAAAAATCGCTTTTTGTCATTTAATGGTATCATATTTCATAATTATTGAGAGGAATACCTGACACTGGTATCATGTTACTTCAATCCAGTACCACTTTTTTAGAGTGATGGGAATTTCTTCATTTTACGGGAAAAAATAGTTAGTTGAACTTGATTAAGGTTTATGGCAGGATATTGTGTGTATGAATGTTTTTACAACCGATGAAGTTATAACATTAATCTAAATATAAAGTACTTACATAAATTATTACACGAACATGACACAAAATCACAGAAAAAAATACTTACGTCTTTAGCTTGTCAAACTTGTGTTTATGTAGCGAATAACCATTTATGTGACTGTAATCCGGACCAAGCTTAATACATATTGTAAATATGAAGAGTCTATTACGTAACCAGCATAATAAACTATAAGCTTCGCTATTTTTGCACCATGAAACGAAGTGTGTTGAAAGTGTTAAGATCCTACAATTCGATTGCTGGTATGGCTTGCAATCTTTCTCTTCTAAATTGTGTCGCGTGTGTTGTTGTAACGATTGTCGTCTATTCAATAACATAGAATTAATTAAACCTTCGTCGTCTATTCAATATAATATCATTTATTGTAACGATTGTCGTCTTTTCGATAAAATAGAATTAATTGTAGCGATCGTTGTAATTTTCATAAAATAGTTCTTATTGTAAGTAGTATCGTCCATTTGACAAAATAGTATCCATTGAAAGGATTTCCGCCTATTCAATAAAATAGTTTATTTTTTCTGCTCTTACACACGGATACATAGCCTTCGCATTTTACAGATTATTTAAATGAATACTCGCCCCATTTGTTTTCTATTTAGGAGAGAAAATAAGTTGCTACAGGGAACGTTATATACATACGACAATGCCTCCCCACACAGACCTCCGGGAAAGAACAATCCATAAAACAGGACAAAGCAAGACAGCTGACAACAAAAGGCCGAAACTGGGGAGCAAATAACATGAACACTATATGATGTGAAAGAATTGCATAGGGGGAGGGAAATTTAGCATACAATTAACACACAAAAAGAAAAAAGAAACATAAAGCGATATACAACCTTGAAACTGTCAGTACAAATACTGGGGGTTTAAATCGATTTAACAGCTAGCTAACCTCACACTTAATCTCACGCTATATGGTCATTAATACTTCTTACCTCGGAGAAGCAGTGAGATATAGTGGATCAGTAAATGCCCCATACACAAAACTGGGTCTCGAGACACCGACCTTTAGAGAACATCTGAAGAACAGAACACTCCTTATTTGCACAATGTTTAATTCATTTTCTCTCCTAAGTTCATTTCCATTAAATTTCTGAAATGTCAATTGCAAAAACTTGGTACATTTATCAATTTAAAATTGGCTCCTACTGCATGAACACTAATAACCAGAATGGTGAACTTTTGATACCGTATGTAAATAACAATCACATCTAGAAAACGATATACAGATAAATATGATTTAGAGTATGGATTTTGCAATATAACATGAGTTAAAAATAACTATTCTGAAAACTTTATAGTTAAAATGAACGGGATATTAACAGATTCCAAAAATTCCCATTTTTTGTTATTTTTTTAAGTTTTGTCCCAAAAATCACTTTTCACACGATACAATGTTTCTATACTTTAGGTATTTTGAACTGTATTATAATATCTATTAAATACAGTATTTCTGGTAGTTTTATTGCAAAATTTGAGTTAGTTATTGGCAAATTCCAAAAATTCCCAATTTTTGTTATTTTTTTAAGTTTTACCCCAAAAATCACATTTCACTCGATACAATGTATCTATACTTTTGGTATTTTTAACTGTAATATAATATCTATCACATCAAGTAATTCTGGTAGTTTTATCGCAAAATTTGACTTAGTTATTGGCAAATTCCAGAAATTCCCATTTTTTGGTTATTATTTTAAGTTTTACCCCAAAAATCACATTTCACACAATACAATGTAAGTATACTTTAGGTATTTTAAACTGTAATATAATATCTATCACATCAAGTAATACTGGTAGTTTTATTGCAAAATTTGACATAGTTATTGGCAAATTCCAAAAATTCCCATGTTTTTGGTTATTTTTTTGAAGGTTTTACCCAAAAAATCATATTTCACACGGTACGATGTTTCTATACTATAAGTATTATGTACTGTAATATAATATCTATTACATAAAGTAATTCTGGTAGTTTTATTGCAAAATTTGACATGGTTATTGGCAAATTCCATAAATTTTCCATGTTTTTGGTCATTTATTTTAAGGTTTTACCCCAAAAATCACATTTCACTTGTTACAATGTATCTATACTTTAGGTATTATGTACTGTTATACAATATCTATTAAATATAGTAATTTTGGTAGTTTTATTGCAAACTGTGACAAAGTTATTAGCAAATTCCAAAAATTCCCATGTTTTTGGTTACTTTTTTAAAGGTTTTACCCCAAAAATCACATTTTACACGGTACAATGCTCTATACTTTATGTATTATGTACTGTAATAAAATATCTATTCAATAAAGTAATTCTGGTAGTTTTATTGGAAAAATTGACATAGTTATAGGCAAATCCCAGAAATGCTCATTTTTTGTGATTTTTTTAAAATTTTACCCCAAAAATCACATTTAACACTGTTCAATGTTTCTATACTTAAGTTATTTTATACTGTATGCAATATCTATTAAATACAGTAATTCTGGTAGTTTTATTGCAACATTTGACATAGTTATTGGCAAATTCCAGAAATTCCCATTCTTATTTAAATTTTCAACCATTTTACCCCAAAAATCACATTTTGCACCGTGTGATTGTCCTATACTTTTAGTATATTTAATGTGATGCCTTATATGACACAAATCCACAAAAAATATTTCTGTGCATTTTTTTCCCCCAATTTTTTTATTTTGACTGGCCTAAAACGAGAGAATAAGGCCCATCGGTGTTATTACTATAATTGTTCATTTATATTTGCGCGGGATTATTTATTTGTTTAATGTTAAATCGCAAAAAGTCCGTTTATTCATTATTAGAAGTTTAAAGAATATATTTGACGCCATTTTGCACTCTAAGAAAGAATCATGCGCTAAATATAAGCAGTTGAACAACACATATCACATACAATGTGCACAGGGAACCCAAAAGCACACGGAGGCTTGTAAAATATACGTATCTATGCACAACTAAACTAACCAAAGGGATACCACAAATAAACATCTCAATTAATTATTATTATTTATTCCTTAATTATAATAATCACATTCTTATTTCTCAGTTTATAGAGCTATATCTCGACGAATACAATGCAAAGGGAAAACATTAAACCCACGAATTTAAATGTTATTTTTTAATTATATTTTGATTATTAGTCTTTCTTCAATCTCTAATGTTTCATCGGCAGTTGCTACCCTGAGAGCAGTGTGGTGAGTCATTTGGCTTGTCGGCCAGGTCATTCCTTGCGCATATGTACCCATATGTATTCACCATTGAGCCTCTTCAAGTGTCTTATGTTTTATGGATCGTTGTTTTACCGGAGGTCAGTATGGGGAGGCACTGTTTTATGTATGTAGCGTTCCATGTAGCAACGCCACATTCAAAAGACAATACCTCCCAACGCATACCTCACGGAAACCTCAGCAAACTTCACATTAGAAGTTGAGGAAGTGTAAGGGCAAACATCTATAGGAGTGTTGAAATTGAATTACCTGGCTGATTGTCAAAACACCTTATGGATTTGGAGGGGACAACAAAGCGAGACATATTAAAAGTTAAATTAAATAATATACAAATATGGATTATTTCTCAAATTTATTATCAGGAGTTCACAATATTTTAGACGTTTGCTGTAGCATACATGTATTTCTTTTTAGAAACCAAATAAATAATTAGTAAATCAACGTGGGTGACTTTTAGGACCGTACAAAGCTCGACTAAATTCAGCACTGTACATGGTAAACACATTACATTAGCAAATTCAAAGTCGTTTGCGCCAAGATACGTTCTCGAAATTTGTTGTTTTTGTTCTCAAAGCATACATATGAACCTTGAATGCAGTAATTGTTTTGAACTGAAACAATTAATTATTTACGTTGGTTTTGTTATCCAATGAATAATGGACCTGGTTTGCCAAAATATATTTTCGTAACACGTTGCTGTCTGGTTTTTAATGTGGGTTCGTTTTATTCAACTATTCATAATAATCAAATAGTGCTTAATTGGACACAAACGCATGTTAGTGTTAATACACGTTAGGGGAATGAAACTACAAACAAATCGACATCAATGCCGTGCTACTACTTATTGATAAATAAATTGTTCTCTATATTAACTAACTATAGTCAGTCACCTCATAAAATTCCACGCAACATTCGACATCACTTATGCAACTAGGCGTTTGAACGCAATTGTTCCAACAAGAAACTGCAGACACAATGACATCGTAGTTTCACTTTGATTGGCTTGATTGCAGCTATGCTGACATTGTTCGGATATTCAAGTGTTCCCACATATTGCATTCAATCAGTTATATGATAACCTAAATATTCTGCTTGGATTCTGTTCTGATATTGAATGACACTTCGTACATGCTTGTGCATTTTGTTTTGATTAATAATGCATGTCATGCACGGAATCGTTTGGACTCATCCCTAAAAACTTAAATTATTTTCTTAGCAAGTAAAGATCAATGAATTCGTACACGAACATGCAAATACAATTTCTTGAAAATGCATCAATGCTTTCATTTGTCCTGATAGTACACGATTGTACTAGGTGACACTTCTGGTCATCCAAGAAAATAAAAACAATAAAAAATCGCGATGTTCACAAACTCCGATCAATTGATCTGGTAAACAATTTGATGACTTTAATCCCAGTATCTTTTGTTTGTTGTTTACATACATAGTATGATAACCGTTTATGCGTGCGAACTGTCTATAATTCTGTATTTTCAATACGTTAGTAAAGAAATGGGCATGTTTTGCTATAGTTAATATAATTATGATTGCTAGTAAAGATCGTGCAATATATTGATGTCTGACATGAAGAGTCCACTATAATTATTCCTACATATTTGCTGTATTAAGCGTTTATTTATGTTTCTGCACGATTCATGAGCTTATAAAAATCATTCTACCGACAGAGCGAGGGATGTCTATATATTCAAAGTTAATATTTCAAAGTACATAAGTAAAATTTGTCAGTTTATCTTTATTTATTGTTTGTCCCTCCATGCGTCTGACTCTTCCTTCTTCTTTTGTCTAGTACTGTCTGTGGAAGTTCTGATTTGTGAGCTAGCAAGCATTCCCTCTTCTGCATATTTCCATTAATCGTGTCAGGCAATTTCACCAACCTCTGTCTTGGTACATTTGGTTCTGATCTAACTTAGTTTTTAAGTAGTTTACGTGTGACCTCCTTGTACCTCTGCTCAGTTTATTATTGCTTTGTGTCCCTCCATGTGTGAGTTCCCTCTGTTTTTCGCTGTCAAAGTCTTACTCGGGAAGTTCGGAATTGTGAATGTGGCATTTTCTTGTCTGAACGTTTTCATGTTGACCAAATATAGTTCTGGAAATACTAATATACATTTTCATCTGCTTTGCTCACACTTAAATACAAGTTTGACTTCCATGTGCATTTCCGTTGCAGCCTTTCCTTTCATATCTTTTTACTCAGTCGAATTAATCATATGTGGCGTTTCCTGGGAGTCTGCAATTTATTTCTCTCTAGCGTTTCAATTCAAAACAATTTATTTTATTTCTGAACATCACACTTTTGTATTGAACCGGTATAATATTTCAAAGTAATACATCCTGTTTGTCATCACGGGTGATAATCGGATAATAAATGCTTTCCTTATACAATTAAATAAATCAAGATTGTAACCTGAGTCACAGCAGGAGAATGCAAAATAGAACAACTTCAACTAAAATCTTTACGCCGAACGAGAGTCGAAATGAATCATCATTAATCCTTGTTAAATCCTATTCAGCAAAACTTTTCTCAGTTGGTAGATATTTATTTTCCGTGTAAACTATACTTTCAGAGCTTTGTACTAAGATATTTTACGCGCGTATTTTATTGTATGCGTAATTCCTAATAGCTTTTATGGATTAGCTACTGCCTATTTAATCAGTTTATGTATATTTGTTGGAAATCAATGGGTATATAGTGATTAAGTTTGAGGCTAGTTAGCTGTTAAATCAGTTCCAATGTTGTATCGCTATAAAATTATTATGTTCGTTTATGTTTTAGATAAATATTAAGTTCCCCTTTCACATTGAACAATTATTTGGCCTGTTAAAATATTCGTGTTCATTCCCCTTTTCTGCACGTAGCCTACTTGTATTCTAGGCTTGTCCTGTAAAGTATTCCCTTCTAAAGCCCATTTTGTCCTCCAATTCTACATGCATGTTTTGGTAATCAGTC
Source organism: Mactromeris polynyma (assembly GCA_032209605.1). Classification (NCBI taxonomy): domain Eukaryota; kingdom Metazoa; phylum Mollusca; class Bivalvia; order Venerida; family Mactridae; genus Mactromeris; species Mactromeris polynyma. The sequence goes on along the minus strand of JASFXZ010000021.1, from coordinate 6,500,376 downwards.
AGACAATTCCTTACTTCCCCATTCCCATAGATGTTTGCCCGTACATCCTTCAACTCCTCATGTTTCGTTTGCTGATGTGTCTCTGGGATCTGAATGGGGAGGCATTGTCTTATGAATATGATGTTCCCTGTTACAACTTATTCTTTATCTTTGAATTGTATTTACAACTGTGCAGCTACATGTAAATAGTTCAATCTTCATTTGAAAAAGGCATATACAATACTGTAACTAAGGAATTTAAAATATACTACGTATATCTGGTTTATTTGATGCTTGAAAGCTATTATAAGAAGAGGTAAAGTGTAGCTTTTGGAATGCCACATTTACAAGACTGGTCCTCCCTACACAACTCCCTGGGTCGCAATATGAAATGAAGAATGAGAATGGGTAGAATAAAAAAACCGCGGAACTGCACAACAAAAAATAAAAACAAGATAAATGTAGTAACCAAGTTGCCTCACAGCCTTCGAACGTTTAAACAAGTATGACGACATTCCAACCTCGCACGTAACTTTTATGTCGTTAAAATAACTAGAATGGACAAACTAACATTGCATTAAAGTGTGAACTTTATCTACGGCATTCATGTACAATTTCAACGACACATCCATCACGAACTTCGATAGTAAACGCATATTATATATTATAAAGTAATATTGAAAACATAATGAAGAAGTCGAGCGTGAAAACCCTGGCATCTCAGTACTGTTTTTGAATACTTTAAATATTTGATTACAAGAAAGATACTCATTTTGTAGAAAACCTATCAGCATTTGCTGGGACGGTTTTAAGATTACAATTCTGTAATCAGTTCAAAGGATGCGTTCATCTGGACTTCCCTGATACAATTGCCATTGTTCGTGAAATATCTATAAACGTTGGTTAAAATAAAGCTACGAAAAACAAGACAATTGATATTACAAGACTGATGTATACATCTAATTTCATTCAATAACACTCCTGCTAAGGCATCGGATTTCCAAGGATATGAAGCTGTTTCCTTTAAAAGTTATTTATTTTACGAACGCCAAGCACTCTAAAGTTAGTTTCAGTGAATTTCACACATATCAGTTTGCTTTGTTACAGGTGTTTTTTGTTTCATTTTCCAAAATTGAAATGCACACGGCATGCAGAACATGAGCTGTTCAATGTATTTTGGTCTCAATCTCTATATCTCATCAGTTTCCGTTCTTTGAATACAAGTAAAATACATCATTGCTTGCACATATTGGAATAAATGTGATGTATCACTAGGGATGCTAACCTTATCTGAAGAACTTATTCACTTAAATAATTAGATAATCGACCGCCATGTCATAACAAATCAAATATGACAAAATCTAGATGGACTTCAAACATACCATTATTTATATAATGCACCAATACGCTATTAATTTCTCTCAAAGACATCAAAACGAAAGACAAAAAAATCGCTTTTTTTTCAATTTACTCAAATTGATTTTATTTATGTAGTATCAGTGTATGGATAAAATCCGAATCATAGTTCTTGGGAGTTTGCCGTGCAAATGCTTAGCATTGACTTGATATAGATCCCAATGATTAATAGTAGAAGTTGTGTACATTGTACTAGTTTTAAACCACTTTGTCTGTATTTTATCCTTATTGTCGTTACAGCTCAACCAGTGTTTTACCCGGAACAATCATGTGAGCATTATACCAATTGTTCGACGTAAAACATTTTCCGAAGACAATACTATTTTCTGTATTTAAAGAACGCTACATAACTTACATAACAGAGTCCGTCAATGCAATTCAAACTAACTTTGTCAGAAACAGAAGTCCCAGGTAAAAAAAGAGAGAGAATATAAATTGATGGATAAAATGTATATACCTATCGGCAATACACTGAACATAAGTATTAAATGTTGTATACTGTATTGAATTATTATGGTGTACATGGTATGTAAATAGAATACACTGTCCTCCAAAAGTACCTTCACACTTCGACAATTCCTATTGTAATTAATATATTCGATTGATGCTGCTGCTGAGATGAGCAAATTATTCATTCTTTTCGGTCCATCACAGAAGTGGGATGAATACTTTAACTTCATGGTCATACATGCTTATTTGAGATTCTGCATGAAAAAGTAATGAAATCCAAAATATTGATATGTGCATAATCTTATGGATAGCAGTGTATGTTTAAACTAACTAAGAGCTAATTGGTCAGATTTTTTTTATTGAAGTGACTATACCAGATATTACTATTTAATTACTTTTACTCAAAGCGTTGCTGTTGTTGATTGTTGTAAATGTCAAGCAAGGGTCACATCAGATTCATTTTTTTCTGGAAAGTTTTACCGTGAAAATTATGTGTATTACGGAATTTACACTGTTGTATTGTTGGTAAATTGTTAGAAAATATTAATAAGTCCGAATACGACTAATTCGAAATTAACTTTACCGTTGTGTATATAAAACAACAAATAGTAATGCACATTCATGTACGTTTAAGTGACACAACACAAACACTATTTTCATATAAATGTACATAACACTGAAATATCGTTGAGAAACGGTGTTAAACCCGATGAAACAAACAAACATAACACTGATTTCCATATGTTCTACCGAGTTTCATGATTGATGCGTTTGTACTTCACATCTTTTTAAAATGATCGGCGATGGTGTTACTCGTACATAAGTGTGACTGATTTTAATATACTAAAAGCCATTAAAATACAACCAAAACATGATAAACTTGTCTGCTTCAAAACATGACATAGTAAAGGAATAATTATATTTTAATTCACTTACATAGTTACCTAAACTTATTCAATCATGAAATATGAGTTATTGGTTCATAGTTTCAAAACTTTTTTAACAACATTTTAAACATTGGTAACAGTTGGTTACTTGTAAAACTATGTACAAAATTAAGTCGAATTAACACTGTTGTGTTTTAACGGTGTTAAGTAAATGCTGTGTATGTTGTTTAGGTGTCGGAAGATATAATCTGCCATTGAAACTATTGACTTTATCAACATCTGTAGAGGCGTAATGTATTTCGATATTTTCTTATACAATAACAATACGCGATACATAGCACTTGCAGAAGAAGGGAAGCCTGTAATTATAGATAGCACAGCTTTGTATTCATCTTTGTCTAGGATCACATTTGATAATTCCCTGTTTGCATCCAGGAAAGGCTTTGTATTTAACTTAAGCTGATTACTTTGTATAAACTTTCGCAACTTATTTTGTTTTTGAATATATACATTACTGTTTCTGAACATTTGAAAACGGGTGCGTTTTAGGAATGAACATCAATTAAGTCACAACGGCTCCGTTAAACGAAGAAGTAGAAAACTGAATATGACTGAAGGTTTAAGTGCATTTCTTTCTAGAAAACTGTCAATGAGATTGACTGGAGTTATCGATGCATTACCAAAATCCAATTATCATCACATTTAACACGATCAGGTAGAATTAACGTGATCGTGTTAATTATTATGTTGTATTAGCACCGACAACAGAGATTTCATTTAAAAGTATTGATTTCAGTTAAAATACATGATTACCGGTTAATATGGTGGTTGACACTTTTCTGTCAGCAGATTGTGTGAATATTCCTGCATGCAGATCTCAACGATGAGTATTGTTGCTGCAGATTATATAACCATCCTCAGAAGTCCTGGTCATGGATAACTGGTAAGCGCAAGCAACGCAAAATGTCACAAGCGAGCGACAAGAAAGAAGACAAAGGACAACAAAGTTGGCGTCTACCCCGACCATCTCTCAACCACCCATAGGGCTTCAAAAGTCAACCGCTAACGTTGAGTCTCGGCAGATGTTTATGCAGTCAGGTTATTCTTATATACAATCGAAAACTAATTTAAACAATGTCTCTCCAGTCGCTCTTTAACAATCTACAATAGTTTGATATGCTTAAACGCTATGAAACGAACATTGGGTCAGCTACATTCCATTCAAGAGTCTGTTAACACAATGTCTAAACGATTGAAGGAAAGGACGAAGAAAATAGTTTTCATCGAGAACAGACACACATGTAAAGATGTTCGGTACGAAGTCGCGTGTCAAAATGTACCAATCAAACAAAAAACAAAAGCAGAAAAAAATATCCAGGGAAAATAATAATGGTCTAGGAGAAGAAATATTCGGTGTCAGCAAATAAGACGTGTTGGTCATGAACGTTCGATCTGTTAGTTGGTAACATGTTGTTTTTCCGTATTTCCCGAGGACTCATATAGCAAATTCGCTAAAAATGTCATGATACTACAAATGCTCATGTCAATGCCGAATCATAATATTTAGTATACTAAAAATTAATATGGCAGAAAACCATTGAGTAGATTTCGTCATGCAGCACACGAACTGTACATCGAAGAGTCTAGATAAAGAAATATAGCAAGAGAAGACAGAATGTGTCGCATAAATGTAATTTAAATTGTGTAGAAAACGAATATAAATTTACTCAGTTGTCCGTATTATCGAGATATCAAATTGCAATGTTTACCTAGATAGTATTGGTCATGGCATAGTATAGGAAAATTCATTTCTCGAATGCAACCTACAAATACGCACATCATGAAAGGCTCAGTAAAGTACATCCATTTATTCAACGGAAGAAGAGAAAGGTTATTGACGTTTGTATGTTTTTTTTCCAATTATGTGCTGCTTTATACTTATATCGAACTGATATATACACTTTTATCATATATGTTTTTCAATTACCTGTAGTTTTAATGTCTGTGTGCTTGCTTCTCTGTTTGTAAAGAGTTCTTGTGTATATGTATGCACGTATGTTTGTTCTGTGATATACTATACTGTTTTGTCAGTAAACATGTACATGTTTTCGTCAATAAATCATTAAACTTGAACTTGATTGAAGCACATAAAGGTTAGAACGTCATTTACAACAAGACATCAAATATATTGGCTAATTTTCTTTTTTAAACAGTTATTCGTTTAATGTACTCTTGTTAAGTATGTGTTCCATGTAATATTATTGAATTCTTGTCTGTCGTTGTCCGTCCCTACATGTCAAAATAATGACATTGCTTTTATTGATAAAATCTTAGAGATGTAAGTGTTTACAGCCACTGTTATTATTATTAAAAATGACATCTTCATTTTACTGAAAATTAATAATATGCTTGAAATAAATATTATAGTTGTTGTTGAATCAACGATAAAATAATCACTATGAACCCGTGACATGATAGAAATCATGATATACTCTAACAAGATAGTATACAAAGTAAAAATGATACTTTCATTTGACAAATTCCTAACACATTCTACATTATAACTTGAAAGACATCTATTTAACGGCATTTACTCGACAACGATAAACCCCTTTCCTATATTTGCAACAAGATGATTATTAAAAGTAGTATTTCTGCACGATTGTTTCCTCGATTAACAAACGCTTTATGTTTTTGTTTTATGGTTTTGAAAATATTTGGCGGAAAAGCGCAAATGCGCCAAAATTAAACACCGCCAAAAAGGAGAACTCTAAATACCGCTAAATTTGGTACCGCGGAAATAAAGCGCTATTAACATTTTGGCAAATTCTGAGTTATGATGTTGCCTCAAACTTTCATAAAACCCATCAAATGCATCTCGTGAGTATACTACGCGCATTTTCAATATAACCATATTGTACCTCAAGGAAATATGAAAAGTTACATCACAATGAATCCAATGTTTTCATATTTGTTGCAGTGAAGCGTTAACCATGGTTTATTGTTATAACTTCGCATGATTGTTACAATGCATCCAGGCTCCGATTCCCTCAGGCCTAAAATATTTCCTCGCTATAGCGGCATCTATTCACTAAGACGGCTGTTTATGGGTTATAAATTTCAAATATGAATGGTATCGTGATTAATGAAACAAACCCGGACAATTGGACGACCAGCCATGTGTAAATTACTATCAACATACAAAATTAAACAGTCGTCCTTATATTATTAAGTGAATTGATTTCTAACAATCTGCGGCGAAATTCGGGTTTGGCTGGCTTTATCTTCTGAGTATACGTTTGTTTGCGAAAAGTAAATTATTTTCTGTCAAGTACAACCTTTCAGCGTCTGAAAATTGATTAATGTATCCACTTTTAGCTTCCGGTTTGAATCAAAACTCTCATTATGTAGAGCACAATGATATATGGCATACATGGAAAACTATTTACTCGTGAAACATGATATACTTTTCTTCGGAATTTGCTAGAATGTTTTTCTTCGCGGGAAACATTTTTACAGTTCAGTGTCTGCTATATTAAACCAACGCACTACACATATATCAACATGAAGGTAAAGTTTGTGTACTATTAAGTCTCATTCTGTTCCTGAGTCATGATGGTGCTCACACTTAAATACAAGTTTGACTTCCATGTGCATTTCCGTTGCATCCTTTCCTTTCAATATCTTTTTACTCAGTCGAATTAATCATATGTGGCGTTTCCTGGGAGTCTGCAATTTATTTCTCTCTAGCGTTTCAATTCAAAACAATTTATTTTATTTCTGAACATCACACTTTTGTATTGAACCGGTATAATATATCAAAGTAATACATCCTGTTTGTCATCACGGGTGATAATCGGATAATAAATGCTTTCCTTATACAATTAAATAAATCAAGATTGTAACCTGAGTCACAGCAGGAGAATGCAAAATAGAACAACTTCAACTAAATTCTTTACGCCGAACGAGAGTCGAAATGAATCATCATTAATCCTTGTTAAATCCTATTCAGCAAAACTTTTCTCAGTTGGTAGATATTTATTTTCCGTGTAAACTATACTTTCAGTGCTTTGTACTAAGATATTTTACGCGCGTATTTTATTGTATGCGTAATTCCTAATAGCTTTTATGGATTAGCTACTGCCTATTTTAATCAATTTATGTATATGTGTTGGAAATCAATGGGCATATAGTGATTAAGTTTGAGGCTAGTTAGCTGTTAAATCAGTTCCAATGTTGTATCGCTATAAAATTATTATGTTCGTTTATGTTTTAGATAAATATTAAGTTCCCCTTTCACAATGTACAATTATTTGGCCTGTTAAAATATTCGTGTTCATTCCCCTTGTCTGCACGTAGCCTACTTGCATTCTAGGCTTGTCCTGTAAAGTATTTCCTTCTTTCGCCCATTTTGTCCTCCAATTCTCCATGCATGTTTTGGTAATCAGTCAGACAATTCCTTACTTCCCCATTCCCATAGATGTTTGCCCGTACATCCTTCAACTCCTCATGTTTCGTTTTCTGATGTGTCTCTGGGATCTGAATGGGGAGGCATTGTCTTGTGAATATGATGTTCCCTGTTACAACTTATTCTTTATCTTTGAATTGTATTTACAACTGTGCAGCTACATGTAAATAGTTCAATCTTCATTTGAAAAAGGCATATACAATACTGTACCTAGGAATTTAAAATATACTACGTATATCTGGTTTATTTGATGCTTGAAAGAAATTAGAAGAAGTGGTAAAGTGTAGCTTTTGGAATGCCACATTTACAAGACTGGTCCTTCCTACACAACTCCCTGGGTCGCAATATGAAATTAAGAATGAGAATGGGTAGAATAAAAAAAAACGCGGAACTGCACAACAAGAAATAAAAACAAGATAAATGTAGCAACCAAGTTGCCTCACAGCCTTCGAACGTTTAAACAAGTATGACGACATTCCAACCTCGCACGTAACTGTTATGTCGTTAAAATAACTAAAATGGAAAAACTAACATTGCATTAAAGTGTGTATTATATCTACGGCATTCATGTAAAATTTCAACGACACATCCATAACGAACTTCGATAGTAAACGCATATTATAAATTATAAAGTAATATTTAAAACATAATGAAGAAGTCGAGCGTGAAAACCCTGGCATCTCAGTACTGTTTTTGAATACTTTAAATATTTGATTACAAGAAAGATACTCATTTTGTAGAAAACCTATCAGCATTTGCTGGGACGGTTTTAAGATTACAATTCTGTAATCAGTGCAAAGGATGCGTTCATCTGGACTTCCCTGATACAATTGCCATTGTTCTTGAAATATCTATAAACGTTGGTTAAAATAAAGCTACGAAAAACAAGACAATTGGTATTACAAGACTGATGTATACATCTAATTTAATTCAATAACACCTCTGCTAAGGCATGGGATTTCCAAGGATATGAAGCTGTTTCCTTTAAAAGTAATTTATTTTACGAACGCCAAGCTCTCTAAAGTTAGTTTCAGTGAATTTCACACATATCAGTTTTCAGTTCAGATAAGGCATTGCTTTGTTACAGGTGTTTTTTGTTTCATTTTCCAAAATTGAAATGCACACGGCATGCAGAACATGAGCTGTTCAATGTATTTTGGTCTCAATCTCTATATCTCATCAGTTTCCGTTCTTTGAATACAAGTAAAATACATCATTGCTTGCACATATTGGAATAAATGTGATGTATCACTAGGGATGCTTACCTTATCTAAAGAACTTATTCACTTAAATAATTAGATAATCGACCGCCATGTCATAACAAATCAAATATGACAAAATCTAGATGGACTTCAAACATACCATTATTTATATAATGCACCAATACGCTATTAATTTCTCTCAAAGACATCAAAACGAAAGACAAAAAAATCGCTTTTTTTCAATTTATTCAAATTGATTTTATTTATGTAGTATCAGTGTATGGATAGAATCCGAATCATAGTTCTTGAGAGTTTGCCGTGCAAATGCTTAGCATTGACTTGATATACATCCCAATGATTAATAGTAGAAGTTGTGTACATTGTACTAGTTTTAAACCACTTTGTCTGTATTTTATCCTTATTGTCGTTACAGCTCAACCAGTGTTTTACCCGGAACAATCATGTGAGCATTATACTAATTGTTCGACGTAAAACATTTTCCGAAGACAATACTATTTTCTGTATTTAAAGAACGCTACATAACTTACATAACAGAGTCCGTCAATGCAATTCAAACTAATTTTGTCAGAAACAGAAGTCCCAGGTAAAAAAAGAGAGAGAATATAAATTGATGGATAAAATGTATATACCTATCGGCAATACACTGAACATAAGTATTAAATGTTGTATACTGTATTGAATTATTATGGTGTACATGGTATGTAAATATTATACACTGTCCTCCAAAAGTACCTTCACACTTCGACAATTCCTATTGTAATTAATATATTCGATTGATGCTGCTGCTGAGATGAGCAAATTATTCATTCTTTTCGGTCCATCACAGAAGTGGGATGAATACTTTAACTTCATGGTCATACATGCTTATTTCAAATTCTGCATGAAAAAGTAATGAAATCCAAAATATTGATATGTGCATAATCTTATGGATAGCAGTGTATGTTTAAACTAACTAAGAGCTAATTGGTCAGATTTTTTTTATTGAAGTGACTATACCAGATATTACTATTTAATTACTTTTACTCAAATCGTTGCTGTTGTTGATTGTTGTAAATGTCAAGCGAGGGTCACATCAGATTCATTTTTTTCTGGAAAGTTTTACCGTGAAAATTATGTGTATTACGGAATTTACACTGTTGTATTGTTCGTAAATTGTTAGAAAATATTAATAAGTCCGAACACGACTAATTCGAAATTAACTTTACCGTTGTGTATATAAAACAACAAATAGTAATGCACATTCAATGGTGCGTTTAAGTGACACAACACAAACACTATTTTCATATAGTTGTATACGTGTACATAACACTGATTTCCATATGTTCTACCGAGTTTCATGATTGATGCGTTTGTACTTAACATCTTTTAAAAATGATCGGCGATGGTGTTACTCGTACATATGTGTGACTGATTTTAATATACTAAAAGCCATTAAAATGCAACAAAAACCTGTCTGCTTCAAAACATGATAAACTTGACATAGCAAAGGAATAATTATATTTTAATTCACTAACATAGTTACCTAAACTTATTCTATCATGAAATATGAGTTATTGGTGCATAGTTTCAAAACGTTTTTAACAACATTTTAAACATTGGTAACAGTTGGTTACTTGTAAAACTATGTACAAAATTAAGTCGAATTAACACAATTGAGTTTTAACGGTGTTAAATAAACGCTTTGTATGTTGTTTAGGTGTCGGAAGTTATAATCTGCCATTGAAACTATTGACTTTATCAAAATCCGTAGAGGCGTGATGTATTTCGATATCTTCTTTTACAATAACAATACGCGATACATGGCATTTGCAGAAGAAGGGAAGCCTGTAATTATAGATAGCACAGCTTTGTATTCATCTTTGTCTAGGATCATATTTGATAATACCCTGTTTGCATCCAGGAAAGGCTTTGTATTTAACTTAAGCTGATTACTTTGTATAAACTTTCGCAACTTATTTTGTCTTTGAATATATACATTACTGTTTCTGAACATTTGAAAACGGGTGCGTTTTAGGAATGAACATCAATTAAGTCACAACGGCTCCGTTAAACGAAGAAGTAGAAAACTGAATATGACTGAAGGTTTAAGTGCATTTCTTTCTAGAAAACTGTCAATGAGATTGACTGGAGTTATCGATGCATTACCAAAATCCAATTATCATCACATTTAACACGATCAGGTAGAATTAACGTGATCGTGTTAATTATTATGTTGTATTAGCACCGACTACTGAGATTTCATTTAAAAGAATAGATTTCAGTTAAAATACATGTGATTACCGGTTAATATGGTGGTTGACACTTTTCTGTCAGCAGATTGTGTGAATATTCCTGCATGCAGAAGACACAGCAGATCTCAACGAGGAGTATTGTTGCTGCAGATAATATAACCATCCTCAGAAGTCCTGGTCATGGATAACTGGTAAGCGCAAGCAAGACAAAATGTCACAAGCGAGCGACAAGAAAGAAGACAAAGGACAACAAAGTTGGCGTCTACCCCGACCATCTCTCAACCACCCAGTGGGCTTCAAAAGCCAACCGCTAACGTTGAGTCTCGGCAAATGTTTATGCAGTCAGGTTATTCTTATATACAATCGAAAACTAATTTAAACAATGTCTCTCCAGTCGCTCTTTAACAATCTACAATAGTTTGATATGCTTAAACGCTATGAAACGAACATTGGGTCAGCTACATTCCATTCAAGAGTCTGTTAACACAATGTCTAAACGATTGAATGATAGGACGAAGAAAATAGTTTTCATCGAGAACAGACAAACATGTACAGATGTTCGGTACTAAGTCGCGTGTCAAAATGTACCAATCAAACAAAAAACAAAAGCAGAAAAAAATATCCAGGGAAAATAATAATGGTCTAGGAGAAGAAATAGTCGGTGTCAGCAAATAAGACGTGTTGGACATGAACTTTCGATCTGTTAGTTGGTAACATGTTGTTTTTTCGTATTTCCCGAGGACTCATATAGCAAATTCGCTAGAAATTTCATGATTCTACAAATGCTCATGTCAATGCCGAATCACAATATTTAGTATACTAAAAATTAATATGGCAGAAAACCATTAAGTAGATTTCGTCATGCAGCACACGAACTTTAAAAATAGCAAGAGAAGAAAGAATGTGTCGCATAAATGTAATTTAAATTGTGTAGAAAACGAATATAAATTTACTCAGTTGTCCGTATTATCGAGATATCAAATTGCAATGTTTACCTAGATAGTATTGGTCATGGCAAGTATAGGAAAATTCATTTCTCGAATGCAACCTACAAATACGCATATCATGAAAGGCTCAGTAAAGTACATCCATTTATTCAACGGAAGAAGAGAAAGATTATTGACTTTTGTATGTGTTTTCCAAGTATGTGCTGCTTTATACTTATATCGAACTGATATATACACTTGTATAATATATTTTTTTCAATTACCTGTAGTTTTAATGTCTGTGTGCTGGCTTCTCTGTTCGTAGAGAGTTCTTGTGTATATGTATGCACGTATGTTTGTTCTGTGATATACTATACTGTTTTGTCAGTAAACATGTACATGTTTTCGTCAATAAATCATTAAACTTGAACTTGATTGAAGCAGATAAAGGTTAGAACGTCATTTACAACAAGACATCAAATATATTGGCTAATTATCTTTTTTAAACAGTTGTTCGTTTAATGTACTCTTGTTAAGTATGTATTCCATGTAATCTTATTGAATTCTTGTCTGTCATTGTCCGTCCCTACAAGTCAAAATAATGACATTGCTTTTATTGATAAAATCTTTGAGATGTAAGTGTTTACAGCCACTGTTATTATTATTAAAAATGACATCTTCATTTTACTGAAAATTAATAATATGCTTGAAATAAATATTATAGTTGTTGTTGAATCAACGATAAAATAATCACTATGAACCCGTGACATGATAGAAATCATGATATACTCTAACAAGATAGTATACAAAGTAAAAATGATACTTTCATTTGACAAATTCCTAAAACATTCTACATTATAACTTGAAAGACATCTATTTAACGGCATTTACTCGACAACGATAAACCCCTTTCCTATATTTGCAACAAGATGATTATTAGAAGTAGTATTTCTGCACGATTGTTTCCCCGATTAACAAACGCTATATGTTTTTGTTTTATGGTTTTGAAAATATTTGGCGGAAATCGCAAATGCGCCAAAATTAAACACCGCCAAAAAGGAGAACTCTAAATACCGCTAAATTTGGTACCGCGGAAATAAAGCGCTATACAGTATTAACATTTTGGCAAAATCTGAGTTATGATGTTGCCTCAAACTTTCATAAAACCCATCAAATGCATCTCGTGAGTATACTACGCGCATTTTCAATATAACCATATTATACCTCAAGGAAATATGAAAAGTTACATCACAATGAATATAATGTTTTCATATTTGTTGCAGTGAAGCGTTAACCATGGTTTATTGTTATAACTTCGCATGATTGTTACAATGCATCCAGGCTCCGATTCCCTTAGGCCTAAAACATTTCCTCGCTATAGCGGCATCTATTCACTAAGACGGCTGTTTATGGGTTATAAATTTCAAATATGAATGGTATTGTGATTAATGAAACAAACCCGGACAATTGGACGACTAGCCATGTGTAAATTAACCAGAATTGTTCCTATAAACATACAAAATTAAACAGTCGTCCTTAAGTGAATTGATTTCTAACAATCTGCGGCGAAATTCGGGTTTGGCTGGCTTTATCTTCTGATTATACGTTTGTTTGCGAAAAGTAAATTATTTTCTGTCAAGTACAACCTTTCAGCGTCTGAAAATTGATTAATGTATCCACTTTTAGCTTCCGTTTTGAATCAAAACTCTCATTATGTAGAGCACAATGATATATGGCATACATGGAAAACTATTTACTCGTGAAACATGATATACTTTTCCTCGGAATTTCCTAGAATGTTTTTTCTTCGTGGGAAACATTTTTACAGTTCAGTGTCTGCTATATTAAACTAATACACTATACATCTATAACATGAAGTTCAAGTTTGTGTACTATTAAGTCTCATTCTGTTCCCAAGTCATGATGGTGAGCGGTTGAATAGTAAATCGTGCAATGCACCATGTACAATGAACTATATTAGTTTGAAAATAACTCAGTCAAGCATTACAACTCATTATGAACGTTTGTGTGAACAAAGAGAGAATAAGTTGCTACAGGGAACGCCACATGCATAAGTCAGTCTCTTGCACATCCTCCAAAAGCTGTAGAAGAAGTCCGTCCTAAATTAAATTTGCTGTCATCAAAAGAAGATGAACGTTGTCAAATGTGTTGGTTTGTTGATACGGCTTGGTGAGAAATATTCTTCAAAATGTGCTAACCCATTCTAGTGACTTCATTTACCTCGTAGGATTCGTTGGTGACCCGAACTCGCGCTTAAAGTGTAGTACATCATAAATAATTCGGGACTTACAGTTCCATGGTATGGCCGTACATGAATTTGCAACCCGCATCATATGCCAACCCTACCACATCGTTCATGCCTGCTACGTACTTCGTGACACTCATTTCACTAGGCATTATCCATACCCTATTTCATCGATATGTGAGAGCCACACATAATCTAGACCCTTCTTTGAAAGGTGGGTATTTTTTATCTAGCGTCCTTCAAACTTCGATTTTGACATTAGTTCTTTTTTTCTTGCTCACATGTAAGGTAAAGCCATCCAAATAATGTGTTTGCAGTACGCGACCGACTGATGAAAAATGCGGCGACTCAATTTATTTTTCAGGTTAATCGATGAAAAAATTGTTTCGGTCTTTTAGTTATTACAGTACTAAAATAAACAAGAAACATCTTTAAAAAAAGATGGTCGGCGCAACTTGAAGTATGCAAATGTGTTGCAATCTCAAGGTTAAAATGTGTTGTACAATATAAAAACTTGCCTATATGTTACAACTGCCGGTCAGTCAATTACGCTACCGGAACTCCGATACATGTAAGGGGAGATCACTGCGTAGGAGACTGGATAAAAAGAACTCCATAGTGTGATTAGTCATAGTCTGTATCAATCTAGTTCATCATTACTTATTGCATAAGTCGTGAACTCACACATTCATGTTAATTAACTTGTTACATAGCAGCGATTTATCTGATTCCAACAATATAAATGTTCGCGAATGGTACATAAAACCAAGAGTCTTCTTAAAATTCCAACACTGGACAATTCCCGTAGGGTTGACAAACAACACTACTTACTGGATAAATCTTGAAATACACAATACGATCCACTTTCAGACGCATTATGTTCATCTGGTACTCATACAACATTGTCATGTTTACAATAATAAGAATAACGCCCCTATCGTGATCAAGATTTGTTTAGGCAAACATAACACCATTTACGCAATAATTGTTTTCATTACTTTGCTTCGGAAGAAAAACTACATAACAATAAACAAGTTAATATTTTTAGGTTTGGTAAACAAATATAATGGCCTTAACGAAATGTTTACCAATCTGCGTCAAGGTTACAAAAAGTTTTCGGGTGAAGAGAAATTGCCTTGGTGGTTGACGTAAGATTTGATTGTTTACAAAACAGTGATATGCAAATAGCAAAACCATGTTAGTACGGCTGTGCCGAAAAACCCTACCTACCCACTGTTAAAATTCCGGGACGTAAAACCCTAAACAAACAATGTTTGTAAGGATGGCCTAGTGAAGTTTTTTTCCCATTTTGTTTAAACATATAAAACTCTGTTCAGAAGTTTCTAGAAGCCATGTAGTCCAATCGTCTAAGTTAAATCTATAAATCAGAAAAAACTAATCTGCCTTTGTAAACAAAACTTAAGATTTCCGTAAGATTGCTGGTGTCTAAAGGGAGTAAGAGCGGGATTATGTTTTTACAATGGTTCAAAATAACAATTGTAACTCAAACCCGAATGCAATAAAGTCATTGAACTCGCTAATTAATCTAACTTCTTTCTAATATAAACGTCTCAATTCGCAGATTTATCGAAGACATTAGCCGAATCGTTTCCATTAGTTGTGAACTGTACAAATAATGTGTCTAATCACAGCGTATTCAAATGACGATAACAATCTTTTAAAATGTTGTTTTTCGACAATTTTGTCACTAATTATACCTGTGCTATTGGAATAATGACACCAAATGGGCGTTATAAGCTCTGATGGAATTGTTCAAGGAAATAGTAAAACAAACAGGGGTTTTCTTTAATATTGACAAGATAACAATCAACCCAGTCAACTTTGACCAACTTCTGTCAAGCGCTTTCGTAAATTATATACCAGTAGAATACGAATTGGAACAAAACATTATTAGACATGTCATACCTTAATACTATTAGCATACATTTTTATGTAGCAAATATTTTCCTCAATTCATATTTTAGACAGTCCTTTCGGATGATGAAATCCACTTTCAAAAACGAATCAATTTTAAGGATGTATTTGAAGTAAGCCAGCCAATCTGGTCTACTATTCCTTATTATTGTAATATCAAGTAATATTAAGCATTTGTTTATATGCACTGAGTTCGCAAACATTTCGGTTGTCTTGAATGTTTTGCTGTAAGTTGTGTGGTCCTCAGTACAGACATATAATTTGAGCATTCCAACATTTGTGTCATATGTGAAATGCTTTATTTATGTGAACTAGAATGATAATATTTCTAGCCTATTTCAAAATAATTTGTAATAGACATACCAAACTTCCCAATTGAGGGCGATTATATCTGTCCTTACCACTCCTTCCTAACAATACAATGTTTAGGCAACATAACAAAATTGCCTTATGTTTTATGGATTTTTTGTTTTCCCGGAGGTCTGCGTGGGGAGGCACTGGAGCTACTTATTCTCTCTCTCTCTTAAATAGCACAACTTACAAATACGATTTCCTCTATCTATAGTTCTTGTTTGACAAGATTCCAGTTCAAGTAACTGAGCGCCTAAAGCAAGATAGTTCTTGTCTTAGTCTATCGCTATCTAATGTATCTATATAATTACTAACGACAACATCTGAGACAAAAATATGATAGTTTAGACATGCCATTCCTGAATATACTGATCTCTCACTCTGTCTTGATCTTTGTACAGCCAAACTAATTTACTCATACGATTTATACAATATACACAACATTTTGTATTATATTAGTAGGTAAACATAAAGCATTGGTGAGTCGGATAATGTCATAGTATGTAGCCAAACTTAAAAATAATGCTCACTCGTTAGCAATTACATATACGCCGTTTTGTAAACACTTTCTGAGGTGGTCAACCAATGAACGCATGTTTTGCAAGAGAATGACCAATAGACCAACTTTGTACTCGATAACATTATTCTCAACTCATTTTTAATCAATAGAAGATGTTTTAGATAGATATGATTATCTATAAAAACAGGACTGCAAATAACGACATATATAACATAACACAAGCATGATATACTGTTCCATTTCATCTACAGTATACACAAAGGACAACGCAAAAAAGAGATTACAAATCGATAACAACAAAAGCATGCCCTGCATATTATCCACATTTTTCCATATCTGGTAGATCGTACCAAGTTTCATACATGTCCCTTTCAAAGTTAAGCAATTTCTTTTTTAACAGAATTTACTGATCAAATATTGCCAAAACCTTGCAGATCTATCTAGATCTATGCTGGTCAATCATGGCAGTATATCCACATTTTGTTAAATACAGACCCGTAAACGGACGGACAGGAGTAACCAAAGCTATAATTCGTTGAAAACATTGCACGTCAATAATGAGCTAGTTTTACAAAAAGTAAAACCGAGCAGTCAAACATCTGATCGGCAGTACACGGATCGAAGTCCGCTACGTCATATGCTACGTCATATTGTTACGAACAGAAATCGTTTTAAGATGACCCCTACTTAGCGCAATTGTCCTGACAATAATAGACGATCGAACAATTATAATCTTCGATAGGTAATAAGTTTCACGACAAATATTATAAACAAAAGTTTTCGTATTTTCTTTTGTATACAAAAAAAAAACACATACTTACCGAAGACGTAGTAGAGCTAGACTCTTGCGATTCCATGACTGCTTGTTAACAAATTATCACGCTGTGCGCGCATGCTCAGAATAGTCTTTAAAAATAGATCGAGGATTCCGCAACTGTCGTTACTTTCGGTTTGGAGGTAAAACTCGTATTTTATCAATAACCAGTTGAAATCTTTCGGATTTTTGGCTGATGTTTGTTAGTTTATGTTGATTGTATGTGAATTTGCCGGTTTTCAGCGAATAAGTGGATTTGACATTAAAATCAAACTCACTACTTTTAATTCCATTATGGTCCTTGCACATAGAAAGACACATTATAAATATTTTATAACTAAATCACAGAGAATTGACAATTAGTTCCTGATATAAAAAATTAGATTGCAACGCATAACTAAAATATCACAAAATTGAATTATGCATCAGCGTTATCAAAGAGCCAAACTAAGATGAACATATACACATGCTTGGTGTACGTTTTCTCAAAATTGAATTTGAGTAATATTATTTAAGAAACCTAACTATGACCAAGAAAGCAGGACTAAAGCAAATGCTAACTGGTAAAATGAAAACAGTGCAAAATAGAGTACTGTTACGGGCTCTGTAACTTCGTAATAATAAGCTCCCCAAATTGTTTTGATATTTCATTTAACACTACCGAAAAGTGATGACAGATTATGTTATGCCTTCAAAGACTGATCTGACCTTTTAAAATTTCAAAAACACTAAATAGTCCAATGGTTTTGTAGTCTAAAATTGTTAAAAGGATAGTTAAAAAGTTAAAACGCAATCCCTTAATTATAATTTGCATGTTGGGGTTTTACACGTTTTTTGTACCTAAGGCATTGACAGAGGTTTCATGTGAGCGTGACGTGAATGAAAAATCTGGACAGATCTTTGAACTGCTCCTAATACGGCATACTAATTAATCAAAATACCAGCAAAAATACGAGCTGTTTAATGCAAAATGTTTGATCATGCAAATGATAAATGAATTAAAACGGCTATCTTGACGCCAAGTTTGTGACTAAATATGGCAACATAGGTATTTAAAATGATTAGGGAAGTCGAGTAGGAATGCCACATGCAACGTTAACTTTCATCCTATAAGCCGAAGGACACGTGTAACTATACATACACTATCAAAAGGGAAAGGTGACGCAAAGCATAGAAGTACACGAGGGATGACAATAAGTACTAGAGTTGCACAAACATAAAGTAGCCTTGTTTTTTTGGTCCGTTAGTCTAGTTGAATTAAGGCGATAGCCTTGCCATGTGTTTTGACAAGTTTATCAATATACACATTTATGGATTAACTCTATACACTGTATAATAAATATGTACATGTGTATTGACTTTTGATGATGTTTTACCCTCCGGTAAATGCACACACAATTCTGTTAAGTATTTTTAACATTAAAAGTATTTTTGAAAAGTAGAGAAAGTATACTAGCTTATGCTATCGATTTTTTTTTCAAAAGTATATCAACAAAAAATATATAACTAGATTTTATGGGTTTTTTAAAAATCTCGATGGCATGAGGAAGATTCGATAACTAGCTGTGAATACATGTGTATCTTTTGCAACTTAACGCTTGTGCAATTGACCGTCCGCAGACGCTTTGTAGCCAAGCCCCCCCCCCCCCTTAGTAACAGGTTCTCGCTGTTAACACATTAGACAAACCATGTCCAATATGGCGTCGAAAACAGAACAATAACGGGCTGATGTAGATAGTATTCCATCGGATTTTTCCTTAATATATGATATTTCGACTTTAAACCATAACTTGACAAAATTAATATTACTTAATATATGTTTGCTTTGACTAGATTAAGAGTATCAAGCCATAGACAGGAAATTGAAACGGGAACATGGAATAAATCTTAAATGTTTTACCACGATCAGAAAGAAAATGACAACTATGTAATGTTTTAGAAGACGAATTTCATTTTATATTAGAATGTCCTTTATATCAAGTACATTTCGAACCAATTATTATGCAATACATTTACATGTGATCATTATTATTCCATGTAAGTCAATGTTTGCAGTTTATTGCGGGTTTACAGGGGAAGTATTTACCAAACAAAACATGAAACGGTACCTGTGTCCGTCCCCTTATGAATAATGTTTTTTAGTGTGAATGAAAGTCATTTTAGTCATCAAATTTAGGTATAGTTATGTTTGTGTAGATAATCCACCTTTACGTTGTGTGCAGATGGACATTACAAAAATGGATGGACATTAGAATATCAGGATTATTTCTCAAATCCTCAAATCCTGCAACATAAATTTCTACAAATTCCAGAAATCATACTTTAAAAAACTATGATAAAAACAGATGCAGACACAAGGCCTGTATAGGTTGGACACATTATATAATGTTATGCAATAAACAATATTGTCGCCTGTGTGCACTATCTAGATGGGAGTCCAATATGCATCCAATCAGTTTTTGCTGTCACCATCCGACACATATACAGCAACGTTGAGAAGTGTTAATTATTTTTATAGCCTTTAACTAAATGACCATTCATAAAACATAATTGATCAGATTTGTGTTGAATGTTAGAAAATAGGTTTATTTATTTAACAAAATCAACATACTCGTATAGGTGTGATATTTAGGATTTTAAACCAGATATATTACTCATTTCTATACTTACATCAATTGTAAACCCCCAATGCAATTGAAATAAGAACTTTTCTGAGATACAAATTACTTTCGAAAGAAATACTCGATAGTGAGTAACCAATACCGGTATATCACATGTATTTAGATTGTTCATCAATATCAATTATTACCTAAATTAAGATATTGTTCTCCATGTATATATGTTTATAGCAATACATGTTTCAGCTTCATGTTTTTAATAGCAATAATTATTGATTTTATAATTGATTCCAGTCATTTTTAGTTATACAAACTCAGCCTTATTACTTATAAAGTAATGTCTGTCCTAAGCAAAGAAAAGTCCAAATACTTGCTTGAATGCTGACATAAGTCAATTATTTTAGTCTAGAAAAATAATATTATGTTCCCTCAACATGCAGATATAATATAGTTGATTTGATATATTTTTCACATATCTGTTCGCGTTAATTTTAAATGAATTTAACTCGTGATGCGGTCTGCCGCACAACTTAATCCACATTTGTCTTAGGTTTTGGAAAAGGTAAGAATTTCACACCACCTGTCAGTCTGGACATCTATTGTCACTATCACACGGCCCGAAGCTACAACTTTTCACCATTGTCTTAAATCAATAAAAAAAACACCCTGTAATTTGCTTTCCCGAAAACTATCTCTCTTAGACAAATTTGTTGACAACTGTAGCGCTTGTCTAACAAAATGGCGTCGATAAAACAATACTGCAACGCGATTGGCTAACGTGAGCTGTCAATCAATATCTGCGGAAAGGTCAATTAGCCTGATTTACCGAACACATGTACAATTTGACAGTACCATAAGTTCAAATAACTACATTATTTTTCAATATTTTTACAACATTATATCAGTAATTAGTTGAAGGACTGTATAACGATAAAACAGTGTACATTTTATCTGGCTATATTATGTAGTTTCCAAAATAGCGCTTAAAAGCAAATATGGCTATTTTCTAGTGCATCTATCGCCTTATAGGACCTAATATTTCATTTCATAGGAATGTGAATTGTCGTAAAGATTATGAAATGATCATCAATTTAGTTTCCGCTTGCATGTCAAATTACGTTTAAAAACAGCATTAAGAGGAATGTTTGCTAATGCCTACTAAATAAGTTCACAACAGATTACTATAATATTAGATTAACTACTTGAAGGTTATTAGTCTGTGAAGTATTTTTTCGAATTGTTTCTGCCTTAGTACAAATCAGATGTTTCCAATATGTACTAGTAATTATTACACAATAATTGCTTTAGAAAATTAAATAAATAGATGAAGAGGGAAATTAATGTAAATAGTATCGTACTTATATTGACACTTGTGTTGCGCGTATTGTTATTTTATTGGTTATACTGAACGTTTACCGTGCTCTAAAATGATTGGATCGTTCATGTTTATCTTCGATAATTTAAAATAACTTTTAAAACATAGAACAAATAATAACTGTTAATTGTCGATACATTCGACATGAAAGTTTTCCTCTAAATGGTTGTCTATCACATTGACTTGTCCTGTGATCTTTTCCATCCATTAACCCCCCCCCCCCTTCCGTCACTGTCCGCATTGATTCTCCTTGTTATTCCTTATGGTCTGCCAATCATTTCCTTGTGCCTCTGTTCCTTAACATATGTACCCTCTAACCTCCTTAAGTGCCTTGTGTTTTGTGGATTGTTGTTTTCTCGGAGGTCTGCGTGGGGAGGCACTGTCTTATGTATGTGGCGTTTCCTGTAGCTACATATTCTCTCTCTTCTCAAAGAAACATCAACAAGTATAACGTTTGCTTCCAGAACGGGAATTAAAATTCTAAATATAGTAACACAATTCTTGATCGGAAAATTGTGGATTCCATTATTTTCCCATTTCTAACAATGTTGGCGTTTTTTTACATTTGTTTTACAATACAAACGGTGTAAAACTTATTCAGAATTAAACAAGTTTGTAAGTATTACAATGCTTTGCAAATGTGTGTTTGGTAAGATTACGTTGGTACAGTGAATGTCTCATTCACAAAGGCAATGATTCCCCCAACATATCATGGGGAAGCATCAGCACACAAAACACTAAGTCTAGTTCGTCCACAGTGTATGATGTGTAGGGGCAAATATCTACAAGGATGGGCCGTCTGGAATTGTCTGGCCGTTTATCGGAAAAAGGGGAATGGAAGGACCGGCCAAAAAGAAGAGAATCGATTACAGCGCAAGCTCTGTAAAAAAGTTAAATTATCGTTGAAAAATATGCATATTAATTGTGCAATTCCAGGTCACAGTTCACATCTAATGCTCCGGCATTGTCGCCATTAGTGCTTTTGTGATGATGGCGCGTTTCATGTAAAAAAATCAAACACAATTATCGTCGTCAGATAAACAACAGTTTTAGTTCATGTTGCTACAAACGATCTATAGAACACTGTTAACAATAACATGACAAAAGAATTCGCTAACTATTTCCATCAAGCGTGTTTGTATTATCGGGATCGTTTAAGTACTGGTTATTTTGCCGAATGAATGATATTTTTCTCTCATCTACAAAACTGGAAGAAGTAATTCACCGTAATTACATTGAATTAGAAAAGACTTGGAAGCACTGACTTCTCCTAAAGGAACAAAATGTTCTCAAATATTTCGATTCTCTTGTGCCTGAATTATAACCATATTATGGAGATGAACAGTTTTTTGAGAAATACTGGAAAATACTGTATTGTAACATGAATGAACCATCGAGCATTGTACGAAATGATGTGTCTTATGTTATCAATTATTTCCTTAATAATATCAATCCTACGCAGCACATGCCTTCATTAACATTCAACATGATAACTCTGAATTATAGGATTTTCTTACTAAACCATTTTGATTAAAAGCGTAGATATATAAGACAAAAAAATATTTTGTTCAAAGTAATAACTAATAGTGTAATAGACGAGACTTTAATTCACTTTTTAGTTTCTTGACATTACACTGTCGTTTTAATCAACACTCTTGTCAGAAAGAATGTGGCTGTATCTGCAATAAGTATGTGGTAACTTGAAAAAACATCAAAATTAGCATGAAATTGACCATTAGTAACCAGCATCATGCTAAGTCTCATTATTGCATGACCATCCGTAGGTCTTCAGTACTTTTGATGGACTATACACTTGTAAATCTGGTTTCGAAAACGTAATAAGTCAAGGTTCAAATTAGATGACAAAAGTGGCAAAACTTTCAGCGTTTCTAATGGGGGTTACAAAGTTAAGTTACAGTATATACATGGTAGTTAGTCCCCTGTTTAAGTTCAATATTCAACCAGCCTGGCTCAATAAGTGTCACTTATATAAATACATAAGATAATGTGTGCCGTATGCCCATCATACAACAGTATCGACGAAGTTATGTGTCACGGTGGACCGACCGTTTTCCTATAAATGATCAAATTGTCTACATTATGATGATGTAGATATTATGTTTCTGCGATTTCTAATTCACTTACCTATATTAAGGTTTTTATTGTCACTTTTGTTACATTGGAAATAACAAGGTATGTGTTACTGACAGTTCCAATGCTGTAAATCGCTGTATGGTTATCACTTCTATATATGACTTAGCTGTATGTTAAATTCCCTTTCCCTGTTGTTTTGTTGGCTTGTTTTGTGATGTATTTCCCCCTGGTTGTCCTCCTTAATTCTCTTTAGTTGTTTTTTGTGGGCGACCAGGCCATTCTTTGAGCGCCTGCTCCCATGCATGTTTACCCTTGTACCTCATCAGTGTCTGATTTTTTGTAAACTGTCGTTTTTCCCAGCGGTATGTGTGGGGAAGCATTGCCTTTTGTTTGTGGTATTCCGTGTAGCAACATTATCTTATGTGTATAGTAAAACCTTTAACCGGTTACAGGGGCAAATACTTTCAGACTAGCATCATTATAATGCCGATGAAACAGGTCTAACTGGAATGATAAAATGTCTGTCTTTATGCAACTGTTAACGTTTTGAAACTTGTCCTGTATAATTTTGAACCCAAGAGCTGCTGCATAAGTATTTTCTTCACTAACAGAAGATAATGTACAGAATAAAAAAAATAAAGGTTTGCAACGCCTGAGTAACATTGAATACACCACATACAGTGAATTGTTCTGCAATATGATGCACTACATACATTTTCATATACAAACTAGTAGTAACAACTTGAGTAAAAAAACTAAAACATTGAACAGTTTTAACAATAGAACATATACATCATGTGAGTGCCTGCCTTACAGAACTATTTAAAAACTCAAATGTATGCGACACTGTATAGTCTTATTTCACACGAGCATCCATAACCACTCTATTAGTCTTTAATTTGTCTCTTAACATGTTAGTACGGCCAGAGTACAAGGAACCTAAAGTATGAACTGTTCAGTTGATTATAATTATAAAGAATCACGGATCACACGTTTCGACCAAGCTTCTATTATTTTTTCCATTATTTGTTTCCATCATTATTTTTTTCCATTAATAAGTAGGGCCTCTCTTCCCTTTCTTCGAAATCAATTAGTTCAACTGTATATTATACAAATTAGTACCCATTTGTTGTCCATCAATTTGACGATTTTGGATCAAGGATCTGCAAGATTTATAAGACATGATAAGTTTTACCTGTAATAAAATGTTGAATCAAGAAAGCACCAATAGTACAACATGCTTCTGCCAAAGAAAGGCAAGCTTAATGACATGCACAACTATATTGGCAGTATTGCACATTAGGGGTGTCACGATGGTGTCATTTTTCCAAGAAACATACATATCTTATTTATAGACGTTGATTATCACGTATAATTGACTTTAATTATTCAAATTACACTTCTGAGGATGATAAACATGCAAATAACATGATTGTGTAAATGTTTACAACATGTAATCACTTTCTTATGGCGTGTGAAGCATAATAAAATATTGAAACGTTGTTCCGAAATACGCCGATATATATGCGTTGACACTAACACGTGCGGAAATAAGCCGGAATCAATTGTTTGTGTGACAACATGCAGTACATGTTTACAGCAAATGTTAGCACATGTATGTCAGGGCATGCATTGGTTACCATATTCTAATCTTGACATTATATGTGCACAAACATATCAACATCACCGAAATCCTGCAAGCTTGAGTATCTCTCGGAAGTAAATGTAAACATCGACGCTGGTGACTTAGAAAACTTAACATATTTTGCATTAAAACATCCGAGGTTGTTTTGTTCAGAAATAAATGAAGTTGGAATAATTATAGTATAATCTTTTAGACATATATCTACCGACTTTAACTAAAACTCGGCGAGCATATTCGCCAAATACTAGCTAATCCTTCGTCACACACCATGAACAGGTTTATCAGTCCTTTGGCCGATTTATTAACTCTTAGGTCGCGACTTAACCTCCTAGTGAAGCAATGTCGAATATATTTACAACGGTTTCGCCTTTACGTGGATAGCGAGGCACAAATGAAGTTGAACCTTCGTTTGTTTTTCAACTTTAAGCGATGGGTTAACTTTCTACTGTAACTTTAAACCTCGGGTCCTGGTGGTTTTATGATGACTGAATATTTAGATATAAAATTAAAAAACATTTACATAAAGGAATTGGAGTAATGTAAGGGATGGGAGAGTGCAGGCACCGGAGTATGACAGCTTTGGTTGTTTAAGTAAAGTATTTTTCGGGCAGCCGTACTAACATGGCTTTGCTAGACAATTTCTCTTCGACCGAACAACGTTTGTAACCTTGACGCGGATAGGTCAACACTCTCGATAAAGGTTACGTTAATTAACGAAATACACTCAATTTCGGTGAACTTACCTAAATCCACTGAATTTTGGTGAATTTACCGAAATCTATTTTGGATCTGGAGTGACCAGCAAGCGTAACATCTCGGCATTTTTTTATTTTGCACAACAAATCTTGATCTTCAAATTGCGCCGACCATCGATTCGGCGCAGCAGTACTAACATGGTTTTGCTATTTGCATATCAGTGTTTTGTAAACCAATCAAATCTTACGTTAACCACCAAGGCAATTTCTCTTCAACTGAAAATATTTGTAACATTGACGCGGATTAGTTGACATTGTGTATAGTTTATGTCATGATTTATCCAGTAAGTAGTGTTTTAAGTTACCATTACATTATCGGTGTGCTGAGTACGCTGAGTACCAGACTAATTAGTCATCACCGCGGGGAATTGTCCGGTTGTGGAATTAAGAGGACTTTCTTGGTGTAATGTACCAGTCGCGATCATTTGTATCGTTTTAATCAGATACATCGTTATATAACAAGTTTATTAACATGAATGTATGAGATCACGACTTATGCATTAAGTAATATTGATGAACTATATTGACACAAATTATACTGTGTCTATGACTAATTACACTACGCAGTGATCTCCCCTTACAGGTTTTGGGAGTTTCTGTAGTATAGCGTAATTGAATGACCGGCAGTCGTAACATTTAGGCAGTTTTTATGTTGTACAACCAATTTTAACCTTCCGTTTGCATTAAATTTGCATACTTCAAGTTGCGCCGACCATCTTTTTTAAAGTTATTTCTGGTTTAAGTTGGTTTGTTGGAGTGAACTAGTTTAGGTTCATGTCAAGCGAATTGGCAATTGCAATTGCTACCAATAATGCAACACAAATGTGTGGGAATTCGATATATTGTAACTCAAATCAATTGAATAATATAACTAAGAGTAAACGAATAAATTGGGTGTTTAATATATGCCTTGGTGCACTACCATATCTGTATATGCCAAAACTATGTGACATTTCAGGTAAAAAAGGGTCCTTCACTAAAACTATATCCAACTTGTTATCAGAAGTTTAATATCATACCAACATTAGTATCAATTTACATAGTGAGATGGTACCAGAACTTATTTATTCTAGATTTTATAAACAAAGTAGAAATTTGATGTCAAACGTGTTCAATTGTTGTCACTTGGCGCCACCATTTTTGTTTGTTGACATTTCACAAGAAGTCACCGACATTCAGTGACAAGATGGAGTTAATAGCCATTGGATCTGACAATAATGGAAATATGTTATAATAAGAATATGTTTTTAATTATCACCTTCATTCGATCAGGTTAATAATGCACAAAAGCTTCACAATTCTTCGCATTCTTTACCGGAAGATTGGCTTTACATATCAATCCGCATATTCGAAATTCTATAATTCAATTTCTTGCTATTAGGATTAAGTAATAAATTCGATCGTGAAGTTCTGTAAACAATGTTGAGGAATTTTCGGATTCTATTCGCGGCTCCACTTCTGGCAAACCATGCAGTCCTTTATTGGGAAGTTGGTAATCCAAATTTAATCACATTTCCAGCGATTGTCAAGATTGATCTGTGATGTAAGGTTGTATTTGTATGCTAAAACATGCTTGAATGTTTTCTTATTTTATTGATAGTCCGATCGTGTTGCTTTTTTCTCATACAGTTTATAAAAACAGCACAATATTAGCCACCGGAAGTTGCAATACTTTTGTTTTTATCATCATCGCACGGGCATGAAATAAAGTTTTATAAACAATATTTTTGTATTCGAACATCAACATTGTGGTTTAATTAGTCAAAAGGCAAGTTATTTTTAGGTAATAAATATTGTGAAAAACTGTTTATTGACAAAAAGCAGGACTATGGAAGCTCAATTGGTTTAAAGCAAAGCAAGATATAAGTAGAAAAAAAAATCTTGGTATGGGTAAGTACGGGTTGAAGCCACAAGCACGGTTTGGTAAAGTGGGAGACATTCATGCCAGAAAACGGAAACATACGAGAAGGTAAAGTGAAACAAACGTGTAGGAGGGTGTCCGCGGTGAAGCCAGGTATCAGGAGGAAAGTTTTGAAAAAAGTGAAAAAGCAGATGGCCAGACATTCTAAAGACAATGCTATAACAAATGGAAACATGTATCAATTGAAAACAATTGATGATCTTAGGTTTGTGATTAAAAATAAAAAAGAATCAGTGCAAATGGCTACAGAACGATGAATATTATTTGTTTGGAAAAATTTGTGAACCTGTTTTAACATGCTCAGGTGCTTCGATATTTTTAAATGAAAACAAGGACCGTTTCCAATTCAAATCTGAGGCAAGAATAAGTGGCTTGCCACGCACTCTAGTAACTCAGTGTACATGTTGTCAAAAACAATTCAAGTTTGAAACAAGTCCAAAATTAAAGACACCCACATGCACAACAAAGCACGATGTCAATGTAAGGACAGTGTGGGGCTCCATTGTGACAGGAAATGGGGCATCGCATTTGAAAGAGAGCATGGCCACAATGGACGGACCAAGTCTAAGCTAGCCTACATTCAACAAGATTGAACAGGAGATAGGTGGTTGGTGGAGATCTTGTGAAGAGGATCTTTTAACAGCAGGTTAATTGTCAAGTCATCATTATAATATTTTTTGTTTGCTGTGGTTATACCGAGTCATTAAAATGTACCATACAATCAAAGTTAATATAAAATATTACAGGCATTTTATTTTTATCCCTATTGCCAAAATCATCGTATACTTACTGTATCAGTAAAGTATCAGCGACGCGTGTTTTCAGTTGGTGGATTCAATCTCGGCAAACAAGGGAAAAGGTGAATTAATAAAGACAACAAGGATCAGGCTGGTATCAGCAGTTAGATGTGCCATCCGAATGTGTTCAAAGAAATATAACCAAAAAAACAGCTGTCTCCCTTGCAAAAGACATACGGAACAGTGTGCATCATGTTTTGGAGAGCACTCAAATTGCTCAGACTTTTGCAAATCCAGGAAAGGGATGTATCCATCACCAAAAGAAAATGAAGACATCCAGGAGGATACTGAAGATGAGCCTTCCGATATATGTATGTTAACTGCAGGTTTATGGACTGATGGTTCCTCCATAGATGCCCAAGATAATTCCAGAGCAGTGGGTTAAGCTACAGCGATGAGAACAAACGCATTTTGCATGATATTTCTTTTCTGTTGAACAGAATTGCCAGCAAAACCGACAGGCTGATAGACAATGCAACCACAAACCTGACTGAATGTTGGATGCCCATCCGCACCAAATTTGATGGGGGTTAACTGTACAACATCTGTAACAGGGGATCTTGGCACACCCGTTGCTAGGGGGGAACAATACGAATGAATGCTAGTCCGAAATGGACACCCTTAATATAGGAACGATTCACAGAGTCGAAGGCAGGTTACCGCTTCAATAAATCATATGTGGAAAAAAGAAAGACTTCATACTCAAATAAAAAAGGCTGCTGAAAATCGGTGCACAAATGGAAGATGGCTTCCTTCAAGGAGAGCACCTCAAAACAAGCCAGGATGAGTTATGGACCGAAGGCCTTGGGCATAACGCCAGATGTCACTGGTCGACAACTTGAAAGAAAAAAAAAACAATACCTGGAAAACCACATTAACATATCTCATCAGAAAATAGCAGCAATAGAAAAACTAACTAAAAACCAGTCTGATTGTAAAGTGTGGCATGATGAAAGAAAGAAAAGACTAACCGCATCCAACTTTGGCCAAATTTTAAAGAGAGATCCTAAAATACCTGTGAGAGCACTTATTGAACAATTACTGTACTCCAAATTTGTGGGCAACCAACACACAATCAATGGACAACAACAATAGCGGTACACAATCCATGAATATACATTAAAAAAGCTGAGGAGGGATTGCACTTAGCATTTAAGAAGAGTGGTCTGGGTGTTTGTGAAAAGGCTGAGTTCCTTGGAGGCAGTCCAGATGGAGTTGTGTTTGAAAATGGACAACGGGCTGGTCGAATTGAAGTGAAAAATGTTTTGCTCCGGAAACAAATAGCTTTGACTGGAGCTGCAGAAACACAGAAATCATTCTTGTTAGAAAACGTTAGCGGAAAAATCTTCACAGCCCAGACCATCCACATCGTCCAGCCCTTATTGTGAACCACCGAAATCTACTTCGTCAAGGTGATTAACACATAAATTTGTTAAACAATTATTTTTAAATAACTACCAGTATGTATTTAAATGAATTTTATTCATATATATTATTTGATCTAAATTAATGTATGAATATTCATTATTATGAAATGCCCAAAATACTTAGCTTTATAAATGTATTAATGGTCATTATCATGTAATTCATATAATAATTATCATTATGTAGTCAGAAGCAAAAAGCAGCCCGTTCAAAAACAAGATTTGTGGGACGTAGGATATTACATGAGTGTAAGACAAACCAGTCTGGTATGAAGGATATGTCGTTTCGTGACTGTCTGGAACGGATGGGTGCCTAACTACAGTATACGACGACATTTATGATGGGAAGATGAAGCTTACGACATAGACCACCTTGTAGAAGACTTCAACATCTCATCTCTCAAGTTTATAGATATACGAGGGTACTTCAAAAAGTTTTGTTACTAACGAGGTTCCATACTTTAAATCACCGTTTTGCATCGATAACTCTATTTAAACCTCCACCTCCATAAACACGAAAATTTCGTGCAAATTTATTAAATAAAGGAAAAAGTAATTCAATTTTGAAGTAGTATTACTCATACACACGGGTCAGTATTTGGACTGTACAATGATGAAATAATTGAAACTTGAAATGCGGGCTTATATGAAAGGCCGTGCTGCTTTGTCCATTTCACTAAAACAGGTCTATGATGAATTGAATCATATACACTGAACCGAAAAAGAAACGCCCTTTTCTAGAAAATTGATTTTTTCAATATCAAATGTATTTTTTCGAAAATCTACATATTGTACCTGTTTATGGCTTGTATGGCTTTCCGTAACATGTGATTAGTCGATAAAATCATGGACCGTATTAATGTTATGACTATTTTATCAAAATTCAATATTTTGCACGTGCAAATCGAGATATTCAATGTTTACGATCGGAAATGTGTTTACTTGTGTCATTGGCATACATGTTATCGTAAAAACACACTACTTGATTAAAATTTATGCTAAGCAATGACGAGCGTAATCATGCCCTTGGTATGCTCCAGGCCGGAACCTCAAAACAAGACGTCGCGAGACATTTTAATTGCGATGTTTCGACAATTAAACGTTTGTCGGTACGTGTACGAATGACCGGCGCTGTTAACGACAGGCCACGAGCAGGCAGACCTAGAATAACCACTGCCAGACAAGACCGAATAATACGCCTTACCCATCTTCGAGACAGATCCATGCCGGCAACAAAAGTGGCTCATCAAACCGTTGGCAGACACGGGTAAGTGTTTGCAATTGTTTTTGATTAAGTTTTAAAAAAAAGAAAGAAAGAAAAGCTATTTCCTTTTTGTCAAAATTTAGAATATCCTGCATGTATCGTTCTTTTTCATGCGAAGTATACATCCAGCCACTGTCATCAACCGTTTGCAACATGTAGGTCTAAAGGCCCGAAGACCATGCAAGAAGACCCCACTGACTAGGGCGCATAGACGAAACCGTTTACGTTGGGCGAGGCACCACATTCGATTTACGAGACGACAATGGGGCCAGGTGTTGTTCTGTGATGAATCTAAGTTTAATGTTGTGCAGGCTGTTGGAAGACAACGTGTGTGGCGGACGGAGACGGGGTGAGCGGTATGCTAAATGTTGTATACAGGAGGTAAATCGATGGGAAGGTGGTAGTGTTCATGTTTGGGGCGTCATAAGCAGATTTCATAAAACACCACTCGTTATACTCGTTCGTAATGTTACTGCTGTTTCTTATGTGAATGATGTTTTACAACCTGTTGTTATACCGATCATGCAGCGGAACTTCTGCGGTAATGGTATTTTGCAACAAGACAATGCTAGACCTCACACCGCGCGCCTAACGATGAATTTCCTACAGGCTAATGGAGTTCAAGTTCTTGATTGGCCAGCAATGTCCCCGGACCTATCTCCAATTGAACATATTTGGGATGAGTTAGGTAGACGTGATGTTTATAGCCGTCTTCAACCCCCGTATACAGTGCCTGAACTCCGTGCAGCGCTTATAGGGGAGTGGAGGAACATTCCACAAGCCCGTATTGAGACACTAATTATTTCGATGCGCAGTCGCTGTGTCGCATGTGTCAATAGTAATGGAGGACATACTCGATAATAAATGTGCGAACTGGGATTCTCAATACGTTTGATTTCAATCTCTACTGAGACAAAACAACTTTAATGAGATTTGTTTTGACAATGCATTTATGTTTGCATATGTTTAAATGAAATATATACATAAACACAATTTAATCACAGGGTTTATTTATTTTGTTATTTACAAAAATACAACCGGGGCGTTTCTTTTTCGGTTCAGTGTATACCATATATGACAGTTTGCAGACGGATTCAGAAATTTAAATCTGGATTATCTCGTGTCAAAGATGGCCATCGAAGTGGTCGACTAAAGACATTTGTGACTACACATAATGTGGCTGCTGTGAAGGAGATGGTTGAAGAAGACGGGCGATATACAATAGAAGATATTGCTAGCAAAATAGGGATTTCAGAAGGGAGTGTCTATACCTTGGAAGTGCAATTCACCAGTGCTTGAAGCAGATACCAAGGGCAGACTACTCTGCCGCTTTTAGACAGTGTATATCACGATTACAAAAACGTATTTCTGTACAGGGGGGATATTTTGAAGGGCTGCAATAGAGTGATTTTGCATAATTATTGTAGGTCTTATCGTATTTACCATATGACATAATTTTTTGAAGTACCCTCGTATAAGGTAACAGAAATCATTTTATTCTAAAATTTCAAAAATAATTATATGTGGTAACATCCATTTTCATTTTCCTTATAAATTTTATCATTTGTGGAATTATTCACATAGGGTTGGACTTAAAAAGGTTAAAGTACAAATTACTGATACACTGATTAAAACTATTGATTCGAATGTTCATACATTTGCACATTTGACGAATAAGCCAGCTAATTTGATTAAAAACATTATACGAATTAAACAAAATGCTTTTAATACAATGCAATAAACAAAAAACGCATATAAATATTTAAGTTATTGTTCATATATTTACTAAATATATATTATTATTTCACTTTTTAACATTACAGTACAAAAATAGTTTTCAGGTGTGGTACCTGGGACAGTTTCCCACCAGTTGTATGGACTGTACGTTTCCCTGTGAAAATTGACTTCAAGCAAACCGACGAGAAAGAAGTTACACTTTATTAATAACTGATCATCCTTGCAATAATTATGGTGTGATTTTTGTGATTTATTCTTAATTTACGTTTAATTTGGTTCGGTACATTTAATCATAATTATAGATATTACAAATTAAATTTTAATAGGATTTACAAAGATGTTCTGACATTATCAGACTTACATTTGATGCTATTGACTGACAGTTTTAAAAATTTAAAGAATACTAGCCAACAAATCTTGCATTGAATCATATCTGAAGAGTTCATAATGGCCAAAGTTGTTGTTAGAAAATGCACATTTCTAACTAATGGCAACTCTATTTAAACAGTACTTAAGCAATACAGTATATTAGTGTATTTTTTAATTTAAAAACCAACGTTTTTAACAGCAAAATAATTATACTTCCAGTTTTGAAGTTAAACCTCTGCAAGCAATCCTTATATGTTGTATATTTTAAGGAATCGATACAACACAGACAGGTTTTTGTATTGCAAACCTCCCAACAGAGGATGACCTGGCTACGTATTGTTAACCTCCATCAACCCAGGAAAGGGTAGCCTCACATACAGTTCTGTTCAACACAAGCAGAAGTTAACATCCCTTGTTGTAATATAGCATCCCAGAAGTGAAGGCAACTTGGTACCCCACCCAAGCATCCCAGAAGTGACGACCACTTGTAACCCCACCCAAGCATCCCATATGTGAAGACCAAGTGTAACCCTACCCAAGCATCCCAGAAATCAGCCTGTCAACAGTATATCTCTTGAATTGTCAAGTTACAGAAGGTAATGATTTATAAATACCTAGGTTTATCACGTTTTGTAAAGACAAAAGTTGTTATTTGCACAGCAGTGAAAAACTAGTCAGCATAGTAAAATGTCTCATTACATTTAGTTCAAACTATGTACGAGTAATTAATATCACATGTGATTTGTTATTTCAGAGTAACAGTTTGGTCTGATTTTCTCGTCATATAAAGTACATAGTATGCTTACTCATTACCCATTGAACTATACAGGTACGGATATTTACTTCCAACATTGCGGCTCTACTGCAGTAAGCAAACTGGTGGTGCTTCATAGACAACTGCATACACTAGAGATTAACATCAAGTCCTGCATAGCCTGGTTATTCAATACAATACAATACAATATCATTTTATTGCATAAACTATATATTACAATGTTTATAGCAAACAAAAATATATACTATACAACATGTTGAAGAAATACATTGATTTTCAGAGAGCATCACAAATTGTACATCATTTCCATACATTTGTTTGATTTCTACATAAATTGGCAAAGTAAATAAAGTTCGCAAGATTGCATGTAGTTTTTGGATTTCCGCACTTAAGTTTAGTAAATTTGTGTATGTTTGGCCAGGTGTAATATTAATGTTTGTAAGTATTGAATTCTAAGATTTCTGTATTTTTGACAGATAAGTTAGAAGTGATATTCATTTTCTATCATATTTAAGACACAATTATTACAAATTCTTTGATTTTTAGGTTAATTTTGATATCTTCCGCGTTCAATTGCCAAGTCATGAGAAGAAGTTCGAGAAGCTATTCTGGATTATTTGTTTTTAATGAAGTTAAAATATAGTTCCATCGAAAATGAATGTTTAAATAAACAGTATGTATTTAAGCGTCCTGAGTTATTAATAGATGAGTACCAACATTGATAAAACATATCTAATATTCGTTGTTTTAATTGGTTTTAATTAATTGATATTTCATATTGGTTTAACCATATAAATGATAACCCACATTTATCAATAATACGTTTTGCTTGAAACGCCCAATTATTATATACACAACCAGTATCTACATCTGTTTTAAGCATATTATATGTTTTGAATAACAATGACCGGTTAGTTAACGTTAATATTTTAACCAATATTCAATTATTATATTTTTTTGTCTAATAGAAATTGGAGTTCGACCAATTTCTCCGTAAATTGCGTTGAGATTAGTATATCTTTTAACACATAATATTTTTCGACAAAATTTAGAGTGAATAGTTTCAATGTATGTTGCCTCATAATTTCCCCAGATTTCAGCCCCATAATTTAAAACAGGTGTATGTCCTGTTTGATGTCCTGAAAATGTCATAAAATCATAAAAACTATATTCAATATCACAGTGACATCGAAAGTGTTAAATTATTTACTGATATATTAATTACTCAAAACATAATTTGCAAGTGTGCAATTAAATAAAACTAAATGCACACTATCTGAATATCAAAGCAAACTGCGTAATAACTTTACATTACAGCTATCCTTAATTAAAATCCGTAATAACTTTACATTACAGCTATCCTTAATTAAAATCCGTCAGTGTATTGTTTTGTTGCTTTTCTCTAAGGATTCGTATGTCGTGCATCATCAGGCTGCAAATATTGCTATAAATATTCAATTATATTGAAACATTACACATTAAAGCTAAATCAACCCCGCGATATTAAGCAATTTCGTTTTGAGTGAAAACGTTCGGTAAGGCATTATTCAGAACTTCCCTTGACAGATCTTGACAAACGAAAGTTGAATAGGCACACGCATTGAGGGACATCATAACAAGCAGACAATGGAGTAAGTATGATTATTGTCTGAACAGTACGTTTTAGATTTCATAAACACGCGTTATATATTTGCAATCTTTAGCAAATTATAGACCGATGCATGTCATTTTAAGCAAATAAATGCTCTCGTGTGTAAAACTGTAACTGCTGTTTGGTTTACTTTTCTATCAAAACACAATCGTGGTTTTTCCTCCGTCAAGCGAACATTTCAATACCCATATTTTGAAATGTAATGGACTAGGTAATATATCCATGCGTTCGTGGTTAATGAAACAGCACTCTTAACAGGATTTGATGTGGACTATCTATACATATTCGGGTGATAGATGTACTCTAAATTGGTGATAAATAAAACAACAATATACCGTTAACATCATGCTCGAATCGCAATAGAAACAAAGACAGGATTTAACGTCTGACTGAACTTAAACGGATCTAAAATTAAATTGTGTTAAAACCCAGATTTCGTCTATTGACACTCCTCTGTCACATATACGCTTCCCATTCTCAATCCATGCATATCTAACTTACCGTAAAATATCAGAAACATATTAAAAGCTGCCTATATGTGAAGTTTAATTTAATAAGTTAGATATCGAAAGTCCCACGATATATCAAAAGACTCGCAGGTTTACTGTGCACTTTCTAAATATTAGACACATGTCACTGATCTTTCTAGGAGTGCCAGATTATATGCCTGAAAGGTAACTTAACATATTAAAAAATACAAAAGATTATGTGACAGCGATCAGTTACTTGCTATGACATCCTTAGTGGTTATTGCTCTGTTGGGAGTCGTAACCATTTGAAATACAATTAAAGGAAATAGATCGACAACAGACTGATGCTTTTTGTTCAGTTCGCTTCATACATAGCAACTGTTATTATAAAATTATGTCTTCCGGGTTATTTGTTTTCAGTCTGTGTAGTGCAAAGCGCGATTATGACGAAGTATGTTATCACCTTGTGGGATACGAGAAGTCTTAACATTGCGTCTGTTGTGTTTCTCTTCATGTCTACATGGTATATAGCACAGCGCTGTATATCAAACCTTTTTTTTCAGTTTCCTTGACTGAGTCTAATTGCTATGTCATTCTTTACATTGACATCAGCATGAGGAATGCCTGTTTTGTAGATTTGACTCTGTTCTATTTTTGTAACTTTGATGAATTGGAATGAAAATCCGAAGGCACATTTTATGTTGCAGTCTCTATTTCTTCATAATCCTGACTAAATTTAATATTCGAACAGAAATATGGAGCCCTAATACAATGCCAATAACCAATCAAACTGACAATTTCTCTACATATGGTTGGTAATATTCAATACATGTAATGGATTGCACTAGTGTTGACGTCAGTGTACATGAATTGGGTTTGGAATCGGGAAAGCTACTGTTCATTAGGACAACATTTTGTCATACACATGAAACATCTCTGGCTGTGTTTATACCATTAATCAAATTTCAGTTCAGTTCATATAATTCTAAACCCATTCATCACTTCGTAATGAGCAACATGTGTATGAAATCACAAACGACATCGTTACGTTTCAGTAAATGAATTTGCACAAAACTAGAGACACTGGTGTTGACGTTTAAAAGCTGCTCGCGTCAGACGTATAAAGCCACAAATATATAATGCTTTTGCGACATAGATCATTTTGAAATTAAACGATTTGATAACCCAATGTAGAATTGCCCCTAATAAACTGGGCCTCCTCAGATCAATACAAAACTAAACCTGTGACAAGAGGTGCATACGTTTTACCCATTGGGATATCGAATACTGTATTGTACATCGAATATTGAATTATGTTAATGTTCACATGTATATACTCAATGACTTAAGAAACGCATTACCAAAAAACAATTGCGAACACAGACAAGCTATTGATTATTTTTTTTAAAATGTGCAGATGTTTTTTTAATTTTAGGACAAGTTTGGGAAGTGCAACATTAGTTAAATTAACCTCAAACACATCATGGCATTGCCCTCATGTTTTACTCCAAACATCAAACATACAAAGTAATGCTGAAGTGGAGCAGGAAATGCCACACACAAAGGACATTGCCATCCAGAATGCTCTATGAGACACGGCAAATATACGAGTGCATATAAAACGTCCACACGGAACAGTAATATAATGCTCAATGCACTTCGACAGACCTGAAATATTACTTGCGCTGAGTATCAGTACTTGATGCACCTGAGACGCACCTGAGACATACGCCATATAAACAAAGCGAAAATAAATTTAATTACTCGAAATGTAGTGGAATTGATACATGATAAACAAGGCAATGTAGTCAAAGCGGTTTTTTTTTATAAACAAGGCAACATAGTCAAAGCGATTTTTATACACAATAGTATATTTGTATAGACTCTACAGTACTTAAGCAGCAGTTTATGATGCCTTTCGGGTATTTTTCAAGTACTAGTTTAATTTTCAATGGTAATATTCTTCAAAATGAAGAAGTCCAGCAGGAATGATACACAAGGAAACACGTACATTCATATATCACTTTTATATTTTTTGAAAATTGCAAATAACGGCTTGTTGTTTTACAGATTGTTCACTGCGTTGCGTTGAATGTTAAGTTGATACGAAACAAGTCATCTCGAAAGGAATTGGACACATATAGTTCAGTGAATGCGATTTAATGAAGCAACATAAATGCCAAGAGCAGTCTTTATTTACAATCATTCCTTACATAAATCTTGAAGATTAGCATTAGTGTACACCATACAAATGTCATGACAATGAGTCCGGAAATGTTATAGGGCCCGGAAAGGTTACAGGAAGGTTTGGACGGGCAAATAGGTGACCTTTTTAATTAACCAAGGGATAGAGGAGAAAAGTACTTAAACATGCTTGACGTAACGTTACTAAACATTTGAAGGTCCATTGCAGTGTTACCTTAGGAGACAGTATAAGTATACAGTAAATCTTCATTGTTGACGCAAAGAGTACTTACCTAATATCTGAAGTATTCTACAGTAATATCAAACGGAATTTGCAGAAACTCACATTGTTTTCACACCTGCAGTTATCTTACTTTAATAACAAAAAATATTGTTTTCGGATTTTTATATTCCTTCAATATAAGTCGATTTCAAGATTCTGGGGATGTCTGTAGGGAGACCTGTTCTGTGGACGAGTCCATACTCGTTCTTACCTCCAAAAAGTCAATGATATTCATATACAGTCTATTGAACCAAGGTACTTATAATCTGGTGCTGGCTCAATTAAGAAAAGCTTTTAACTTACAGATTGCATCTGCCACGGCAACGCCTTAAGATATGATAATTAGTTGAGACATAAATGTGTTGCAATTTATTTCATATTATCTCTAATACTGTCTGTGCCATCTCTCTAATCACATCAATATATTTTATGTTTTATCAAGATCTTTGATTAGTTATCCAACACAAACACTTTAATTGGCAGGAAATGTCACAACTTTGGAATTATTTCCGGTTAAACAACGGAAGCGGTTTAATTGATGTCGGATTTTATGAAAATGAGTATAACTGCTAAAATTTGGTATTGGTATCACAAAAACATTATACCGTTAGGGACTATCTTTACACGACAGCAAATGCATCAAATTTGCATTCAAAGTATTAAACATTTATAAATAGTGTTTGTGCAGAATGTTCCTTATAAAATTAGATAAATATGTTTACTTATTTCTCGCCCTGTCTGTATTTACAAATGTCACCTTAATGAAATGTATACTGTATTGCATTTAAAAATCTATATTAGTGTTCGCTTTTCTTAATGATGGCATTTGTTACAAAATACTTTTCTAATGAATGTTCATCTATTTGCAGGTATCGTTATTGATAATAAGCATGACTAGTTCTGTTTTCGTTATTGTAAACAATACCTTCATATTCAGCCTCTGTTTTATAACTACTGCATGTCTGATATTTTCTATTTTTGGACTGGCGAATCGACATGTGTCCACTGCCATTCAGCGAGCCGCTTGTAAAGACTCGCCAATGTCCCAAAAGTAGGACAGTAAACAGGTGTAAATAAAGCTTATTTAATAAATGCGAATGTGCATTACATAGACAGCTTTCACTGTCATAGAAATAGCGCTGTGCCAATGATAATTGTTAGAAAAACTAAATAAAATGTAAATCTAACGTAAGTGACTATCGTTTTGTCGGCATGCCAAAATTATTCCGATGCCTGTAAATGTGTAGTTAGTTAAGGTCATTTAAACAGCTATCGATGTGGAATCTGCGTATAATGCGTCATTTCGTTCATACTCAGCATCTCGTTACTCAAATACGCCTCACTATTTGTAATACGTATCAGTATAATCCACGTTGAAAGAACGGAACACTGCCTTCTGTAAATGGAAAACCAATTAGCTAGATAGTCAAAATTTCCTTCGACACGAAAGGCTATACATTGTGTACACATTTGATTGGTTACAACAATGGAAAATACCCATCTATTGTACACTCAGTAGTCACGTGATCGTGCCGAGCAATGAAATTTAGTATCAGGAATGAACGATGATTTCGTAAGGTCAAATATCAAAACATACTGGGTAATACAGCATCGCGTGAATGTATCGTAGTGGAATCAAAGCGCTGTGTTGGAGCGTACGTCTACATATAAAACTATTTATTTTATTCAGTCTTGAATTTTTCGGCGCAGTCGTACTAACATGGTTTTGCTTCAATCAAATCAAATCTTACGTCAATCACCAAGGCAATTTCGCGCAATTTCTCTTCAATTAAAAAACATGTATAACGTTGTAGCAGATTGGTTAACATTGTGTATAGTGTATTTCAAGATTTATCCAGTAAGTAGTGTTGTAAGTCATCACCACGAGGAATTGTCCGGTGTTGGAATTAAGAAGACTTTCTTGGTTGTATATAACAGTCGCGACCGTTGATACTGTTTTAATCTGTAAGTTTATTAACATGGGTGTGTGAGTTCACGACTTATGCAATAAGTAATGTTGAACTATATTGAAACAGACTACACTGTGTCTATGACTAATCACACTACGGAGTTATTTATTATGCAGTCTCATTCTAAACACCTCGGCATTATTGGCTCTGCCGAATACCGTCGAGTAGTTACGATTGATGCAGTCTCATATACGCAGTGATCTCCCCTTACAGGTCTCGGAGTTTATGTAGTAGATCTATAGCGTAATTGAATGACATTTAGACATTTTTTATGTTGTACTACAAATTTTAACCTTCAGATTGCAACAAATTTGCAAACTTCAAGTTGCGCCGACCATCTTTTTAAAAGATATTTCTTGTTTATACATGCAATTAATAAATCCCTGAAAAGTCAAACTATTGTAATATTTATGACGAAGCCTAAGTCATTCAAAGAGCGTCTTAATGG
The DNA here is from genome assembly GCA_032209605.1 of Mactromeris polynyma. NCBI lineage: Eukaryota > Metazoa > Mollusca > Bivalvia > Venerida > Mactridae > Mactromeris > Mactromeris polynyma. Next base: position 6,459,130 of record JASFXZ010000021.1, on the reverse strand, counting down.
CAAGGCACATAAAACTTAATTCTTGAATTAGTATGCGTTGTCTACATAAACGAATTGTGCTAAGTTCCTGATAATTTGGGAGAGAATCGTTCAAACAATGCTGTTAAGCGGAAGGTTCTGTGAACAAAACGATTGAATCGGCTATTTATTCTAGTACTTTGGTAAAATGAAATATTCGTGTTATTTAAGAGACTAGCCGCATAGCACATATCTTGGCAATTGCGTGTTAGTAAATAAGTTTAGCTCCTGGTTAGCTCAGTGGTTAGAGCGCTACGCTGATATCTGGGATATCCTGGTTCGATTCTCGGGCTGGGCTGGTCATGTTTTTCCATGACGTTTGGCTACAGTCATTTAATTGTGTCATCCACCTCTGATCCATGCGGGAAAAAATCAAATATGCTTGCAGAAGGGCAAGTCAGTACCGGTTGTTAATTAATTCCAGGGAAACTTGTAAGGACAACTGACCGCAGTATTGCTGAAAACTGTTTGAAAACACAGCGTTAAACCCGATTAAAACAAACGAATAATTTATTGATATTAATATGATCAAAGTGATACTACGCATGGTCGTTTTATGGGCAGAGTTCATTCAGTATACGTAACCTCAGTTGTTATCAGAGTAAAGAGTACGTAAGCATCAAACTTTCGTTAGAACGAGCTTTCAACACTCGGGACTTACTCTTCTTCAATTCCTTTTAATTGCAACTAATTCAACCTATTTACGAGAAAATTGTATTGGTATTTTGTTAAATGTATGCGAGTGTGATGAACGTTTTTGCATTGGATAATATATGAATGAATAAAGTATAGAATCGTGATATAATGTAGGAGCATGAAACAGATCGACACGCAGAGAATATATCCTTCACTAATTCCACTATGTTAAAAGTTATATAAATCAAATACATATTCCCGTATGGCAATTTGTCATATATATCACCTTTGCGTGATTGTGATGTAAGACCTGTATCCAGTTTTGTTTCCAACACCAAATCGATACTTGATTTGACTGGCGGTGATTATACCGCTCGTCGGCAGTTGTGTGCGAAACATATGTTTGATACTAGGGAGTACATAAATATTAGCATATCACTAATACACCAATGATCATGAGGAAGGTCCTCTTCGAGCCATTCATCTGATTACCTAACTAATGCACTATATTTACGACATAACAGCGCCTGTGAAAGAAATGTCCGTGATTCGATTTATGTAATAACGTAACTAATACCAATGTCATTCTCATGTTTTAATATACACTTCATTCGCTGAACATATAAACCTCCAACCAAGAATGGCGCTTGCTGAAGATCGCACTGTTTCACATTCCGCAAATTGTTATATACCTCATTCAAATAAACACTCAGACGTACATCAGAGACAATACCATAGTTCAAAAATTCTTCTTTCACGAGATTAATTTGCCGATCCTTGCTGAAGCTTTATAAGGAAAAGTAGACAAACTATACTAGGACATTAATTCTCGATATTAGTCAAACCAGGAAGTTATTATTTTATGCACGCTATGTGGTGCAACGATATATTGATATCTTCTTTTTCTGAGTCCTGTTCATATTTCGTCACGACGTTTTTTTCCAATAATGGTTGTTCTAAATTCGAGAAATTTATAATCATCAAAAAGTTAAGTTTAAGGTTTTAAATTATTGTTTGTAACGGTCATCACCAAATTGTATAACAGCCATGTTACGCGTGCACAATTATTTATCTGGACCGGATGTGTAATGTCACTCAGGTGTGGTCACCCATTCTGAATCCATGTATAAATTTAAAACTTTGAATTAAAATTGGTAGTGCCATAAATGGCTCATAGCATTCAGCTTATTTAATTGAACATTTTGTATTATCAACTGTAGTGGGTAATAATTTATTTATTTGCACCTTAACATGTATTTCGGCGAGACAAATTGACAAAATTCTAATTGTTTATAAACAGTTTCACGCGGTTGCAGATTGGCGCCCTCCCCCCTCGTATATCTGGTTAGCATATATGTTGTTTCTCTATGACACTGACTGCGAAAACCATAAAAGTTTTCTACGGTCGTATTTATTATTTTGTATAGCATGTATTAAAACCAGAAGGCGTCCTCCAATAACCACATGTCTATGTAACTATAAAGTAGTCGTATACCCCTCTTAAATAATCCTATATAGCACATGTCAGATATAATACGTTGTATAGGGGCTTCAAAATACGTTGAGAATACCGTTAGTATGTGCACCATGTCTAAAGGCTTTCCGGAACATGTTCTCATTGGCTGACCACTTCACAGTTTGTTTCAAGCCGTTCTCAAACGACTAAAAACGGACTTTAGCCATAATACCTGGGTTGTTTTAAAAAAAATAGAAATGATGTGGTATTGATAGTTCCCACATTTACAATATTTACCTCCTTTGTTCTTATTAATCAGCCATTTTGATAGGATTAATTTCCAAATATGTGATTATTAAGTTAATACCAAGAGAATTTGCATGGGACAACCACTTTTTCTTCAACTTACTGAGCCAACTGCCCACATGAGCATAATGAATACGTTATTTTTATATCTGATTAGTTTATATCATCGTTTAATTATTTATAATCCCAATAACCTTGAAGCAAATGTGCCTATCAATATGGCCGACAATTCAGAACAATGGATGTAAATTTGTAAATGTGAGAACTATCTATTGAAGTAACTCTCGAGTCACTCATTATACCGCTCAGAAAAATATATTTTGCATATTCTAATGTCACTATTATTTCAATACCAGAGAACATTTTATATCAACTGAACTGTAAACGTATCTTTTTCAGCTGTACGGAATGTATAAGCGTCCCTTTAAAAACAGCGACGAACATTGCTTGAATATTATGAAAAGCACTATGAAATGGCGTCAAGATAGATGACAACAACTTATCTTGATTTTAAGAGGATCACTCAGATCACAATACACGTCAAGCACATACAGACAAAGTAATATATTGAAGTCTTCTATGATAGGCGTTCCGTGTTTCATATAAAAACATTGAATATATACATTAATGCGCAATATTTCCATAACACCTTGCACGAAGCGTCTTTTCTTGGCAACCAGTTATTTCGATATATTTTGCTTTATCTTGAAATTATCGCATTATATATTTGTAAAATTGTTTTTAATTGGTACAATGCCTTTATTTAAATGTGTGTGCGTGAGTGTTTAAAAGGGCGTTTTACTCAAATGGCGGCTTTAGATCTTACACATAACCTTCGGTAAATTAAATCGTTAACTTACTTGTTTAAGAATCACAATATCAGTAGAGGAATCTACACAAAAGGAGGGGATACACCCATGTAGGGAATGCAAAAAGAAAACCGAAATGGAAGTTGAAGAACACATCATCCACAAATTCGATAGACACGACGTGTCCATCCTCGTTTTGGTCAGCCATCAATTTATTGCCTATATTATTATAAAGAAGAAAATTGCGTTACTAGTTATACCGAGGCATGATGTTTTAAAGTTTATTTGTACTTAGGCCTCCGGCCCATATACATACAGCATATATACATAATACATCAAAAGTAGTTATTTGCCTGTGAAGACACATATATAAACATGTGGAAATAATGCATGTAAAAGTAGCATGATTACAATTTACATCAATGTACATGAAATGTTTAGAAAAAAATAGATAAGTATACGTTACTGAAAAGAAAAGTATCCCTAGCTTTATTAGCATGGTATAAATACATTGCCAGATTTCTAATAATTGTGGTATTATTGCTTTCATACAAAGCATGAAATTTATGGTAAGTAGGATGAATAGTGTATTTATCAGGAATATATTTTTTGCGAATTTCACAATACAATGGGCAGTGGATAACAAAGTGGTATTCATTTTCAAGAATTTTTTTGCAATACACACAAAATCGCTCATCCCTTGTAACCTGAGTATAATGCCCCTTCTCTATCATAAGGTTATGACAAGAAAATCTAAAATTTGCAAAGCTTCTCTTGAACTTTGGAATATCAATACAGCTAATGTAGATCTCAACTCCAAAATTCGGTTTAATACAGGTATAAAACGTGTTTAATTTATTATTATCACTACATACACGGGACCATGATTGTAGAAATTGGTCTCGTAGTCTTAGCGTTTATTCATTTAAAAACAATTCTTCATTATGAACTTCTTGATGTATCCAAAACCATTCTCGTACAGATTTGTTCGCACTTTGGTAACCCAATTTACATGGCCATTATTATCATAAAGCTTCAACATGTTGTAACTCAACTTAACATATCTATCATCTGGTAACCTTAGTATTCTTAACCAAAACTTAACACGTCTTTTTTGCGGCTGTTATCCTCAACGGATCACAACCGAGATCACCACAGACTGCACTATTACTAGCTTTAATAGATGTACCAAGAAACCGTTTACATGCATACATATGTACATTTTCTATAATATCTGTGTTATATAATGCCCACAATTCACATCCGTATAACATAATTGGTGAAACCTTTGTGAAAAAGGTATTCATATTTATATGAGATAATGATAAAACACCTTTCAGTACCATCATAAGAACCTTCTTTACCTTTGTGGCAGACACTTCGGTCATCTTATTAAAAGACAATGAAATGGTAGTAGTCCAACATAAATGAAACCGGAAATTACATCTAATTTTACATTATCGTAGGACCATTTCTCCATTTTTGACAAAGGACCACCCCTTCTAAATACTAAACCTTTTGTCTTATCCGTATTGACTTGAAGTTTATTTTGTTGACAAAATGTATTTAATCTATTGAGGTGCTTTTGCAACCCTATTACTGTGTCTGACATGAGAGCCACATCGTCAGCAAACATTAGCAGAAACACTTCCACCAGTGATGGTGAAAGTTGTACACCATGAACTCAATTATTAGAAATGTCAGATGTTAGCTCATTTATGAACAAAGAAAAAAGGATGGGGTTTGAATTACAGCCTTGTCTTAAACCAAGCGGGCATTTGAATTCGTCAGTTAAACCACCTTTGTATCTCACACACATTTTAACACTGCTATATAATGCTCTTATAGAGTTAAAAAGTCGACCTTTTATGTTATGTTTCAATAATATTTCATACAATTTAGACCTGCTTCTTCTGGCTAAAGATCATACAATCAAAATCATTAGCATCGCAAAAATTCTAAACTGTCAGGTTTTTCGAGTGCCAATTGTGAGGTCAATTTAGTAGAAATAGCCTGTGTTGGTTTCATGAAATCATTATCAGTGTTATTTAGTTAAGACGGTTGTAACCATATTTGTCTTTTCAAGAACATCATCAAATTCAATAGCAGTAGAATTGTCCAGATAACTCTCTAGGGCATTTATATAGACATAATAGCTTAATTAGACCACGCTCACCACAATCCGTCCAATTTGTGGCTTCCACTCCAAAGTTCATGTGGTCTTAGCCATATTAACAATCTAGTGGCATTATTAATCCTATACATAAGAGTAACATTTTATGTTTAGACCACAGGAGATTGTCACGAGTTATCTCTCAGAGTATTACCTATTTAATGCAAGGCGTCTAACGCTTTGTACAACTGACCGCTTTCCGCGGCTGAAAATGGGCTTCACACATCAAAATATATCCACGAAATGCACCGTATTCTGAGCATGAATAATTTATCTTTCAAACGACACCTACTTTATGCAAGTTCGTCAAGACAATGTGAAGTTCTTCACCGAAATGTGCATATGTCAAAAACCTAGAATGTAGTCGATTTGCACCAGTAGACGGCAAAACCGCGTCCGTTAGTCCGAATTTACGATGATTCCTACATTGGTTTACTTGTTTAGTACTGATAAATGATCAGTTTACCGGAGCCATAGACTGAAAATGATATACTTCAACAAACTGTGTGTGTACACATTTTATAATCCCATGAAGTGTTACCCCTGTCCGTCCGTGCGAAAAATGGTTTACGATCAACAACTCTTGAAACGATGGGTGTATTCAATGCATATTGGACACGTAAGCATAGGATAATAAAATACAAGTCAAGTTCGATCTCGGTTACAATCCACCAATATTTGGAAGGAAGAGTTACGGTCCTGTGTCGACTTAAAAGCCCAAAGCGGGGTCATCCGGTTCCTATGGATACAACTTGTTCAACAGTATTTCTGACAGTATTTGCTTAATTTAAAAAATCTGCCTTTAAAATATCAACCGTTGAACGATCAAAATGTTTCCATTTGAACAGAAATGATTGATAAATACGTCTATTACTAAACTTGATTCAAAACACACACTTGCTCCTGTCAGAAGATAGATCAGCGGCTATGCTGCATATATTTTAATAAGAAATCCCTTGTCAGACGTTATTTTTGAGCATTGTCAGCGTGTAAGTCTAGATCGTAGATTGGGGTCATCCAACCCCTCTCTGAAGTCATTATTATGCAAGAACAGTGTTTGCAATTGTATAATTTGATTTCATTTTGGAATGGCTGTGCTCTCTTTATGTGGCATTTCCAGCTCGACTTCTATATATTCACGTTTACATTATTTTAGCAATACATTGTAATGCTCTTACAGTATTCCCTCCCGCAACGACACCTTTTTTGAGCAACTCCATCCTTTGAGCGACATTTAATATTCCTCCCATGCAATTTTAATTTAAAATTCCTCCCAGGAGCGACAACTGTCTACAACGACAAACTGCACCCGAAACTGCGTACCGATGCAAAATTAACATCCTTTTTTGGTTTTGGTCGAAGTTGACTGATTTACTGAATTTGGCCATTAAATGTCGTTAACGTGCGAATTGTGAATGGCATAATGACTGAGAAGCATACAATGTACTGTTATTTACACCTTTATTATGACATGATTAACTGCTGTAGTTGACTCTTATTACAACAACTGTTTGTGTTTATGATGTTAACGGCCAGTTCAATAACTTTGGTCAGCAATAGATGAGAAAATCATCATATTCTGATGGAATTATTTCAAAACAAAGGTAAATGCGTAATTAAATGTCAGACATGCAAATAAATGAGCGACGAGTTGCCGACGACAGTATGGCAGAATGTGATACGGTACAAAAGCCAGTTAGATGCAGACTGTTCCTTATTCATTTGGTATGTATTATGCAACGGTCAGTTAGAGATCCGTTCTCTACAACAACGCCCTCTTTACAACAATCACTCCGTCAGTTCCCGTAAAATGTTGCTCAAGAGAGAGACCACTGTACTTACAAGAAATTGATGTTCTTCATTTAAGCTCCTAATTGCAAAGTCTAATATGTGAATATTAATATATCTACAATTCCAAATATTGCTAGTTCGAACGACATTACGCTTTTGTAGACATGAAGAACACATAAATGGATGTTACACAATGATTACTCTAATCTTGACCGATTTAGCTATGTTTTGAACACACTGACAGGCGTGCGCCACGTGATCCACGTATAAAAACTTCAATAAATACATACTTTTGTTTAAGAATGATATTTTAAACTACAGTATGTACTATAACTTACTACGACTTGACAGGCTAATTTACTCGTTTTAAAGCTACCTCTTAAACGAAATTTGGCCTTGTATTATGAATATTTCAGAATAAGTTTTATGTTTTGTTTGTTTTCCTTATCCCAATTGTTTCGAAATTGATTGTGTTCCCGCTGTGTGCCCCACCCATCTGGTCCGTTGGAGATTGTTTTATCTCCCTCCCTGCGTGTGCCTCATTTTTCTCTTGCATGGATATGTCTCATTTGTTGATGTGCCCACCCCTGCTTCACATTTGTTTCACTTACTTGACTTGTGATCTCGATTTATAAAAGTAATAAATTGGTATTTTTCCGAATTGGGGTCTTTACATTAACCTGAAGTCATTCCATCTTACATCCAAACATTTCGTTTCAGTTACAGCAAACAAATCAAATTGGTAAGTTGTCTGCTCTGCAGCAATATTGTTCCTGGAAACACAGTTATGTAACGACAGTGACCCGGTGGAAAGCAGTAAATATTTGGAAAGATGGTTAATAGTTTTTAAGGATTAGTTACTACCAAATCAGTCAATTTATTTTTAAAATTAATGACCATGTAGCGGTAAAATCAGCTAGCTGTAAATCGATTTAAACCCCATTTGCAACAACGTAATATGACATCCCTCTGCTACCATACCGACGGCTGCATGAGGTTGGACGTCGTTTAAACGTCACATAAAGTGAACAAAGTTGGACGTCGTTTAAACGTCACATAAAGTGAACAAAGTTGAAGTTTTGTCTTGGCTTTTTGATAGCCTAAAGCTATCACTTGTTCATTGATATGGCTAATAATAAACTTGATTGTCAGCACAATAACGATTGGCACGGGGTTCAAGAAACTGGGTCATGAGGGCAGCAGATGTCCTTCAAAAATTGCACCGTGTTCTTGAAAAGCGATCAGTAAGTTTGTATATACGAGGGGTGATCAAAAAGTACGTGGACTTTTCTTATATGTTTGTTTCATCGGGTTTAACGCCGTTTCTCAACAATTTTTCAGTTATATACGGCGGCCGGTTCACCTAACCAGTTTTTCCTGGACTGAAATCTAACCAGTACTAACTTACCCTTCCACAAAGAGCCGGCAACTTCTCCACATGTGGAGGTAAATCGACATTTTTTTTGTCAAATTTTCATGGAAGGGTATGACCTGCCGCTACCGGGAATCGAACCCGGATCGCCGGATTTCAAGTCCAGCGGACTAGCCACTGGACTACGGCCGCGGCTACTTTTCTTATAGCCTCCATGATACACATAACATTTATTTCATTCTTACATATTACAAAGTTCAAATTATATGAAACATGTTTACGTAAAACTTAAATATTTATCAGCACTGGTATAAAAGTGAACAATGCATGGATGTTTTTTTTTTTGTAAAAATAAATACCTCGGAAAATATAGCGAAATCCATTGGAGCCAGGTCCGGTAAATACGGTGATGTTTTGAATTGACGTCACGAGTTGCCGCAGAGTTTTTGGTCGTCGTCCTCTTCCATTGTCGTCAGAAAGTGTATGCCGACCCTCTCTAAAACGTTTATGCCAGTTGAAAACCAGTGAGCGACATGTGTTTTATGTCTATGAAGCAAGGCTGCGTACAAATATAGCATACTAATTGGTCTTGAATTTCCCTCACATAATTGTCTACTCTCCTTTATTTTCGGGCGCTTATCAAAGCGCTGTGTGGAGCGTAACATCAAACAAGCGCCACAGTTGAACGGATTAACACGGATATACGATTAATTATGGCTATCGACATGAATTACATAGGCGCGTTATTTTAGAATTCTACTTTGCGCTACGTAGGGAAAATATCGGCATCTAAATTGTATTTAAGATAATCCCTATCTTTAAGAAGTTAGTGTGATCTGACTGTGCTAGCTTTGATAAACAAAATGGCTTCCGTGCAGAACAATGCAAGAAAAATCACGCTATTTACATTATTCGTTACCTAACAGCTGCCTTTGTCAAAGAATGGAAAGTCATTTTCCAAATTACGTCATTCGACATAACGTCTTTTCAATGCGGTGCAGAATCGGCATTGAACAATTTAAATTAGAAAAAAAAATTCATTACACAAATCAAGAAAACAAAATTGCGAATTGTAATTTTGAATCCCAAGTCATTTATTTTATTTTTTAACATCACGAGGCACACTGCATCGTGTAGGCAAATAAATATCCTACCTTTGGTACTTAATATGATAATCATTTTACCAAATGTTGACTAAAATATATAGTAAAACCCAAGTGCACAGTTTTTTGTAATATTATGCGTTAAAGGTGCTGAACTCCAGATTGAAAACAAATCGTCGTGTTTTGCAATTCCGCAAATTATGTGTAGTCGTATCATCATACACGTAAATAAAAGCTGTAGATGGCGAATATTTGAATAATTTAAAGCAATTAGGCTAATTAAATCGCCGTCGTAATATCGAGCAATCGGAGTTTTCCAGTTTAAAAATACCGCGGAGTTCCCATCCAGCATGCACCTCACGAGTCACATGATCAATTAGCAAAATAAACATACACAATGGCGTGATCCACTACTGACATCGAGGAGATAATTGTTCAGTGATTATTTATTTTCGTTGCGTGCAAATAAATAGTAAGTGACTTATAGCTACCTTGTTTACTGCATTTATTATTTTCTTTGCGCTGATGAATTGTTTGAATGACAGAGACGTTCCGAATGTGCATGAGCTCAATGTTTACGGTTCTATTTTTAGATTTACTGGGTAGACTAACCCTAGTAAAATTTTCGATGGAAAAATACGAAATACGCTATGACAATGTTTCGCAAGTAATGATGAATGAAAGTAATAATGTTTTAGAGCTTTACGTGCAACAATATCAAGATTTTGTAAATATTTGACAATTTTCTTTTTTTTTGCTCGCTCGTCAATCTGGAGTTCAGCACCTTTAAGAACATGGTACTACGTCTTGTGAAATTGTAAATTTGATTTAAAGTCATTTTCGGTGCCATTATGAAATTCAACTAAGTTTGATATTAAAATTCTAAGAATTGTGCTCATATTTGTATCTAAAATAAAATAACAGAATCAAACTAATTTTACAAATATGCTTTAATCAAGATAAACTATCCCCTAGAGGAAATATTTATTTCATAACCTGTTCTGTAAAATTGTCAAATCCCTCTCTGCATCAGAGATCATAAAATACTTTGAGGTTTTATCATTTGTTTGAGTGAAAAGACAAACAATGTAGAACAAGAAATTAAGTGTTATGGGATTCTAGTGTTACATGTATTTGTTATTAAATATCACGAAATCTAATTGATCAACTTGCATTTATAATTCCTTTTAATTTACTTTGTTGCTCACGACTGGTATAATACCCAATAGCTATTTAAATATGTACATAAGCAATTACATCGGCAAAAAGTGACACACTCAAAATATGACTCGTGAAAATAAGAGTACCTCCTTAGATCAGTCAGTGGCAAAAGATACGTAGATGTGTAAGGTTTTTGTGTTTTGTTTTGTATTTGAGTTTATTTATCGTCGCCACCGGTTTCCCATATGCGAGACGCCTCTGGAAGATATTAGTCATTTTAGATTTTTGGAGGATTGTGCATTATACAAAAGATGCCCTAGTTCCAAGGTTGTTGTGGTTTAAACCTGGATTAAGGGTGCGCTCAATCTCACACTTATCCCAATTTTAAACGAACAGTGTAAACAAGAAGCACGCCGGTTTAAGGTTGATGTAAAAGACGGATAGAGGCTAATGTTCTGTTTCTTCAATTAAGTTTTGTTTTTGACCAAGGAAAATATTAAAGTAACGACAATGAGGCCAAGTGTGTTGTTGCTCCGTTTTTTACCGAACATATGATTGCTAATCCACCTACAGAATAAAATGACATTTTTTTCTGGCCAAGTACTTGAAATGAATCCCTTGCTGATAAAATAGCAATATTACTTTGCAACAAAATGCATACAATTCTTCTGTACATAATGATTTCTAGAATTGATAGACATGCAGAATTGATATTCGTATAAGAAGCTTTAGGTCTTGTTTGTCTAGGATTACTGTCTCACAAAGGAGCATTAAACGCAATACTCGTATTTACACATATTGAAGCACAGTCGACACCACAAAGTCTAATACTGTCAGTCCATATTTTGAAAAGTTTATTTAACCAACCATACGAATGTTATATAAAACGACCTTATTGAAATATTCACAAAAAACTTGATTTAAGTAGGAATAGACGGAATCAAATGTGAGAAAGAGTATCACAGAGGCCATATTCTCAAAAGTCGGTGACCTAACACATATCCCCATGGTACAATCAAAGCTGAGCATTCCCATTCGAACCATCAGTTAACGTAGCGAGACAAACACATCCGAGATTGCAACGGCGATAAAGTAAGGATTGTTAAACAGGTTCGGTGACATGCTTTCCGTTATGGCCGACATGTCACTATGGCACTTGCGAGTCATATGGATCTGATGAGAAGAATAGTCGCCACATTGCCGATTCCAAATCAACTACAATGTATGTTTTCTATAAATCTTCTTATACATCTTTTCCTTTTGTTTTTGTCCGACAGGCAATGAATATTATATCTATTAAACACGGGTACAAATGGAATTTGACGTTATACCTATACAATTATAGAATAGTGCTCCATAATACATCATGGTATAATGCTTTTTGGAATGGGTTAATGACGGAAAATTAAAGAACATTAAACCTTTCTTATTATTTAGGTCAACTGTACATTTTAAAGAACATGTTTCGAACTTACAATTATGTATTCCCTGAAGCATAATCATTAGGGTTTTATGGATAGCAAATGTGCTAAAGAGCTTTCCACTTTTTTGTTCTTTATTCCACCTCAATATTAGAACAACCCTAATAAGACGCCCCATTTGCAAGGGTCCCAGGGTGGTTTATTATTGAGGTTTTACTGTACATTGTAATGAACGTGTTCCGACATTGTTATTCCCTCAAGCGTAACCAAACACGTTTTATCGATAGAAAATGTGATAAAGAACATATTCGCACGTGTTTCTGTTCTGCAAATTAGAAGTCAATATGGTTACAGACGAATTTAATATTTTGTACATGAAGAAAAGTACAATTCCGCGACGGAAACTAAAATGAAGATTAAAGTGTTACTTACTTTCGCGCAACTCAGGACATTTAGATAAATTTAAGCCGGAAGCATTGCGTTCCCTGTGCATGGTTTACAGTACAATAAGTACTGGTTTAGTTGTCTTTTAACTCAATTAAAGCAATTTTGTTATGCTTGTTTTGTTGTAATTAGCATCATTTGCAAATTAGTTATCATGTGCACATGGCAGTCAGTTGACCTTATCTGTTTTCCTGAAATTAATGAGCAACCAGTACTCATTTTCCTTTCTGTAAATAAATAGTTGTATACCTTCATGAAGAAACAAGTGAGATATTTATGTAGTATTGTGTACGTGTTAGCGCTGCTAACTTCACCCCACATTTGTGTTTGTGTCTTGTGTCCCTTTTAATTTTTGTAATTGTTTAATTGTTGGCAAAAAGACGGGAAATACTCGTATTACCAAAGACAGCGGGAAATACTAGTAATTCCCGGGAAATACTGGGAAATATTGTTGAGGCCATAAGTGTAACCTCTAGGTTTGGTCATAACCTCTATAGACCAGATTATTGATGGATTATAAAGTAACACAAAACACAGAGCATAGCCAAAGGCATTTCTTTAACTAAATAGTATGTTGCAAACAAAGTAACTGTACATTGTTGTTCAAGTAAAATAATAAATCCAACAATAGTCAGAAGAGTGAAAAAAATTCACAAATCTCCGCTCTTAACATTCACTCTCACAAAATAATTGCTTTTATTATGTACTATGATAATATGGTGAAATGCACGTTCAACTTCTGACAATTCAACATGAAACCTTAAGATCCTGTGTGGAATTTTAATGATATGGCAGACTCTGATGGTTCTACATTTTTTGTCATAATAGACAACATTTTGCAGAAATTCGGAGTATTTCCCAGTATTTCCCACTTTCTTAAATTATAGAGTATTTCCCAGTACGGGAAATACCGGGAATTACCACTGGTAAATACAGCACCGGATAGATTGCGTTCACTGGGCAAATTAACCATTAGAAATGCACTTAGTTTTCTGTTTTCTGATAATCTGACAAGCAATCGAATATGTTTGGTATCAGATTATCTATTAACGTAATGCAATAGTGCATTCAAGCCATAGCAAATCGGCACGACTGCTAATCAAATTCAACGCAAGCGCTCCTGGAATAACCTCTGTCAGTTATATGACGAGTTTTCATCATGGGTTCATAGACTTAGTGGCGAATCTGAATATAATTCACAAAGATGCACAGCAAGAACTATCAATAGTCCGATGGAATTCATGGCAAGCGTCGACTAAACTTAAATATACCTTTCACCATTATTATCATATAGTATCACCATTTTTTAATATTATGAACCCTAATGAGTTTGTTGAAATGATGTCATTGATGAGAGAACGTACTGTTTGGCCCCTCTTGGAAAGGGTTCGTCACTTCAAGCGCATAATGGGACCTGTATGGTCAAAATGGTAAAATTCTGATAATACTCAGTGGTTTCAGTATGATCAAATATTATATATTCGTAAGGTGTTCATAATCATGATAGACACAAGGTGTTGACATTTATCATAACATGGTTTGAGTAGTACAAGAGAACAACACATTGTCTCCTAGCATTAGAATTGTAAATGGAAACACAAATACCATTTTATTTTCACATAACTCGCAAACAGTAAAACTATCAATACATTTATTAACAGTAATTACAAAACTATTTGGGGGGGGGGGGGTTCTGTCAAACAAATCTCAATAATTGTTAATATAGTTAAGAATATCGATGTTGAGATTCCCTGTTAAATTCTTATCACTGAATGTAGTATTTTCTTCAAACTTATAACAGACATTGATTAATTTCTTTCCTCGTCGGAAGAGGAGAAACTTCCCAAGTTGACATTTCCTGCCAATTTAAGTACTTGTGTTCGAAATTCATCTGAACCATAAATGAGATGGCGGAGAAATCTAAAGCAATCAAAATATTAAGTAGATAACAAATCAATTTGAGCAAGTGAACATCTATACAAAACAAATAACCCTTGCATAAGGAGTTGAGCGGGCTAAAAGTAAGGTTCAATAGAGACACGAACCTATCCTTAAAACAGGGCTATTATTGTTTTTTAAAGGCGAACCGTAAAATCGTCAATCTTGCATTTTCTGCCAAGGTGTCTCGTGCGCATCATAAGCCTTAAGTTGCAATAATGTGTAAACAGCGTTTCTTTATAAGAAGTGACATTTGTCTCTCTCAATTTAAGCAGTTGACGCATAATTGAAATATTAGTACTCTGTTCCGTGCTGTACATTATAATATGTATTCGCTGATCAAAAATAGGTTTTCATGAAATCCCACGGTTTCATTGAGGAGTGCAGTATAATTGGTATATGTACATCACTCTTCATAAATTTGAAGCAGAGGTCAAGATTAGTGTAGACTTTAACTTTACGAAAACCCGTTGAAATTTAGAGTACTGTTTCGTATTTCGAAGTTAAGCTAGTACAATATGAGATGTTTCAGCAAATCTAGTTTAAACTGTGCACATTTACACATATATAAAGATAGTCATTACTCAGTCTGTTACAATATGTTAACTATTGTGCACATGAATATAAAACTGACAGAACTTCAAACGAATAACGGTTGCTTGTCATGGTTCATTGGAGTTCAATCAAGCGCTTTTTCCATACAAATAGCTTCTTTACCAGGTTGTACAAAAACAATTAAAGATGTATTTGCTAGTAAGAAACTTCAGTTTAACGGTACTCTGTCTTTAATAAAATGATGCCTGACAAAATAATAAAGTAGTATCATATGTGTTCCTGTGAAGTTTACGGAAAGATATTCGGCTACTCAAACAACACATCAACTTGGGCTATAATATTTCGAGCGGATTTTAAACAATTTCGAAACGCAAATTCAAACTCGTTGTTTTTTATAACTATTTCTGTGAACAATATTTTAGTACTGTATATTATTCCCCGATAATGGCTTTATTAAGTATGGAACTGCATAAGACAGAATACATTAGCAACGTAAGTGCTAAAAAACATGTCTGGTATGTAATATATTCCCAACTGAATAAGGCATTTATTGGTTTGTTGTCTCATTGAGGTTATTATTATTTTGTAGCAGATGCTTATTAGTTCCGCAAAATTTTAATTACACAACGTATGTGACATTGGCCTTATTAGCAAAATCGTTTTTGATGCCATTAAAACATCTCTATTTTGAATAACTGTATATCGTTTTCATTTATCGTGTACATTATTGGAAATAAGAAACAAATTACTTTTAGACACAGACCATTTCCTTGTGTGTGTTCTGTGAACGCCGAGATATCATACTTTGTGCTGTCAACTTATGGCGTGATCTTTTCACGTTTTTATTTTCAAGATATGTGGAACAAACGTTGAATAGTACCATCTATCACCATACGATGTCCAATCAGATTCTCAGAACTGTGGCTCCCTACGCAGATCATTATGTTATAAAATTAGCGACATAAAACATAACCAATGAGATCCAGGTATATAATAAATATTACTCTTGACAATGCTGTCTTGAATCACTACTGAGTTTCCTTTTTGACGTTTTTTGTTATTAAGTTATCACAAAACTACTAATCTTCCTAACAATTACGACACTCGGTAGATAATACCTTAATATACGTTTATGTCGGGGCTATCAAAAATTGGCTCTAAAAAGAGCGTCTCAATTGATAGCGATGGGGACATTAGCAGAAATGATCCTGATTTGACTTAGCGGCGTTATTGCGTATAATTTTAATAAAGACAAACATACCACATCACATCAGGAAAAATGTTTCGCTTTCAGCTCAAAGGCATAGCTTTAAGTGAATTATGCCATTAAAAGACGTTAGCTTAAGGGTAGGATTTGAAACTGATTTGCCGCTTAAGAACTAGACACACTTGGTGTTTAGGGTGCACGGTCGCGGAACTTTTTGATCGAGATCTTAGCAAACAGGACGTGTCGCTCCATAAGTTCACATCAATCAATATTGAATGATATTGGATCATCTTTGTTATGCATGCCGGGATATTTACTGAATGAAGAATCGCTATGCGTTTAACCAGTGTAACATTGAGATACTTATAAACATACGCCGTGCTTTATGATTTTACATTTATTTACATCTCTACATTTGTAGATTAGACTTCCTTTTCAAAACTGCCTTAGCAGAATCCCGAAGTAATAGTACAGCCATATAATGCATGACCAACGTGCCTACCAATATTTGAATATCTTAGGTAAAACACTTCTCAAGTAAATGAGAAAGATCCCTATCAGAAAAGTGCTTTCAGACCGACGGATGGACAACCAGCTCCATGACATAAAACCGCTCTTCGGGCACAGAAAAATGTTGAGATATTACATAGTTCCTAAGTATTCATTCATTAATAAATATCTATTCACAATAAGCGTATTATACTTGCATATCAATGCTTATATTTGACACATACAAACTTCTGAATCTGTAACAGGCGTACTTCTAATACACAGATATATTTAAATTCAAAGATTGTGTCAGGGCGGTACTTCTAATACGAAACTTGAATGATCAAAAAGTCAAATGATCACTTTCTAACAGAGTTTGCAACATAGTTTCATCGTTCATATTCTCCACACAGTCGTGGTTCAGTTTCTGCATCAACATCCCAGTGTACTAATGCACGATAATGTAAGTCATATATTGCTCGGCTGACGCAAAATTACCTAGCCAGGTATAACGTCAACGTGTTACAGTTGCTGCCGTGCTCACCAGACACGAATCTAATCGATAACGTATTGGACATTCTTGGACGGAGAGCAAGAAATAATCGCGCTAATTACAACATTCGTGACCTTACAGTTGCCTTTGTCCAAGAATGGAATGATATTTTCAGGAGAGTTGGACACAGTCGGTATTGAACAATATAAATTCGAACAGTATTTACATTACACAAATCAAGAAAAACAAATTGCGAATTTCAGTTTTGTGGAATAAACGAACGTCAGTTATCTTTGAATATGACGAAACAAACTGCATCGTGTAGACAGTAAAACATCATAAATTTGGTTTTCGTTTTTCAAGAGTTGCCTGAAAAATATAGTACAATCCAAGTGCACAGTGTATTTTTTGCCTCAGTATATATTATGTGTTAAGAATACGGAACTATGTATTGTGAACTTGTTAATTTGATTTGATGTCAGTTTACGTCGGTCATTATGAAACCAAACCATTTTTAATATTAAAATAAGAATTGTGCTCAGATTTGTATCTGGTTTACAATTACAGAATCGAAACAATTTCACAAATATGCTTTAATCAAGATAGATTCGTCTAGCGGGTGAATTTATTCATAACATGTTCTGTGAAAAAGTCGAATACCTCGCTGCATCAGACACCATCAAGTTCTTTGAAGTTTTATATATTGTGTTATAGTATTCATGTAATTATCCCTTTCGTCCTATTGTTGCTAGCTCCGTGATGTATTCCATCCATTACATTCCCTAACCCCCTGTTTGTCCTCCCTAATTCTCTTTTGTTGTCCTTTATGGTCGGTCAGGCCATTCCTTGCGCGCCTTTTCACTTGCGTATCTACCCTTGCACCTCCTCAATGCCTGATATTTTGGGGACTGTTCTTTTCCCGGAAGTATATGTGGGTAGGCATTGCCTTGTACATGTGTCGTTCCCTGTAGCAACTTATTTATCTTTTCTTATTTGTTCCTGAGAGAAGACAAACAATGAAGAACAACATAGTAAGTGTTATGAGATGGATTCTAAAGTCATGAAATCTTCGAGATGTAATTGATCGACTCACACTTATTTCATTTACTTTGTTGCTCACGACTGGTATTATACTCAAAAGCGTAAATTCATGAAAATGTGTACATAAACAATTACATCGGCAAAAAGGGACGCAAATTAAAAATCAATGATTGGTGACAATAAGAGCACCACCTTGCAAAGGTCAGTGGAAAAAACTTGGATGTGTATGACTAGTAGGATCAGTGTGAGAATGAGCGCACCCTTATCCTACTGTCATCCAACTAAACTAAACTGTAAACAATAAGTACACCGGTATGAGGTTGATGTAAAAGCCGGATAGAAGCTAGTTTCTGTTTCGTCAGTAAAGTTTTGTTTTCGACCAAGTTTGTTTTGCTGTGTTTACCGACACTATGATTTTTAATCCACCCACAGAATACGAATGACGCTTGAAGTACTTGAAAAGAATCCCTTGCAGATAAAATAGCAATATTACTTTGCAAAAGAACTGCATACAATTCTTATGTAAATAATGACTTCCAGAATTGATAAACATGCAAAATTGATATTCTTATAGAAAGCTTTAGGTTTTGTTTGTCTAGGAATATTGTCTCATCAAATGTAATATTTAGCAAATGTTGAAGCATAGTCGACGCTGCAAGTTCTGATATTCTTTGTCCATATTTTGACAAATCTATTCAACAAACTAGACGAATGTTATATAAAACGACTTTATTGAAATATTCACCAATAATCAGGTGTGTGAAGTTGGCGCGTAGATCGTAGGTCGTAGATCAACAAAAGTTTGTCGACCTGGGTCGTAGGTCGTAGATCGTAGATCAACAAAAGTTTGTCGACCTGGGTCGTAGGTCGTAGATCAACAAAAGTTTGTCGACCTGGGTCGTAGGTCGTAGATCGCAGATCAACAAAAGTTTGTCGACCTGGGTCGTAGGTCGTAGATCAACAAAAGTTTGTCGACCTGGGTCGTAGGTCGTAGATCATCAAAAGTTTGTCGACCTGGGTCGTAGATCGTAGATCAACCAAAGTTTGTCGACCTGGGTCGTAGGTCGTAGATCAACAAAAGTTTGTCGACCTGGGTCGTAGGTCGTAGATCATCAAAAGTTTGTCGACCTGGGTCGTAGGTCGTACATCAACAAAAATTTGTCGACCTTGGTCGTAGATCGTACATCATCAAAAGTTTGTCGACCTGGGTCGTAGGTCGTAGATCAACAAAAGTTTGTCGACCTGGGTCGTTGGTCGTAGATCAACAAAAGTTTGTCGACCTGGGTCGTAGGTCGTAGATCAACAAACGTTTGTCGACCTGGGTCGTAGGTCGTAGATCAACAAAAGTTTGTCGACCTGGGTCGTAGGTCGTAGATCAACCAAAGTTTGTCGACCTGGGTCGTAGGTCGTAGATCAACAAAAGTTTGTCGACCGGGTCGTTGGTCGTACATCAACAAAAGTTTGTCGACCTGGGTCGTAGGTCGTAGATCGTAGATCATCAAAAGTTTGTCGACCTGGGTCGTAGGTCGTAGATCAACAAAAGTTTGTCGACCTGGGTCGTAGGTCGTAGATCAACAAAACTTTGTCGACCTAGGTCGTAGGTCGTAGATCAACAAAGGTTTGTCGACCTGGGTCGTAGGTCGTAGATCAACAAAAGTTTGTCGACTTGGGTCGTAGGTCGTAGATCAACAAAAGTGTGTCGACCTGGGTGTAGGTCGAAGATCAACAAAAGTCTGATCTGGGTCGTACATCGTAGCACCACCACTGCAAATAACATGAAATATGGTTGATCTGGGTCGTACTTCGTAGCACGACCACCGCAAATAACATGAAATATGGTTGATCTGGGTCGTACATCGTAGCACCACCACTGCAAATAACATGAAATATGGTTGATCTGGGTCGTACTTCGTAGCACGACCACCGCAAATAACATGAAATATGGCTGATCTGGGTCGTACATCGTAGCACGACCAAGGAAATAGACTTAAATATGGCTGATCTGGGTCGTACATCGTAGCACGACCAAGGAAATATACTTAAATATGGTTGATCTGGGTCGTACATCGTAGCACGACCACAGCAAATAACATGAAATATGGCTGATCTGGGTTGTACATCGTAGCACGACCACAGCAAATAACATGAAATATGGCTGATCTGGGTTGTACATCGTAGCACGACCACAGCAAATAACATGAAATATGGCT
This sequence comes from Mactromeris polynyma, assembly GCA_032209605.1. Lineage (NCBI taxonomy): Eukaryota > Metazoa > Mollusca > Bivalvia > Venerida > Mactridae > Mactromeris > Mactromeris polynyma. The sequence goes on along the minus strand of JASFXZ010000021.1, from coordinate 6,438,507 downwards.
GATCTGGGTTGTACATCGTAGCACGACCACTGAAAATACACTAAGATATGGCTTATCTGGGTCGTAAATCGTTGCACCACCCTTGAATATACACGTTGAAAAACAATTAGCGAACTTACATATTTCACCACTGATTTCACTGATTGTAGATAATGATTTAGGCATTATAATAAAAAATGTAAGTCCAAGTATACAATCATAATGAAATATATTTATTATCATAATTGAACAATAACATGTAATACCTTTCACTAGTGAAATAAGAAATTATGTGACTCACAATTGCCTTACAGTGATGGCAGCTCCCATTACGCATTACGGAAGTTTTAACAAGAGATTCATTTGCAATTTATGATAAAATATAGAGTACATTCTTGCTTAAAAAAAACATGTAATTGAACGTACATTTGTATTAAACCCCCTTTCAGGAAACGATAGAAAACTTGAGAAACCAAGAAAACACGTTTGCTAAATTGCTCAATTTATGACCACGCTTGTATTATCGTATATTTTAGTGTAACAAATACATACTATCATGCACTGAGTTGGTTGTTTAGCCTAATAAAAGCAAAATTACATTTTATACTCTCTTCTCAGATGGCTACATGGTAGTTTCAAACCATGCCATGTAGAAAATGCCATGTTGATTGGCTATTGACATATTTCTGAACCGAAAGCAGCCGATTTCAGTCATTAATTATTAAAACGAAAGTGTGAATTTTGGCTGATCGGAGTGGATTTTCTCATTTGTTGTTTTGATAACGAACATGGAATTACCTGTGGTTTCAATAACATCAAAACTATTTTTCATACGCGTTTCCATGCCAGAAATCGTCACATTAACAGTTGATGCCTATAATTCTTCAGTGACAGCGAAATTACTCGGAAGTCGGAAGTTAAATGTCTTATTAATTGCAAATGTTTACACACTCAGTAAAATAAAAACATTTTCTTTTGTTGATCTACGACCTACGACCCAGGTCGACAAACTTTTGTTGATCTACGACCTACGACCCAGGTCGACAAACTTTTGTTGATCTACGATCTACGACCTACGACCCAGGTCGACAAACTTTTGTTGATGTACGACCTACGACCCAGGTCGACAAACTTTTGTTGATCTACGACCTACGACCCAGGTCGACAAACTTTTGTTGATCTACGACCTACGACCCAGGTCGACGAACTTTTGTTGATCTACGACCTACGACCCAGGTCGACAAACTTTTGTTGATCTACGACCTACGACCCAGGTCGACAAAGTTTTGTTGATCTACGACCTACGACCCAGGTCGACAAACTTTTAATGATCTACGACCTACGACCCAGGTCGACAAACTTTTGTTGATCTACGACCTACGACCCAGGTCGACAAACTTTTGTTGATCTACGACCTACGACCCAGGTCGACAAACTTTTGTTGATCTACGACCTACGACCCAGGTCGACAAACTTTTGTTGATCTACGACCTACGACCCAGGTCGACAAACTTTTGTTGATCTACGACCTACGACCCAGGTCGACAAACTTTTGTTGATCTACGACCTACGACCCAGGTCGACAAACTTTTGTTGATCTACGACCTACGATCTACGCGCCAACTTCACACACCTCCAATAATCATGTTACTTGATAGTAACTCAAAGTGGGGATATACTAAATCAAGTGTGAGAAAGAGTATGACAGAGGATGTCACATTCTCAAAACTCCTTCTATTCACAAATATCCCCTTGGTACCCAATAATATAAAACAATTAGAAAAAACATTCATGTATGTTTTTCAGTAAGAATTCGTAATATGATACATATTTATGGTAGTATGCTGGAACAAGCTTCCCTGTAGCAACTTATTCTCTCACTCCTTTGTTCGTCATCATACTGTATTATCTTGTAAAGTTTTCACTTAAAACGACAAGAAAATCAAAACTGAGCACTCGCGTTCGAACCAACACTTAACAGTGGTGCGACACAAAACACAACTCGGATTGATACCTCGTTTAAGTAAGACATTTGCATGAGGTACGGTGACAGGATTTGTTTTCTTATATTCACGACATGTCACTGTGGCACTTACAAGTCATATGGTTCCGATGAGAAGCGTAGTTGTCTCATTACCAGTTTTCAAATCGACTTCAATGTATGTATTCTATGAATCTTCTTGTAAATCTCTTCAATTGTTTTCGTCTGACAGGCAATGAATACTATATCTACTCAACAACGAGACAAATGAATTGAAGTTATGAAGATTTTAGAGTAGAGCGCTCAATAATAGTATAATACTATTTGTAACGGTTATTGATGGACAATTACAGAACCTTGAGCTGTTGCGTAATCTGTGCACCTTGTATTATGTGCATTTCTTGTCCGACTTCTACCTTCATTGTTGGATAAATTACGGTTTGACATTTCCCCCACTTAACAGTTATGCTTAATTATCAAACAGTAAAACCTCACTTGAAGACCACCTCAAAATTCAGAACACAGTCGTGTGTATTTTAGATAAATTAAAATCGGTGCGTTCCAAATCCATCGTTAAACTGCCCCGTAAGCACAGGTTGAGTTGATTGTTGCTACCATATAAAAGTTGAGTTGTTTTTAGCGCCATTTCCAATATTTTCCTCCATATGCACATGGCAGTCAGTTGACTCTACCAGTTTTCCTGCAATTCATGATCAACCAGTACTCACTTGCCTTTCCGCAAAACTACCCCACATGAATCCGAGGTGGAGGATAAATGCCCGTAGCCAAATGTCTTGGAATGACATGACCTGCCACGAACGGGAATCGAACATGGACCTCCTGGGTGACAGCCCAGCGCTCTTACCGCTTATCTTACTGGGTGACCATATTAAAGTAATGTATTAAAATGAGTGACGCGCTCTTCCTTACTGATCTCTAAACACTACATTGTGCACTTCTAGACACGGACTTGTAGTTATGTTTCATTTCAATGCTCTATAACTTATGTAATGTTATAAATCTAACTTTAGGATTTAAAATCACTAATACGTACTGGTTGAACATACACTAAACCAGAAAATGTCGAAAAGTTCTGTATTACTATACTTATATGCCTGCCTCGTAAATAAATAGCTGTCCTTTGTATGTGGCATTTCCTGCTCGGCTCCATCTTTCATTTTTACGTAGGTCTGCATGAGCATAAAATACACGGTAGGAAGTGTAGACTTTCAGAATGACATTCATGTGACGGTGTCTGAATGCCAAGATCGATTGCGTGCGAAAGGCAAAAACCATAAGAAGTGCATTTAGTTTTCGGTTTTCTGACAATGTTTAAGAACAAGCCATCAAAGTGAATATGTTTGCTATCAAATTATCTATTAACGTAATGCAATAGTGCATTCAAGCCATAGCAGGCTCATGTCGGCAAGACTGATAATCAATTTCAACAGAAGCGCTCATGGAATAACTTCTGTCAGTTATATGATGGTTTTTCATCATGAACTTATAGACTTAGTGGTGAATCTGAATTCAATTCACCAAGATGCACAGCGAGATCTGTCAATAGCCCGATGGAATTCTTGACGAACGTCGGCGAAACTTAAATAAACCATTATATAAATACTTTATCAAGTTGATACTTCATGGAAAGGATACATATCTTCAAGCGAATAATGGGACCTGAACGGTCCAAATGATAACATTCTGTACAGTATAATAAAATGTTACATTTTTCAGTATCATAAAACGGTTTGAATACGAGAGTACATTGGCTTGTCTTCTGTCATTAGAATGTTTAATGGAGTGCAATGGTTATGAGTGTCTTCAGAAAACAGCGTGTACAGTAATTTCCGTCAATAAAGTACAAACTGCGTCGAAATAGCAGGCATGTGATAGTTTATATGAACCACGAATACCAATTTATTTATCACATAACTGTCAAACAATTAAACTACCAATAAAATTTTCAGTAATTACAGTAAATAATTTGGAGGTTTCTATCAAACAAATCTCACCAATTATTATTTTAGTTAAGACATCGATTTTGACAGTTCATATTACTATATTCTCTGTATTATACATGTGATTCATGGGCCAAAGGCCTACAATCTTGAAATAAACTATCTATTAAATTGTTATCACTGAATAAGGTGGGTTTTTTTCATACTTACAACAGACATTGATTAATTTGTTTCCTCGCCAGAAAGAGAACCTTCCCTAGTTGACATTTCCTGCCAATTTAAGTACTTATGTTTGAAATTAATCTAAACCATGCATGGGATGGCGGAGAAATCTAAAGCAATCAAAATATTAAGTAGATAACCAATCAATTTGATCAAGCAAACAGTTAATTTACTCTCAGTTCATGTAAAACATGACAACTTGAGTACATAATATACAAGATACCAATACAATGGTTAAGAGGCAATTACAAATTAGAAAATCAAATCAATGCATTATTCACAAGAAACACAATTGTACAATGCATATGTGATAAACAAATATTTAGGGAGAAGGTATTTTTATTCTTATTTCGTTTAAAATACGTTTACAAGAAAAATATTTTCTGATGTTTCAAGTCTGGCATTTTTATTTAAATTCACCAATAAAATCTTCAATGAGCACACAAAGTTTCATAGTTTTTATTATGTTATTAAAGTTTTGGTCCATGAGTAATTGTAATCAGTTTAATATGTTATAGATCTTATGGCGATAAAATGTTTAGGGGTGTATTTTACTCTTGAATCATTGAAGTGATCACATTCGAGTATATAGTGAAATTCGTCACAAATATAACTTTTTTTTCACTTAAACGACATTTTCTAAAATCAAACTTAACTCCTTCCCAGCTTAATTTTTCAACCAGAAGTCGATTATCTTCTGGCTCTAAACATGATTATATAGCTTAATTACTTGGGTCAAAGACCTAAATACCATATTTATACGGTATTTAGGTCTTTGCTTGGGGGGATTTTTTACTAAATAATTGTCTAACTTAAACTTAGTTTTAGTTAAAGTATTCCACCCATAATTGAATTATGTCATTTCCATTGTATATATTGTATGTGCTCAGTAAGCAAAATATAAAAGTTGTTATAGAATTTAATAACAAAATATTATCATTATATTTTATTTGAATTATAAAATCCTATTCTATTCCAAATTGCTTCAACACGTTTTTCTAAAAACAATTAATTGCAAAAACTTAAAAAAAACTGAAGGGAGGTAATAATGGCAATATATTGAAAATAGATAATTAAGTTATTAAGAGACCAAAAATTTTGATGATTTTGTTGCACAGTCAATATTATTGTTTTACAACAACACTATGTTAAATTTTCAGAAAAAAAAATATTACTTTAACTTTACGAACATTCGTTGAAATTTAGAGCACGGTTTCATATTACGAACATGTACGTTCGAAAAATATCAAAACAAGTGCTCATATATATTACAGTATGAAATTTTCCAGCAAATCTAATTTATATCGTGCACCATTTTACATAGTCATTAGCACGGACCTATATATAGGTCCGTGTCATTAGTCAGTCTGTTTCACAGGTGATTGTCACGAGTTATTTCCCTTTATCCCATCTAGAGTTCACTACTTCAATAGAATATGTATATATTATACGAGGAGTCTAACGTGTTTCACACCTTATCCTCATTCGGCGTCAAAATCGTGCTCCAAACATTAAAATATATCCAAGATATGCACCACATTTTAAAGTTTTAGGAATAACGGTTGTTCGTCCTGTTTCATTTTAGTCCAGTCTATCGCTTTTTACACACAAATAGCTTCTTTAGCAGCTTGTAAAATACAAATAAGGATGTATTTGATTGTAAGAAATCTTATTGTTTCAATGTTCTACAATTTATGAAAATAAGCATGACGAAATAGTTAAATGGTATCATATTAAGTGGTGTTCCTGTGAAATCCTGCGGATTGCCGAACGGATTTTAAAAAAAATCGTTTATTTAACTATTTCTGTGAGCAATACTTTAGTGCTGTATATATTTTCCGATAATGACAATTTAGAGATAAAGTGTGAGGTGAGCTAGCTGTTAAATCGATTTAAACCCCCAGTATTTTTACTGACAGTTCCAAGGCTGTAATTCGCTGTATGGTTATTATTTCTTTTTGTGTTTTGAATGTATGTTATATTTCCTTTCCCCTATTTAATTCTTTCATTTTATGTAGTGATCAGGTTGTTTCCTGCCTAGTTTCGGCCTATTGTTGCCAGCTATCTTGACTTGTGATCTTTTCCATCCAAAAACCCATCTCCTTCACTGTCCTCGTTGATTCCCCTAGTAATTCCTTATGGTCTGCCAGGCCATTCCTTGCGACTCTGTTCCTTAACGTATGTACCCGTTAACCTCCTTAAGTGCCTTGTGTTTTATGGATTGTTGTTTTCCCGGAGGTCTGTGTGGGGAGGCTCTGTCTTATGTATGTGGCGTTCCCTGTAGCAACTTATTCTCTCTCTTTTATTAAGTAAGGAACTGCACAAGACAGAATGCATTAGCAACTGTTAGTGCTAAGTAACATGTCTAGTCAGTAATATTTTCTCAACTGGGAAAGGTGTGTTGTGTCATTAATTCCGTAAAATTCAAAATGCACTACGTATGTGATATTAGCCCATTTTATGAATGCATTTGTTTCAAGGAAAATTGTTTCAGATGCCATTGAAACATCTCTATTTGAATAACCGTATATCGTTTACATTTATCGTGAACATTTTTGGAAATATGAAACAAATTAGTATTAGATCATTAAAATAATTCTTCTTATTGTAAGGGTGTGAACGCTGAGAGAACTCACTTTGTGCTGTATGGCGTGAGAAATTCACGTTTTTAGTTTCCAGATATTCTTAATTGTGGAATAAACGTTGAATAATATACTCAAACGCAAAAGAAAGTGTGCACTTCTTATTTTTTTATTTTCTGAAAAACCAATGATGGACTTTCATTATGTTTGGTATCACGTTTTAGCTTATTTAATTACCTTTCTAACCAATGTTTTTATTGTATTGTTTTGAATTTCGTTACAACGTACGACGCGACTACGTGCAGTAGGGTTCAAAATCAAAAATACACAAATAACCAAAGAGATGTTTTCTTGCGTAGATGCACTGTAATTTGTTGCAAAATGATGCCAATTTGCATTAATATCTGGTATGACCGCAATTTCGTCTAAAAACTTAACTTCTAAAATACGTCGCCGCATGGAATTCACGTAACGTTATATGACGTCTGCAGGAATAGTATTCCATTCCACCTGCAAGACGTTGCGTAGCTAATCAAAATTGTTAACGTCATGCCTTGACCTCACCCTACGACCAAGAAGAGCATCCCAAATATGCTTAACGGGATTGAGATCAGGTCACAGGGCAGGCCAAGACAAGACGTTAACTCCATTCCAAATTAGAAATTGCTGCGTAAGCTTTGCCGTGTTTGGCCTTGCATTGTCATGCTTCAGTGTTGCGGGACCGTGGGACGGCTACAGGTCTCTGCACTTGATTAATGTAACCCTGTGTATTAATGTTGCTCTGAACGAAGACCATATCCATCTTTCTGTTTGACATGATCCCTCCCCACACCATGACGCTGCCCCCACATAATCTGTTCCCCGATCCCTCTCCCCTACGTCTGTACACTCTAACCCTACCGTCGTGGTGGCCCTAGTTAAAACGGGATTTGCCAGTAAAGACAATTCTGTTCCACTGCGCCCTTCGCCATCGATAACGAAGCTGTGCAATGACGTTGGAAAAGTATAGGGGCCAATGTAGGGACGTCTCGGTCGAATAGGCATACCACATTGACGAAGTCGTGTTGCCTCTCTGAAGCAGAGGCGGTTTGGTACCGACGTCTCAAGTGCGTCAACTCAATATGACGGTCCAGTCTGACGCCAGTCACGCGTGGCCTGCCGGATCGGGGACGGTCGGCAACAGTACCCGTTTCCATAAACCTATCGCGTTACTTGATTATAGTGTTTCTATAGCAATTAAGTGCCCGTGAAACTGCAGCGCCTGAGTCAGCTCTGACCAGCATCATTAAGGCGTCAATACGCTGACGTTCTGATAGTCGGTGCATATTTGCTGTTATAAATTTTCAAAATCTACAGTGATATTAGCACTATACATGTGTGAAAGAATGTAGAGAAAACAGGTTTGGCCACTTGTACTTGTGTATACATGTTCCACATGGAAATCCTGCAAAATTCGGGCTATTACGTAATAACTAGCCATAGTTTGACTGAATGTTCGTTGTGGCTATAAACCGTAACGACCGATAGTATTATATTCCCAATTTGACATTTCTATACCTTGTAGAGTTAAAATAATCAAAAAATAAAAAGTGCACATCTTCTTCTGCGTTTGAGTATACAATGTATTAACATACGATGTCCAATTGTTGCTAGATTTGTTCACATTCACGAACGAGTAACACTGCGAAACGTTAGCCCTGGGTCTTATGTCTTCTATATAACCATCAATCTGTTGTTTTTTTCTTAACACATCAATAATAAAGAATAGCACATTGTTAGCCACGTTCACAAAACTGGGTCCCCACGAAGATCATTAGGTTATAAAATAAAGTAAGAATTAGCGAAATAAAACATACCAGTGCCCTTGTTGACTCATTCACTTTCATAAAGCAATCACAAAACTAAGTGTACATCGTGTATGATCTTCCTGACAATTTCTACACCCGGTAGATAATGACTTAATATTCTTATGTGTACGAGGCTACTGAAGATTTTCTGTAAAAAGAGTGTCTCAATTGATAGCGAAGAGGACCTTAGCAAAAATAATCCTGATACGACTTGGTGGCATTATTGAATTAAGTGGAATTGCGTATAATTTTGAAGACAAACACCGTATCATTCCAGGAAAAAATGTTTAGTTTCAGCTCAAAGGGATGGATTTAAGTGGAATATTCCATTAAAAGACGTTAGCTCTTGGGTAGGATTGGGAACTGATTCGCAAAGCTCTTGAGAATGAGACACACTTTGTGTTGAGGGTGAATAATGCTTTTGATCGAGATTTCAGCAAACTGAACTTGTCGCTCCATAAGTTCACAGCAATCTATATTGAATAATAGTAGACGATTTTTTTTAATTCCTGCAGGGACATATACTGAAAGATTACTTACTATACGTTTAACCAGCGTAAGGTTGAGATGCAAACAAACATACGACGTGTTTTTTTTATTTTATATTTATATCTGTACATTTTTAGAGCAGACAGTCCGTAGGTTTTTCACATTTGCCTTCAGCGAAATTCATCCCAAAGTATAAGTACAGAAATATAGTGCAAACTGTCTCTTAAACAAATAAAACGGAATAAATACGAATGTACGTACACATCAATACGTAGATGATGAAGGATTTAGTTGCTGTATGGAACGCCACTTCTACATGCTAATACAGATCCTAGGAAAATATGAGGAATTGAGGAGATTTCAGGGGAAACATCTATACGAATGGTGAAGCAAGGAATTGTCTGACCGATGATCATAAACGACATCGGAGAATGTGGGGGACTACAAGGAGAGAGGGACGACATTATAGAAAAATCTAAGAAAGCAACTTGACTGATATTGTGGTTTCATGTACATTTATTTACGCGCATTATTAAAATTTCATTGAATATGTAACAATTTATTTGTACCACGCATGCTATTATTGTTGACTATATGAATAATTCATTACTGATTCTATTAACATGTGTTCGTACAATTACTCAAAATGTTAACAAATACAACTGCAACACCTTTGCTATATCAATTTGACCCGATCGTCTATTTTCACGATATTTCTTGTATGCCGTCTGCTCGTTTTTAGCGTTGACGTATTAAGATTATTTGTTTGCTGTGTGTAAGCCAATCAAATCACAAGTGGATTGTCACATTTATACAGCAGCCAAACAACGTTAGTAATCCAGGTGTGTTACTAACATCCACTATGACCTTGACTTCTTATACAGGTCATGTACTGACCTCTCCACGAGTACTAAGCTCATAAGTGAATCACAGGTCGGGGTGTTTTCCAGTCATTGAGGGGAAACAGTTTTTGTACTCCTGTATTTCAGTGATCTTAACCATAGACACAGGGACCGTAAATTCATAGGGGTCATCTGCTGTGAATGACCAATGTGCCTACCAACTTGTGAATATCTTGGGTAAAAACTTCTCAAAAAAATGAGGGAAAACCAATTGATATCAGACGGACGGACAGAGAACCAGTGCCATGACATAATACTGCTTTTCGGTTGCATAACACAGCCAAGATGTTACATAGTACCCTTTGATTAATTATTTAATAAAATATCATCTATTCACAATGAGCGTAATATACTTGTATATCAATGCTTATGTTTGACACATACGCAATTCTGAACCTTCATACAAGAATGATAACAGACGTACTGATGCACATGTATATTTAAATTCAAATACCATGTCACGGCTGATATTCTTATATGACAAATACAATAAAACTGGATGACAGATAAGATTTTTACATCATTAGTCACATGTTTACGTAATATTCAACACTTTCACACAGAGTTTGCGACACATTTGCATAGTTCATATTTTTGTAGACATGTCTTATTAATGTTTTACTTCAGTATCTGTTTTGGGAGATCCTGTTTTGTTATTCCGACCTTCCGCGTGTTACTGTTGTTGACATTTTGGTGTTGTCTCGGTCTCGCAAAAGATATAAAAGCAGTAACCAATGTGTTTTGCACTTTGTCGTAGGGCACGTGGGTGTGGACCCTGTGGGGATCGTTAAATACTTCGTTACATTTTATATACCGAGGCGGCAAACCAATTCTACTTATAATCAAAGGAGTAAAAACGAAAACACATTATTTGTTTGCTATTAATACAAACTGATCATGTTAGAAAGTACTTAACAATAAAATAACGAACCGGGAATGCGGGGCTGGGTTTAACTCAGTAAACATGTGTTGCATAATAATCCGTTAGTGGCATTATGCATTATTTCATATTTCCCAAATGTGTCATTTATGTGCATGTGAATCTATGAAATTCTATGACAACTTCCTCAAATAGCTAAATTGAGCATTAGTTATGTATTCACATATCACAAGCTATGAATTTATTGGTATTCCTGCGAGTGCAATTTAATAGACCAGTTTTGTATTGCTATAATAGGGATTTCATGTTGAGTCTTCCACTAGATACACAGGCAGATGGCATCAGTGTTTTTAATGATACATCATCATGTTATCATGATGGTATCCTTAGTATATATAACATGTCCTTGTGTTTTCGGTTAATACCAGTTATTCTATTTGACTTCAGGTAAATAAAGCCAATATTTCCTATATGTACGCAGCTTTGCGTGATTTGAAAATGCACAAAGAAGTCGTCAAGCGGGAAAAGCTACATAAAAATGCACCACAACCACAAAAAAGAACAATGAGACGTGCAGATATATATACCGTATGTAACCAGTTACGAAAATGGGTGAAAATAGCAGTACCGCATTGGAACGGTCATAGGCAAAACACCACTAGTGGTTACATATGTACATGCCATTGTATTGTAAGTCTTATTTCGAAACATGTTATAGTAAGATAGCTCCTATACTTATATGGAAGTGAAATATTGGGTACCGAATCTAGACAGTGTATTGAGTATGCTCACATATATTCACATACATGTAAACACTATGAATGTTCCTGGAAAGGCTTGTAACAACGATGTGTCAGCAGACTGTGCTCTGTGTTTTCCACTACATATTCAGGCCAGCAAACACGTGATTAAATACTGGCTAAGAGTGATAAAATTCCCAAGTTATAGATATGTATTTAAATGTTATCAAATGACTCATTGGGGAGTTACAAATGTCAAGACAAAATGTATACGCCAACTATGCTTTTGTAATAATTCCATTAATTCCGATCAACTGTAGCAATATAGTTTTAGGGATGGATGTCAAGTTTGATATATGAAATAAGCAACAAATGCATGTACTAGTACATGTACATGTAGGCTTTTATATTATTAAGTTGGAATTTGCCATTGAAATATTTATACGATTGTGTAATGTCTTATAAAGATATATAGGACTGTCGTTTTTTATAGAAGCATCAACATTATATAGGTAGAGAAAAAACAATTATTGCAGATTCCAATTCAATGCAGTGACTGCTCGTACATCGGAGACTTTATGGTATCGACTGCACATACACCAAGTAACTGTTTTATTAACAAACCTAACTTAACGTTCTTTTATTACTTAATCGTGATACGAGTTAATCCAAGAATACTCTTTGCAAAAGTGCAACATAGAATGTGTTGCATACATTCTAGTTATTAGACAAATCGTAAAAGCTAATTCAAGATTTGTCAAGTAAAGGTAAGTATCCACGTTTTTTCATATAGGTAACCAACAAGAAAGTGCACACCAATTAATATAAAGTGATACTTAGCAACACAACGGTCACAACAGCTCTGACTATAAAAATAGTCCCAAATAAAATCTTCACAAAATCTTAATACCAGAATCGCTTACTATTTCAATACAAATTTTGCCAAACCGCATTCAGTGCAATTCAAAGGCAATTTAGGGAACTATTTCCCTGATGTTCAACTTAAGGCATGGAATAAGGCATTCTGTATTTCTTGTGTAATAAATACAACATGCTAATACCTGAATACTTCATAACGAATAATATATACACATGTATTACTTACTTTGATGTACTAAACTATGAACAAAGATGCAAAACAAGAAATGTCACATACGCTCAAAAAGCACAGGGAGACATGACACTAGATACATACAGATAAACAATTGCAAGGCAAAGTTGACGCAGGATAAATACGTAAAAGTTTGGTGAATGTAGGAGTACCACTTTGGACCGGCTGACACCCACTGACCAAGCACTATAAATATATCCGGGACACCGTGTGCTTTTTGCTTGCTTTCCACTTTGTATGTTGCAGTTCCTGCAGTTCCTGTTTGGAGTGTTTATTCATATTTGAGAACGGTTGTCTATTTGAACTTAATGCGGGCAACCAGACTGAACAACACAACTGTCATCATAACTCTGTCATTACACAAGACTCTAAACGTCAGTTCTTCTTTGTTAATTACATGTTTAGATCCGCTGCCATGACATTCCTATAATAAACATGCCCGAGTGATGCTTTTTACTCAATTGTCCCATCAATAGGTTTTATTTGAAATGTTTTGCATATTTGCAGTTGGATAAAAAGATATAAACGGCTCTCTTACTGAGGGGCATTTTACACTTTTACGAGTGTTAAAGTAATAGCCCCGTGAGATTTAATGCTACATTAATGAACTTTGACATCACAAGAACTAATACTGTTCTGATATTAACGCTGCAAGGTTCCTACAGAAATGCTGAATTCACAAAAGCGGATAGCGACCTGAATTGTAGCTAATCCCTCTTGAATAAACTTACAATTAATTTCCGCTATATCATCATTAAAAATTCTAAAATGTCAGTCCTAAATCATCACTGGAATTTTAACTTCTATGAATTAGATCTGCATTGCAAGTTAAAGTTTTCCTATCACACATTTTAACAGAACGCATTTGCATGTACTTTTGCCTTGTCAAGATGCTGTGCGTTTCGATGCTGCATATGTAATGCTTGTTACAAAATCAAGCTTGATGAGATTTATCAAGTTATTTTTAAACGTTTATGAATATATCCTGTACTAAAAATTGCTTTGAAAAATAATTTATTACAGCGCATTGTTTTAATGCTTAATCCATAATAATTTTACTCAATGATAACTACAAGCTCTCCGTCTTATTTCACGTCGCATATGGTCAACAAGCTACATGAGCTATACAGCTCTTGTGCGACCCACAAGGTATTGATCTCCATGTGCTGCCCTTTATTTACCGAGTACCAAGCAAGAGAACTCCCAATCTAATTTTACGACTTTGTTTTGACATAGCCAGCGATCGAATCCCCTACCTCCCGCACTCAAGGCGGTCACTCTATAATGCGAAACAAACATACTGTTTGGCTTAAGTGTTGGGATACATTTTGAAGAAATCTGGTAAATGACCTGTCTCGGAATGGTATGACAATTACCACGTATTCATGTAACTAAATGCCAATTGGACTATCATAAAAGTAATCAAAACGAAAATATTTACTTGAAAGAGGTTCTAATTATGTAGTTTAAACCATTTTCTTCGCATTTCACCATGCAATATACGATCCGATTATTCTTACATAGTGTGCTCTTACGTCTTTATGGGTAAATCTGATTACGCTCTCAAAATGATTGATCACCAGTTTATGTTTCCACATTTATATCTAAGACAGAAAATGGAAATTAGGGACTTATAATTAGGTTACATTGGTGCTCAGAATCACTTCCTTGACATAAAATGCAATAATAAAATCCAAAAGAATGTTAAAAACGTTGAGAAAATACGAATTTTAATCGCTTGAGATTCAACTATTTATTCCATACAGAAACTATATAAATCAATAATGCACACAACGAAGACCACCATCAAAAATGTACAGACATTCATCCACAGCTGCCTTAGGAGAATCATCCATACTCATTGGCCAGAGAGCATCTGTAACACAGACTTGTATCAAAGAGACTCAGCAATTGCCAACTGAAGATCAAATCCGCAAAATCAATTGGAATGGTTTGGTTACGTACTCAGAAAGCCTCCATTAAGTACTACCAGGCAGATATTAGCATAGAACCCACAGGGCAAGAGGAAGACAGATCGGCAACTCCTGGCGACGAGATCTTCACATGGACATCAGAAAATTACGTTACACCTGACACGAACTAGAAAGTATTACTAATGGGCTTTGGAGAGCTATTGTTGACGGCCTAGACAGGAGGAGTGAAAGAAGTTAAGTTTATAAGAGATAAGAGGCTGTACAACTTGGAATCGTACTTTCTTCAAATAGCAACCTCTAAGGTAACACGTCATTTCTATAGGTCATTATGTAACAGAAAAACAAAAGAGTAAAATATATTTTAATGAAATTTGTTTCTGGTACATTTAATTATCGCATGATTATATATTATACCGTTAAACATCGTACCTACTACAGCACTTGAAGTTACATTTACTAAAATTATTCTTTTTTAAAAGTTGTAAATTCCCTGAACGTCAAGTTATGGCGACCACGTATACGTGTGCATATATAAATACAAATACAATACAAATACATTTGTATAGCGCAAAAACTATTGTACAATATTCTATTGCGCTTCACACAGTCCATCAGGTATTTAGAAAATCCTATAAATATACAAACACGGAAACATGCAAACTCTTAAATCGTAAAACATCTTAAGCAAATATATTTTCAGTTCCTTTCTAAAAGTAATTTCATTTCAGATAATTTTTAGGTCTCTATGAAGAGCATTCCACATTTTTTGGCCCAACCACAGATCTGTCAGCGATTCAGGTTCTGGTCTTTGGAATAATAAATTGAATGTCGTCAGAAGATCTTAGTCTGTATTTTCTTTGAACACGGTTGAACAAAAACCCAAAATAAGATGGTGCTGTTCCCTGCACAATTCGAAATACAAGAACAAGAATTTTAAACCTAATTATTGCCCTCACAGGCAGCCAGTGAAGAGATTCACGAATTTCGGTAGTAGGATGACCATATGGAGCATTGGTAACCACTCTTGCTGCTTGGTTTTGAACTTTCTGAAGTCTGTTAATCTAATAGGCAGGGATATCCGTGAATAGTCCATTGCAAAAGTCAATGTGAGAGTGAATAAGACCGTGTACCATTATCTCTGTTGATTTTTGTGAGAGATGTTTACGAATGTCTTTCAGATTTCTAAGCTGGACATGCGCAATCTGACATTTCTTTTTAATATGCATATCAAAATTTAGAGAATATAAAAATACATTGGACCCTTCCCGGGGAATTCTGAACTGGCCTATACAACTAATGGCTGCATGAAACCCTTTGATATGTGTATGTTTTTGTTTGCTTAAAAGAATTAATAAATTGTTATTGATTTAGGGACTACGGATTTATGCGTGGTCGAACCAATTGACGTGCAGTGTTGTCAAGTTATCAACACGACGAGCATAATGCCGAGGAAAAGTCGACGCCCATTAGATACGTCGAAGCAGGCTGTTGAAGCCAAGTGGGTCAGAAAAGCTGATCTGTCCGGCAATAATCTGCATTCCCGCGAGAAGTTTCCAAGGGGTACAAATCAGCAGTCACGTGACAAGCGGCCCCCAGTCACCAACAAACTTCCAGGCACAGATCAGCTAGTGGTTAGTGACGAAAGACACATCATCTACCAGCATTGATTATTTGACTTATTTATGCCCGGAGATTCATTTGTTGAATGCTTACAACTAATGGACGTATTTCGATTGGTTTGTTCTGAATTTGGAATTCATTTAGCGAAAAACAATAAATTAGTACTGGTCACAAAATTAATGTCATGGGGTCCAGATTTGCATAAAATATGTGTCATTATAAAGTAAAATTATTCATGCGTAAAATGTGGCACATATCCTGGATATATTTTGATGTTTGGCCGCGGAAATAGGTCAGGTGTGAAAAGCGATAGACTTATTTTAGCATATATACATATTTACATATAGAATGAGCAAAACTCTAGATGGAAAATAAAGGGAAAAAACTTGTAACAGTCGTCTGTGCCCTAAATGTTGTCGGGTCCATGTGACGCCAGGTGAAAGTGCCAGTTAGAGGGTCGTATACTCTTTCATCGGTATCCCGTCAAGTTCTTATAGTGGTGGCATTTCGGTGTCACTTACAGATTTGGCATTTTAGCAGACATATTTCAGTTCACTTTGCCTTGTATGCATACAGGACACTCTCACCAGTATTCATGTAAATAATATTAGACTATATTTTGGTAAAGTTCCGAGTTCATGGTATTTCATTATTTGTTATTCTTGCTTTGTTCTCAAAACTTTCATGATATAAAAGTTACAAACACAAGAGTAGTTTCAGGGTATGGCTTATTGGCTAGTCCAGAATGAGAGACGCTTACCAGAGGTCACTACAGAACTCGGGCGGTCCCGGTCCCGGTCTGGTGCACTTCGGGATAGTCATATATTGAGAATATCAAAGTGTTAAGAGACTCTTACATGCTTAACTGTTATCCAGTACCGGACCTTATTATTTTACATTGTGGTTGAAACGATGTTGGCTTCAAACCAATGGTAGAAGTAACATTGGGGGCCAAGGATATATTTGTTCAACTTCAGTCAATTCTTCCGCATACTTTCATGGTCTCAGATTTTACCTAGGAAATCATGGCGTTATGTTCCCTATAACATTGTCGCTGAACACAAAACTGGATAGCCTGGAAAAAGCGTTATTCTCCTTGACATATATACAGTAAAATACAATATTTCATGCAGTAGGTTTCCCCTATCGTATCTAAGCGATATTTTGAACGATACGGAAACATTCGATCCGATATATCGCTCGAATCTAAAATGTCGGTATTCGATAATTATCAAGTACCGGTACGCAACTATTATATACACTACCAACAGGAATATAGCAGACTTATGATTGTATCCTTCGTACTCGAAATGACTTAATAATAAGTGTATCATTTTGCAGAGAGAAAAGTTTAATATTGATTAAACCAGATGAAACGATTCCAATAAATATAATGGATTTCAATCACAATAATAACAAATACGATTCTTTTAGAAAAATATCCATACTGACAGGCGAAGTCTATAACATATAAAAATATGGAAAGGAGAAATACTTGTTATTCGTAATAAGGAAATGGAATTACAGGACACGAGATTGGAAAGCGTCAGGTTAATGTAAAAAAGAAATTTTGGAAAAGCAATTTATCAGAATATCGCAGAAGGTCTTTTAGATCAGATTGTACGTAAAACTTGTCAAGAAATACGTACAACGCAAAGAAAAATAACATTTTAACACGTCAAAGATAAACACAATACATTGTTATAAAAAATAAAGTCATGTTGTCTGATTTTTAGGCAATAGCGAGTTAACGAATTGCGTTGTCATTTTCATCAAGTACTAAGCTACACATATCTATATTCTTGAAGCGCTGTCGACCAGTGAATGAATTGTACAACAAAGGCCACGTTCACAAATCCTTGACGAAAGAAATGATAAAAGCATTTGGTATAAACCAATTGGCTTCTCTATCGCACTTATATACATGTATATATATAATATATATATATAATTTCAGAAACACTGTCCGTCGAATGTAACTTTGCATCACGATGCAAATATTAGTATTTTGCCAGATGATAATACATTCCAGTGTCCTTGTAAAGCTTCTTGAAATTACAAGACAAGAAAACCAAGCCCTCACACAGCAAAAGGCTTCATATAATTCCGGAAAATATTAAATAAGCTTTCATTCAGTGTAAGGATTGGTGTGTTGACTTAATTCAATTAACACCAACCCCCGAAAACGTCAAGGTCATTTCTATTCAGTTGATACAATTACTCGATATGGCCTGGCAATAATAGCCTTCGCTCAATGATAGTTGTATATAATATCCGAATGTTATGCCCAGTGTAGTTAAATCTTTGTATGTAGGCTCTAGTTGTGATATAAGGTCTACTGAAACTATTAAAGCGGACTTACATATATTATACTTGATCAAATGTTTACTTTATAAGTATCTACAACTGCTGGTATTTACCCCCTTACAAACCAAACTTAGGGAAAGATACGCGTTAAGATTGACTTTATTCCTGTTATATATTCTCCTGGAATTCAACCCTGTTACATGAAAGGGGATTGAAAAGCAGTAACAAAATTAGTTTGTAAGTGCCTTGTGGTTGAATATTGCCTAAAGAGCTGCAGGCTGCAGGGGGGTGGCATCTCATACCGATAGAAAACAATAAATGAAGTAGTCGAGCAGAAAATGCCATATATAAAAAACACAACCACCCAAAAACCACGAGGGTGAGAGATTATGTTGTTACGGGGAACTCCACATACTTAAGCAATGCCTCCACACGCAGACCCCCGAGGAAACATAATGCCCTGAGGAGGTTCACGAGAATTTAGGGGAACAGCGGGGGAGGGGTAATGGATGGAATACATCACGAAGTCAAGAAGTTCTGTTTTATCATTTTTGATGTGTCGCCTTTCGAAAATATGAATAACATATTAAACAGAGCACTTATTATTTGTTATTTATGGTGAACTCCAGAAAGAGACTTTTGAAATGCTTCAGGTCAAACATGAAAGCTTCGGAACACAACAAATCAATTTATCTAAGTATATAGAGGTAAATCAGATCATACAAATTACGCCACACAAATATTTACTCAGAAATTGACAAATATGTCTCCCATGCGTTTTATTATAATAATATTTACAACTACGTGGCAGGACATAACACTTCAAGCTTAATACAACTATATGGTTTCTGCAATAATGCTAAGAGAAATAGAACTCGCAGTTTGAATGTGACATACATTTATTTGATGGGGTTATTTTTGCATTTGAGAAGGATTGTTTTAGTTTTGGATGGATAAAATGAATAAAGAATGGAAGAAACTCCACCTATTAAGCGCACAGCTAGCTAAAAACAACGAAAAACGCAAGAAAATAATACCATATACATAAACAATTACTAGTTTCTACCTACTTAGAAATAATGAACAAATAATGCAAGTAAAAAGAGCCATATACAACGTGCATTACCTCCCTAAAAACTCAAGGCGGCATGAAACATACATACCATTACGGAGGCAAAAGGGACACAAATGGACATAAAAGAGAGAATAAGTCGCTACTGGGAACACCTCTTACATAAGACAATGCTTCAGCACACATACCTCCGGGAAAACAACAGTCCATAAAACAAGCCATTTGAGGAGCCGCAATGCTAAATACGCAAGGGAACAGGAGCGCAAGAAATTGTCTGGTCGACCATAAGGGATAACTCAGGAGAATCAAAGAGGATAAACAGGGGAATTTAATTGATGCAACACATCACCGGTCAAGTCAATGTGGCAACAATGGGCCGAAAGTGGGGAGGAATCACATGCACACTATATGAGAGAACTGTAGGGGGGAGGGAAATTAAACATACATCTAAACACAAATAGAAATAGTAATCATACAGCAATTTACAGCCTTGGAACTGTCAATAAAAATACTGGGGGTTTAAATCGATTTAACAGCTAGCTAACCTCACACTGAATCCCTATATGGTCATTGATTTCCAACACATACACATAAATTGACTAAGTAGGCAGTAACTAATCATTAAAAGCCTGTAACAATTACGTACATAACAACAGACACACTGTTTAAAATCCAGCAAGAAGAAACAAGCAGCCTTAGTCTGACCTTGCTATCAGTAACTAAATTATTTACATCAGAATGCGAAATAACCACAAAATATTAAATAACTACCCTTATGTAAATTAAACCGGAAAAATGTAACTAAAAATTAGACATAACCTTAAATATTGATGATAGGGAAAGGGAATTTAAATACAGACCAAAAGAAATAAAATTATATACGATATAATTTAATCATAATTGATCGAGAAAAATACCCCAGGATAACAACGGCCTACTAAACATTAGACAGTAAGGAGATGCAAGTGTAATGGGAATAGGGGTGCAAGGAATGGTCTGGCCGACCATAAAACAACTAAAGACAGTTTAGGGAAACAACAAGGAGAAAAAAACGTTTAAAGGATGGAATACATCACGGAACAAGTCAAGAAAGTCATTGATAATAAGCCAAAAGGGGGGGGGGAGAAAGATAATTAATATTATACTTGATAGTATATCAATTAAAAGAACTGCACATGTGAAAATGGGAACTTACACCCTCCACACATGTTATACATTTCAGGTACATCAGCAGGGAGGTACAGTGGTCGTACTAGAACTAATATGTTGTGTTATGTTTCCTAGTATGGTAGTTGACAATTGACTTGGCGCCAGTTGTCAATCAAGAATTCAGTTGACCAATAACAAGGTTATGTTTTAGTAGTAAAAACAATTAAATGCTTGCACATGATTGCATACTAGTAATCAAATGTATTCATCTGAAAGCTTTAGACAAACAACCTTAATTCGGCGGAGCGATCACTGCACTGGCGACTGGTCAATTAGATCAAGTTGTAGATATATTAAGTTGTTGATGTATCATATACTGCTCTAATAAAAGTATGTTATATCACGTGGTGTCATGTCCACTATCAAATTATCAACGACTAATACAACAATGTATGCCTGATTGACTATCCAATATTAAATTACCTTGTTTATTGGGCCCATACCAAGAAAGTTACTGTATAAATTAAGTAATAATTTCATTGGTCCAATGCCAATATCTACCCCTTTAATGTTAGGATTTTAATTTACAACCACTGCAAATGAACTCTTTTAAAACCGAGGCATCGGCCGTCATATTGCCCATATACTGGCTCAACTTTCGCGCACGGCATGAAGAGTTTCAGCGGTGTATACTTGTCGTAATTTTAAGTCAAATGACTTTGAATACAACCACCTCTATGTATCGTTCAGTCAATCTGAGTGAAGTACAACTTAGACTAACAAGTGTATAAGATACAAAATATATAAGCATGAGGTTTGATGCACCCTTAAACCAGATTTAAACCATAAGCGGCATTTTTGCCAATGACCGTTCAATGACGGTACTACTATCTTCATCGATGTGCCTTAATTATGTTTTATGGATTGTTTTCCCGGAGGTCTGTGTTGGGAGGCAATGTATTTTGTATGTGGGCCTGGCGTTCCCTGTGGCAACTTATTCTTTCTCTTTAGTTATTGTTTACATGCAAGTATATGTTCATGCCTCGTTGTGCTTTAGCAATGTATGTGCCCACTGTATGTGGCATTCCCTGCTCGACGTCTTCATTCCGTTTTAATTTTTACCAGAATGTCAGATTCATAAAACTGACATAATATTCCAGACGAGACAAAGTTTGACGAGATAAGTTCGGGTCGAGTTCATTGTTCATTATGTAAGAATCAAACTACTTGTCACAGCTACTCGTCATTTATTGTATACCATGTCGTCGAAGACCTTACAACTATAGAGATAGATTGGATTTTCTCTAGAAGTCATTTACAAACTGTCATTTCCTCGTGTGCAAGATGAGTGGGAAGGTGATGTTTCAAGTACATTTATTAGCTTATGATAATAAGTCGTAAGTTTGAAATAACAAGCGTACGACGAAGTTGCATAACATGACTGTATACTGTTATATAAAAGAGAGAAAATAAGTTGCTACAGGGATTGGTGCGATATGAATCAAAACGGGAGCCGGACTAAATCTCTTCGCCCCCCCCCCTCCGTACGGGCCTGTTATTATATTCTATTTAAGCGATTTAATAACATTTTTTCAGGTCAGGTTGTGTATGTTTAGCAGAAAACCGAAAATGCCTCTAGTGGTCGAAGTCTGGTTAAAGGTGCACCCAACCTCACACTTATTATACCATAACCAAGACAAAACGAACACTGTAAATAACAAATTCCTCTCTGGACAACTTAAGAGACTGCAAATTGCGATGTTTTGTTTATGTATGACCGATGCAGTTTGTATTCAGGTAGAATTCACTTCGGTACATTGTGTCGACAATGCCCAATATCATAAAACATGGAGACCACTTTCTCAATGCAACATGTCATTAGTCAGTTCTAATACCACGCTCAGAAACAATCCGGGGAGTATTAGACAGACAAGTCTCAAGATCAGATTTATAACTTCGAACTAGGGAATAGAATCCAACCAAATATGGCTGGATGCATCCTCGTGGGGCAGATATCCAAAATTATAGAAACTATTTGAGATTTACGATTCTAGAAAATGGAAACATTCAACAATTACCTAACAAATCAGACTTTTCGACTTCCTTTTTTCCATACTTGTTACGCCACCATAATCCGCATATTCATCAAATACATCAGATTTACGAGTCGTTTGTGGTAGAATGATCATCATGTCGAGAGAATACGTCTACCAAACGTGACTTTTGTGTTATGCAGAAACCATTTACGATACAATCATTTCGTCCGGAGAGAATTAAATGCTATTTCGTCGAGACATTTTATTTATTTGTCATTTTTCTCGCACGAAATTAACATCAACTTGACTTTCGTCTTGAATCTATAGATGGTACATTATTGAATTATATAAGTACACATCTACGAAAGCCTTGCTAACGTAACAAGATTGCTTGTCCTTTTTAGGCGCAGCCGTACTAAGCTGCTACATTCCAGACCATTTTACAACATGCAGATTTCGAATAAATCAGCGTCCAGTTTACGAACACAGTTCGACTGTCCGACATTTGCTTCGACATTTATAACTTCAGACCTTATTGACATACGCATTGCTGAATTAATTCGTCTGCTCAAGATATAAATGATGGTTTTAATGCAGACATTCGTACCCATGATTGTGTTACCCATCAATACTGACAGTAACTTTCAATTACTGACGAATTTATTGCAACTTATGTACTTTATGCATCAAAGTAAAAAACAATGTTATATTAATCAAAATAAAAAAAAATGATATGTTAATCAGACAAAGTCAAAAATAATTAGTAGTTAGTCAAACAGATTCAAAACAAAGTTTATGGTGACAATAGGATTAATGTTCGACCAGTTCTAAATCGGGGATAAATATTTGTGTATGCTTTGTACGCATTTATCGATTCGATAGTTTATTATCTTTGATATAGTTTAAAGTAGACAGGTCAAATTATTATTTTTTAATTATTATATAGTGTAGCTTATCATTAATAATGAGACACGAGTTAAATACATAAGAATCGTATTTAATGAATATTTTGTTAAGTAGAGATTTCATGAAAATCTTTGAAAGGTCATTGGACAATGCTACGATAGTCCTGTGTTTTATGTACATTTAATTATGCGCTTTATTGCATGAAATAAACTATTTCTATTGCACATGTTGTTATAATTAAATATATTTATATGTTAAAACGAATGAACGAAAGCAGAATTTTAAATAGTTTGTTGTCTTTATGTATTGATTCTTTTAACATGTGTTCGTGCAGTATCTCAAAATCTAAACCAATAAACTACAACATCTTTGCTTATTTCAATTTGCGACGATTATCTTTTTCAAAGATATTTCTGATTTATGTTTGTCATTACTGTAACATGTTTTCAATGAAGCATATTGCTCGTAGTAAGCACACAAATAACTTCTCATGAATAAATGAATGAACATGGTCTGTTGTTGCCAGCTGTCTTGACATTTTCCATTCATTAATCCCCCTGTTTGTCTCTTTCATTCTCCTAGTTATCCCTTATGATTGACCAGGCCATTCCTTGCGCCCGTATTCCCTTACGTTTGTACCCTTGAATCTCCTCAAATGCCTTATGTTTTATGAATTGTTGTTTTCCTGGAGGTCTGTGTGGAGAGGCACTGTATGCATGGCAACTTATTCTCGCACTTGGCATCTTTCCATGAAATAAGATTTAGCATTTTTTGTAAATTAAGTATGCTAATGCAATGAAATGAATTACAACAGCCTAAACAGGGCGACATTGAGTACTGGCAAACCTTTCTAGGTGTACAATACATTCGCACGTTTAACTATTTTTTGTATGTAGTCCTTTACGTTACTTTTGTTATTGTTTACACATATTTATATGTTTCATGTCTCTGTGCTGTATACTGTGACAGTCCCTGCTCGAAGTCCATATCTATTTTTCGGCGCAGCCGTACTAACACGGCTTTGCTATTTACATATCAGTGTTGTGTAAATCAATCAAATCTTACGTTAACGGCTAAACCAAATTACTTCAATCGACCAACGTTTGCAACCTTGGCGCAATAAGTAATGATGAACTATATTAAAACAGACTATACTTTGTCTATGGCTTAGGAAGTTATTTTTATCCAGTCACCTACGCAGTGATCTCCCCTTACATGAATCAGAGTTTCTGTAGTGTAGCATAATTGAATGACCGGCAGTCTTAACGTTTAGTCAAATTTTTATGATGTACAACACATTTTAACCTTCAGATTGCAACACACATTTGTATACTTAAAGTTGCGCCGACCATCTTTTTTTAAAGATACTTCGTATTTCTACAGTTAGTAGTTTGCATGATAACAACACCGTATCTTCCTACGTAACTAAATAACTAACATTACTGTCTGACACATATTTCAATGCTGGTCCTCATATAAGGTGTCATATGTGACAAGTTGACCATTCTCACAACGCATTAATGTCTGGAAAATAGCGCCAAGCGGTTTAGTTCAATCTTATAAGGCGGCAGTGAGTGATGTGATTTCGTCGTATCTTCTCCCTGTACAGTTTTGTTACGTCCAACAGAGATTTGAATTGCAATTACGAGGATGGGCCAAAAATAATTGCATTTATAGAGAAAATAATGTTATTTAATATTTTTTAATGACATTTAAAATGCGTGAAAGATCTGCTTACGGTTGCTATTTTCATTTGCACGTACTGGAAATAAGAATTTTAATGCGAGCTATTTTTCACTTTCAAAGTAAGAAACCGTTTCGATTGTTACTGGCTGTGCTTAAGATTCCTTTTAATATTTCCTGATTAAGAAGAAGGAGCAGAGCCTGCATGACAGCGACTTTAAGAAACTACGCTAATGAGTGGAATTTAATGACGTCATTGCACAATCTAGGGAGCCACAGATTATGATTCCTGCTGGTTTTGGTGGTTGTCATATTTACCGAAAACAAACTTTCATCGTTGCAACTATCGTGTGCATCAACATTGCATGTCCGTGTTACATACAGTTGCATCAGTTGAAGAAAGCGCCATTTTTTGGAGAATGTTCTGAGTAACAGTTTATGTATACATCTACACATTGACATTGGCCATGACTAGTGGTGAATGCTACAATGCACTTTACACGGCCTTGCTTTGCTTCATGACAAACCAAGAAATAAGCTACTTATCCGCGTGTTGATCCACACAAAGCAAAGAAAGGATTGCCTTCGGTATCGCCAGAACCTGGTGTCAAAAGTAGATTACCAAACCCCCTCGTAAAAGGGTAATCTTTCAACTCCCCTCGTAGAAGGGTAATCTTTCAACTTCTATATTACTTACTTTCAATGATGAGTATTTTCAAAGAAATCCGTTTACCCAAACTATAATTGATTTGATTAGCCTTAATTGCATTTACAGTAATTCTGAGATCATTATGTCACCCTATAGACCCCCATGTTCTATCCTGATCCATTTTCCTCCATCCAAGAATATATTTCAGACTTTCTATTGTCAAAGTTCACACCAACTGTTTCACACGTTGTAAGTTTAGAAAGATTTAGGTGATGATTGGATGAGACGCCATCATACGGGAAATAATATGGGTGGAATTTAATGGGAATAAAATATAAATTGTTTTGTGATTAATGCTGACATAAGGTGATTAAATTGGCAATGAACAGCCAAAAGGAAATTTGCCTAGGATTTCTGTCTTGTATTGCCGAAAAACAATCGTGCCCTTGTTGATAAAGCTAGCTTGAAACAAAAAAAATGTCCATGATTTATGGAATGTATGAATTGCATTTTCATAGAATGTGTCTGTTCTTTTATGTTGTATACATTTGGCGTAGACTGAGTAAATATATTATATATATATAATTAAAACGAAGACGAGGTTATGTTTCGTCCTTGAAAATAATTATAGTAACGTATTGGCGTGTATGTATAGGTCTTTGATTTTTCCCTGTGGACGGTTGTAAAGATACTGTGAGGTTGGCAGCCAATAAAAGCAAGTTGTGAAAATATTGACCTACAGACACAATGAATGCGCGGGTTCGGACCCGTCTCCCCTGAGAGTTTGGCAAAATATAGTCGTCTATGTCTAATCCTGAATCAAGAGGGGTGTGTCACTGTTTTTGCCCAAAATTAGCGTATTATATTACAGGAAAATGTATTGCATTGCAAAAATATAACGACTCCAAAGGCTGACTTATCATGAACTGAACCCCCTAATCCCCTGACGTCAATTGTTGGATCAGACCGCGCATGTTATGCACACAATAACGGTATGTTCAACTTATATTAAATACACAATATGTTTGTAAAATAATACATACTTTTCTTACGGTATATAAATCAAAATCAAAGGACTGAAGGTCCTGGGAGGCGCTTCAAAGGCAAACGTTTTTCATATAATCGTATTAGAAATTTATACGCGATTATTCAGGTAAACCCATTCGCCAAAAATGACACAAATAATCCAGAAAAAGCCGTTTATATATGGACTCGCCATTCCACAAATGATATATCCCTGAATAATCAGCTATAATATTCGTCAAATCTATAATAAACTCAGAGGACTTTTGTACAATTTTCTTGAGACGATGAATATGGCAGTACTTCGAGAAGACCATCCGGTTGACGGTGACAGCAATGAGACGCTAAAGCGCCTCAAAAACCAATGTCTGCTTCTCATCGATGACATGGCCATTATACTAAGAGACAAATTAGTTTCATTTTATTGCTTTCAAACTGACGGGGAAAATACGTTTCCTCTTAACTACTACATATTTCCATACGTAGTTACCATGAATTTACTGTCTGTAATTGTATTCGTAACATAGGAATGCACAATGTCAATACGAGCAAATGTGTAAAAAATGTGCTGAATACATAACTTCATTGGATGTTAACCAAACTCCATTTGGTAAAGCCATCTAAATGACCCTTTTTTAGAATAATAAATGGAATTTTCACAATAACAATAAAAGACATGCAAATTTGAACAAATTGGAGCTTTTTTCCTAAACAATTGCACTGCGTATAATGCAATAACAAAATAATTATTCCATTTTCCGACGGCGGTGTTCTGTACAAAATAACAATTAATGTTCTAACAATGCAAAATGAACTGAAATCGAATGTTGTAATGTGCCTTTTAATTGCGATTGTTTCTTTTATCGTGGACTTTATAACTCGAATATTTGTTGTAGCATGTAATAAATCATAGAAATCTGAATGCCGTGTTTTTGTTGATTAGCATAATGTAAAACTGTAAAATCAGGTATTATCTCGAGGCCTATATATTTCGTGAGTTATCAGGTTTGTTTTACGATGTTTATGTTCGCAAGTTTCTACTGTCAGTGTTGTCGTACAATTAGCACAACAACATTTGGTGAGCGTTTATTTTCGCTTATATTACGATTTCCCGAAAGTTTTATAGGAGACAATTACCGAAGAACAAGTTTTGACAAAGACCTAAATACCACATTGATATATAGTATCTGTGATAAGCTTTATGTTCTTCCTCTAGTATTCTTAATTATACGACTGAAGCCAAATCGATTCATTATGGCAGAGCCTAAGTACTACGTCTATACAGTCAAGATTCATTAGGGTACATATTAATGTTCATTACTAAACACGCATAGTTATTTAATATTATTCAATGACAGTCCACGGAATCTGGATGTAACCATCGCATTGTGTAGCAGTACAAAACAGTAATTTCTTTTGCAATTACGTCGCTGGTGACCTTTGGACACGGGAAGAAATTTGTTGATGGAACATTCACCATTGTGAAATTCTTATACCATCGGGAATACGGTTCTTTAACAAATGTATCCAAGAAGACAACGGTTATTGTCATGGGGATTTGAAGCATGTTCAGTTTTACTTGTTTTGCTTAAGCCCGATGGCGAATGTCGTAATTATTCCGAACACAGAAAGGGCGATGATTTCTTAATTCAAATTCAGATAAATTCGGAAAACATTTCTCTGAGGAAATGTTCTATTGACAATTTAAAGAAAACGTGTCTTGACAAACAAAATGAATGCACAATACACAGAGCATAAACATTCAAAAGCTACCGGCGTACCACGCTAATCTGGCAATGATTTGATAGATTAATCGTAGACATAAAATTCAAATTATACTTTATATATTTTTTGTAAAAGACAAGACTGCCTATAGGCATATATGTAATTATTGATATAATTTTAAATACAACTTTTGGTCAATGTACACTAATAGATGGCTGACATAAGATACAAACGAAATCGGTATTTGATTTGTAGAGAGCATAATATGTTATATGAAGCAACTGACATTTCATTTACCTCGTTACCTGGAATTCAATCGACGTTTCTTTATAATTTGTATCTATTCGCAAATTATCATTATATTGCCAAATGATACGCGGTATAAACAAAACGAGATAAACGGACCTGTCTATTGTTAGTTTTGTTGTAATTTCTAGGTATTTAAGTGGCATATGTATATTGCATAATACACACACATAGTGCAAATATCACGAGTGTGTAGAAAGGGTGAAGATAAAATATACAATGGGTTTAAACTACTGTCAGCCTAGAAAACATGGTCTGTTGTTGCCAGCTGTCTTGACATTTTCCATTCATTAAACCCCCTGTTTGTTCTCTTTGATTCTCCTAGTTATCCCTTATGATTGACCAGGCCATTCCTTGCGCCCCTATTCCCTTACGTGTGTACCCTTGAATCTCCTCAAATGCCTTATGTTTTATGAATTGTTGTTTTCCTGGAGGTCTGTGTGGAGAGGCACTGTATGATTGTGGCGTTCCCTATAGCAACTTATTCTCGCACTTGGCATCTTTCCATGAAATAAGATTTAGCATTTTTTGTAAATTAAGTATGCTAATGCAATGAAATGAATTACAACAGCCTAAACAGGGCGACATTGAGTACTGGCAAACATTTCTAGGTGTACAATACATTCGCACGTTTAACTATTTGTTTCGTATGTAGTCCTTTACGTTACTTTTGTTATTGTTTACACATATTTATATGTTTCATGTCTCTGTGCTGTATACTGTGACAGTCCCTGCTCGAAGTCCATATCTATTTTTCGGCGCAGCCGTACTTACATGGCTTTGCTATTTGCATATCAGTGTTGTGTAAATCAATCAAATTTTACGTTAACCGCTAAACCAAATTACTTCAATCGACCAACGTTTGCAACCTTGGCGCAATAAGTAATGATGAACTATATTGAAACAGACTATACTTTGTCTATGGCTTAGGAAGTTATTTTTTATCCAGTCACCTACGCAGTGATCTCCCCTTACAGGAATCAGAGTTTCTGTAGTGTAGCATAATTGAATGACCAGCAGTCTTAACGTTTAGTCAAATTTTTATGATGTATAACAAATTTTAACCTTCATATTGCAACACAAATTTGTAAAAATTATTACTTCAAGTTGCGCCGACCATCTTTTTTTAAAGATACTTCGTATTTCTACAGTTAGTAGTTTGCATGATAACAACACCGTATCTTCCTACGTAACTAAATAACTAACATTACTGTCTGACATAATTCAATGCTGGTCCTCATATAAGGTGTCATATGTGACAAGTTGACCATTCTCACAACGCATTAATGTCTGGAAAGTAGCGCCAAGCGGTTTAGTTCAATCTTATAAGGCGGCAGTGAGTGATGTGATTTCGTCGTATCTTCTCCCTGTACAGTTTTTATACGTCCAACAGAGATTTGAATTGCAATTACGAGGATGGGCCAAAAATAAATGCATTCTTTTCAATGACATCTAAAATGCGTGAAAGATCTGCTTACGGTTGCTTTTTTCATTTGCACGTACTGGAAATAACAATTTTAATGCGAGCTATTTTTCACTTTCAAAATAAGAAACCGTTCCGATTGTTACTGGCTGTGCTGAAGACTCATTTTAAGCTTTCCTGATTAAGAAGAAGGAGCAGAGTCTGCCTGAAAGCGACTTTAAGAAACTACGCTAATAAGTGGAATTTAATGACGTCATTGCAAGATCTAGAGAGCCACAGATTATGATTCCTGCTGGTTTTGGTGGTTGTCATATTTACCGAAAACAAACTTTCATCGTTGCAACTATCGTGTACAGTTGAAGAAAGCGCCATTTTGTTGGAGAATGTTCTGAGTAACAGTTTATGTATACATCTATACATTGACATTGGCCATGACTAGTGGTGAATGCTACAATGCACTTTACATGGCCTTGCTTTGCTTCATGACCAACCAAGAAATAAGATACGTATCCGCGTGTTGATCCACACAAAGCAAAGAAAGGATTGCCTTCGGTATCGCCAGAACCTGGTGTCAAAAGTAGATACCAAACCCCTCGTAAAAGGGTAATCTTTCAACTCCCCTCGTAAAAGGGTAATCTTTCAACTTCTATATTACTTACTTTCAATGATGAGTATTTCCAAAGAAATCCGTTTACCCAAACTTTAATTAATTTGATTAGCCTTAATTGCATTTACAGTAATTCTGAGATCATTATGTCACCCTATAGACCCCCATGTTCTATCCTGATCCATTTTCCTCCATCCAAGAATATATTTCAGACTTTCTATTGTCAATGTTCACACCAACATTTTCACACGTTGTAAGTTTAGAAAGATTTGGGTGATGATTGGATGAGACTCCATCATACGGGAAATAATATGGGTGGAATTTATATGGGAATAAAATATAAATTGTTTTGTGATTAATGCTGACATAAGGTGATTTATTTGGCAATGAACAGCCAAAAGGAAATTTGCCTAGGATTTCTGTCTTGTATTGCCGAAAAACAATCGTACCCTTGTTGATAAAGCTAGCTTGAAACAAAAAAATGTCAATGATTTATGGAATGTATGAATTGCATTTTCATAGAATGTGTCTGGTCTTTTATGTTGTATAAATTTTGTGTAGACTGAGTAAATATATTATATATATATAATTAAAACGAAGACGAGGTTATATTTCGTTCTTGAAAATAATTATAGTAACTTATTGGCGTGTATGTATAGGTCTTTGATTTTTCCCTGTGGACGGTTGTAAAGATACTGTGAGTTTGGCAGCCAATAAAAGCAAGTTGTGAAAATATAGTCGTCTATGTCTAATCCTGAATCAAGAGGGGTTCCAAATTTAAGTGCGTCACTGTTTTTGCCCAAAATTAGCGTATTATATTACAAGAAAATGTATTGCATTGCAAAAATAAAACGACTCCAATGGCTGACTTACCATGAACTAAACCCCCTGATCCCTTGACGTCAATTGTTGGATCAGACCGCGCATGTTATGCACACAATAACGGTATGTTCAACTAATATTAAATACACAATATGTTTGTAAAATAATACATACTTTTCTTACCGTATATAAATCAAAATCAAAGGACTGAAGGTTCTGGGAGGCGCTTCAAAGGCAAGACAGCACGTTTTTCATATAATAGTATTAGAAATTTATACGCGACTATTCAGGTAAACTCATTCGCCAAAAATGACACAAATAATCCAGAAAAAGCCGTTTATATATGGACTCGCCATTCCACAAATGATATATCCCTGAATAATCAGCCACAATACTCGTCAAATCTATAATAAACTCAGAGGACTTTTGTACAATTTTCTTGAGACGATGAATATGGCAGTTACTTCGAGTAGACCATCCGGTTGACGGTGACAGCAATGAGACGCTAAAGAGCCTCAAAAACCAATGTCTGCTTCTCATCGATGACATGGCCATTGTATTAAGAGACAAATTAGTTTCATTTTATTGCTTTCAAACTGACGGGGAAAATACGTTTCCTCTTAACTACTGCATATTTCCATACGTAGTTACCATGAATTTACTGTCTGTAATTGTATTCGTAACATAGGAATGCACAATGTCAATACGAGCAAATGTGTAAAAAATGTGCTGAATACATAACTTCATTGGATGTTAACCAAACTCCATTTGGTAAAGCCATCTAAATGACCCTTTTTTAGAATAATAAATAGAATTTTCACAATAACAATAAAAGACATGCGAATTTGAACAAATTGGAGCTTTTTTCCTAAACAATTGCACTGCGTATAATGCAATAACAAAATAATTATTCCATTTTCCGACGGCGGTGTTCTGTACAAAATAACAATTAATGTTCTAACAATGCAAAATGTACTGAAATCGAACGTTGTAATGTGCCTTTTAATTGCGATTGTTTCTTTTATCGTGGACTTTATAACTCGAATATTTGTTGTAGCATGTAATAAATCATAGAAATCTGAATGCCGTGTTTTTGTTGATTAGCATAATGTAAAACTGTAAAATCAGGTATTATCTCGAGGCCTATATATTTCGTGATTTATCAGGTTTGTTTTACGATGTTTATGTTCGCGAGTTTCTACTGTCAGTTTTGTCGTACAATTAGCACGACAACATTTGGTGAGCGTTTATTTTCGCTTATATTACGATTTCGCGAAAATGACTTATTTTATAGGAGACAATCACTGAAGAACAAGTTTTGACAAAGATCTAAATACCACTCTGACATTTAGTACCTGTGATAAGCTTTATTTTCTTCCTCTACTATTCTTAATTCTACGACTGAGCCCAAATCGATTCATTATGGCAGAGCCTAAGGACTACGACCCTACAGTCAAGATTCATTAGGGTACATATTAATGTTCATTACTAAACACGCATAGTTATTTAATATTATTCAATGACAGTCCACGGAATCTGTAACCATCGCATTGTGTAGCAGTACAAAACAGTAATTTCTTTTGCAATTACGTCGCTGGTGACCTTTGGACAGGGGAAGAAATTTGTTGATGGAACATTCACCATTGTAAAATCCTTATATCATCGGGAATACGGTTCTTTAACAAATTTATCCAAGAAGACAACGTTTATTGTCATGGGGATTTGAAGCATGTTCAGTTTTACTTTTTTTCTAAAGCCCGATGGCGAATGTCATAATTATTCGGAACACAGAAAGGGAGATGATTTCTTAATTCAAATTCAGATAAATTCGGAAAACATTTCTCTGAGGAAATGTTCTATTGACAATTTAAAGAAAACGTGTCTTGACAAACAAAATGAATGCACAATACACTGAACATTAACATTCAAAGGCTACCGGCGTACCACGCTAATCTGGCAATGATTTGATAGATTAATCGTAGACATAAAATTCAGATTATACTTTATATATTTATTGTAAAAGACAAGACAGTCTATAGGCACATATTTAATTATTGATATAATTTTAAATACAACTTTTGGTCAATGTACACTAATAGAAACACAATAGAAATATGACGAGTGTGTAGAAAGGGTGAAGATAAAATATACAATGGGTTTAAACTACTGTCAGCCTAGAAAACATGGTCTGTTGTGGCCAGCTGTCTTGACCTTTTCCATTCATTAATCCCCCTGTTTGTTCTCTTTGATTCTCCTAGTTATCCCTTATGATTGACCAGGCCATTCCTTGCGCCAATATTCCCTTACGTTTGTACCATTGAATCTCCTCAAATGCCTTACGTTTTATGAATTGTTGTTTTCCTAAAGGTCTGTGTGGAGAGGCACTGTATGTATGTGGCGTTCCCTATAGCAACTTATTCTCGCACTTGGCATCTTTCCATGAAATAAGATTTAGCATTTTTTGTAAATTAAGTATGCTAATGCAATGTTATGAATTACAACAGCCTAAACAGGGCGACATTGAGTACTGGCAAACATTTCTAGGTGTACAATACATTCGCACGTTTAACTATTTTTTGTATGTAGTCCTTTACGTTACTTTTGTTATTGTTTACATATATTTATATGTTTCATGTCTCTGTGCTGTATACTGTGACAGTCCCTGCTAGAAGTCCATATCTATTTTTCGGCGCAGCCGTACTAACATGGCTTTGCTATTTACATATCAGTGTTGTGTAAATCAATCAAATCTTACGTTAACGGCTAAACCAAATTACTTCAATCGACCAACGTTTGCAATCTTGGCGCAATAAGTAATGATGAACTATATTGAAACAGACTATACTTTGTCTATGGCTTGGACAGTTATTTTTATCCAGTCACCTACGCAGTGATCTCCCCTTACAGGAATCAGAGTTTCTGTAGTGTAGCATAATTGAATGACAAGCAGTCTTAACGTTTAGTCAAATTTTTATGATGTATGACAAATTTTAACCTTCATATTGCAACACAAATTTGTATACTTCAAGTTGCGCCGACCATCTTTACTTCGTATTTCTACAGTTCGTAGTTTGCATGATAACAACACCGTATCTGCCTACGTAACTAAAAAAGTAACATTACTGTCTGACACATAATTCAATGCTGGTCCTCATATAAGGTGTCATATGTGACAAGTTGACCATTCTCACAACGCATTAATGTCTGGAAAGTAGCGCCAAGCGGTTTAGTTCAATCTTATAAGGCGGGAGTGAGTGATGTGATTTCGTCGTATCTTCTCCCTGTATAGGTGTGTTACGGCGTCCAACAGAGATTTGAATTGCAATTACGAGGATGGGCCAAAAATAAATGCATTTATAGAGAAAATAATGTTATTTAATTCTTTTCAATGACATTTAAAATGCGTGAAAGATCTGCTTACGGTTGCTATTTTCATTTGCACGTACTGGAAATAAGAATTTTAATGCAAGCTATTTTTCACTTTCAAAATAAGAAACCGTTCCGATTGTTACTGGCTGTGCTGAAGATTCCTTTTAAGCTTTCCTGATTAAGAAGAAGGAGCAGAGCAGAGTCTGTCTGAAAGCGACTTTAAGAAACTACGCTAATTAGTGGAATTTAATGACGTCATTGCAAGATCTAGGGGGCCACAGATTATGATTCCTGCTGGTTTTGGTGGTTGTCATATTTACCGAAAACAATTTCATCGTTGCAACTATCGTGTGCATCAGCATTGCATGTCCGTGTTACATACAGTTGCATCAGTTGAAGAAAGCGCCATTTTTTTGGAAATGTTCTGAGTAACAGTTTATGTATACATCTACACATTAACATTGGCCATGACTAGTGGTGAATGCTACAATGCACTTTACACGGCCTTGTTTTGCTTCATGACAAACCAAGAAATAAGCTACTTATCCGCGTGTTGATCCACACAAAGCAAAGAAAGGATTGCCTTCGGTATCGCCAGAACCTGGTGTCAAAAGTAGATTACCAAACCCCCTCGTAAAAGGGTAATCTTTCAACTCCCCTCGTAAAAGGGTAATCTTTCAACTTCTATATTACTTACTTTCAATGATGAGTATTTTCAAAGAAATCCGTTTACCCAAACTATGATTGATTTGATTAGCCTTAATTGCATTTACAGTAATTCTGAGAACATTATGTCACCCTATAGACCCCCATGTTCTATCCTGACCAACTTTCCTCAATCCAAGAATATATTTCAGACTTTCTAGTGTCAATGTTCACACCAACTGTTTCACACGTTGTAAGTTTAGAAAGATTTAGGTGATGATTGGATGAGACGCCATCATACGGGAAATAATATGGGTGGAATTTAATGGGAATAAAATATAAATTGTTTTGTGATTAATGCTGACATAAGGTGATTAAATTGGCAATGAACAGCCAAAAGGAAATTTGCCTAGGATTTTTGTCTTGTATTGCCGAAAAACAATCGTGCCCTTGTTGATAAAGCTAGCTTGAAACAAAAAAATGTCAATGATTTATGGAATGTATGAATTGCATTTTCATAGAATGTGTCTGGTCTTTTATGTTGTATAAATTTGGCGTAGACTGAGTAAATATATTATATATATATAATTAAAACGAAGACGAGGTCATGTTTCGTCCTTGAAAATAATTATAGTAACTTATTGGCGTGTATGTATAGGTCTTCGATTTTTCCCTGTGGACGGTTGTAAAGAAACTGTGAGGTTGGCAGCCAATAAAAGTAAGTTGTGAAAATATTGACCTACAGACACAATGAATGCCCTGAGAGTTTGGCAAAATATAGTCGTCTATGTCTAATCCTGAATCAAGAGGGGTTCCAAATTTAAGTGCGTCACTGTTTTTGCCCAAAATTAGCGTATTATATTACAAGAAAATGTATTGCATTGCAAAAATATAACGACTCCAAAGGCTGACTTACCATGAACTGAACCCCCTGATCCCCTGGCGTCAATTGTTGGATCAGACCGCGCATGTTATGCTCACAATAACGGTATGTTTAACTTATATTAAATACACAATATGTTTGTAAAATAATACATACTTTTCTTACCGTATATAAATCAAAATCAAAGGACTGAAGGTCCTGGGAGGCGCTTCAAAGGCACGACAGCACGTTTTTCATATAATCGTATAAGAAATTTATACGCGATTATTCAGGTAAACTCATTCGCCAAAAATGACACAAATAATCCAGAAAAAGCCGTTTATATATGGACTCGCCATTCCACAAATGATATATCCCTGAATAATCAGCTATAATACTCGTCAAATATATAATAAACTCAGAGGACGTTTGTACAATTTTCTTGAGACGATGAATATGGCAGTTACTTCGAGTAGACCATCCGGTTGACGGTGACAGCAATGAGACGCTACAGCGCCTCAAAAACCAATGTCTGCTTCTCATCGATGACATGCCCATTGTATTAAGAGACAAATTAGTTTCATTTTATTGCTTTCAAACTGACGGGGAAAATACGTTTCCTCTTAACTACTGCATATGTCCATACGTAGTTACCATGAATTTACTGTCTGTAACTGTATTCGTAACATAGGAATGCACAATGTCAATACGAGCAAATGTGTAAAAAATGTGCTGAATACATAACTTCATTGGATGTTAACCAAACTCCACTTGGTAAAGCCATCTAAATGACCCTTTTTTAGAATAATAAATGGAATTTTCACAATAACAATAAAAGACATGCAAATTTGAACAAATTGGAGCTTTTTTCCTAAACAATTGCACTGCGTATAATGCAATAACAAAATAATTATTCCATTTTCCGACGGCGGTGTTCTGTACAAAATAACAATTAATGTTCTAACAATGCAAAATGTACTGAAATCGAACGTTGTAATGTGCCTTTTAATTG
The DNA here is from genome assembly GCA_032209605.1 of Mactromeris polynyma. Taxonomy (NCBI): domain Eukaryota; kingdom Metazoa; phylum Mollusca; class Bivalvia; order Venerida; family Mactridae; genus Mactromeris; species Mactromeris polynyma. The sequence continues at coordinate 6,400,663 of JASFXZ010000021.1, read as the reverse complement.
CGATTGTTTCTTTTATCGTGGACTTTATAACTCGAATATTTGTTGTACATGTAATAAATCATAGAAATCTGAATGTCGTGTTTTTGTTGATTAGCATAATGTAAAACTGTAAAAACAGGTATTATCTCGAGGCCTATATATTTCGTGATTTATCAGGTTTGTTTTACGATGTTTATGTTCGCGAGTTTCTACTGTCAGTTTTGTCGTACAATTAGCACAACAACATTTGGTGAGCGTTTATTTTCGCTTATATTACGATTTCACGAAAATGACTTATTTTATAGGAGACAATCACTGAATAACAAGTTTTGACAAAGACATAAATACCACTCTGATATTTAGTACCTGTGATAAGCTTTATTTTCTTCCTCTAGTATTCTTAATTCTACGACTGAGGCCAAATCGATTCGTTATGGCAGAGCCTAAGGACTACGTCCCTACAGTCAAGATTCATTAGGGTACATATTAATGTTCATTACTTAACACGCATAGTTATTTAATATCATTCAATGACAGTCCACGGAATCTGTATGTAACCATGGCATCGTGTAGCAGTACAAAACAGTAATTTCTTTTGCAATTACGTCGCTGGTGACCTTTGGACAGGGGAAGAAATTTGTTGATGGAACATTCACCATTGTAAAATCCTTATACCATCGGGAATACGGTTCTTTAACAAATGTATCCAAGAAGTCAACGGCTGTTGTCATGGGGATTTGAAGCATGTTCAGTTTTACTTGTTTTGCTTAAGCCCGATGGCGAATGTCGTAATTATTCGGAACACAGAAAGGGCGGTGATTTCTTAATTCAATTTCAGATAAATTCGGACAACATTTCTCTGAGGAAATGTTCTATTGACAATTTAAAGAAAACGTGTCTTGACAAACAAAATGAATGCACAATACACTGAACATTAACATTCAAAAGCTACCGGCGTACCACGCTAATCTGGAAATAGTTTGATAGATTAATCGTAGACATAAAATTCAGATTATACTTCATATATTTATTGTAAAAGACAAGACTGTCTATAGGCATACATGTAATTATTAATATAATTTTAAATACATCTTTTGGTCAATGTACACTTGTAAATAGATGGCTGACATAAGATACAAACGAAATCGGTATTTGAATTTTAGAGAGCATAATATGCTATATGAAGCAACTGACATTTCATTTACCTCGTTACCTGAAATTCAATCGACGTTTCTTTATAATTTGTATTTATTCGCAAATTATCATAATATTGTCAAAGTATACGCGGTATGAACAAAACGAGATAAACAGAACTGCCTATTGTTAGTTTTTTGTAATTTCTAGGTATTTAAGTGGCATATGTATATTTCATAATACACATACATAATGCATATTGACAAAACTACAGCACCCGATCCAATGGGCCTACAAGTCCCTGTCTATTAAACATAAGTTAATAATTTATAAACGGTTTTCAAACATGCAATTACAGTCGCAACACGATTCATACATAGACCTCTATACATAATGTAACTGACATTGTATAGTAAGTAATAATATGTGTATTCATTCAGCTCCAAGATATCAATACAGATTATCAATTATAATTTACAAATATACATGTAGTTATGTCTCTTCATATATTCTCGTTAGCAACCTTTATCGAATATTTTAATATGAGGAGCTCACTCTTATCATTATCATTCGTTAAATTGAGTAAGTATTGCTCCCTGAAAATATCGCGTCGATGTTTTAAGTAAAAGAAAATGATACTCTGACTCAATGACGCCTGAGTCACAGAATAATCACTTTGTTCCGGGGTTCACCAATGTAACGTCCCGTTTCAATCCTGAGTGGAGAATACCGCAACGAAACTTTGGCAAATTGTGATCGTTTGTTTCTTTTTAAATTGAAAATAGTATATTTTCTCGTTTAAATTCGTTTCTAAATGTTATAGAATATCGTAATATAGATCACTTTCTTTTATTCTTTTATAAACATCCATAGTCGATAATTTCATTGTTGAATGGCTAATAATTGTTTTATCATTGAAATGCTCCAATAACTTAAGTGTCGCCGTGATTTTATTTAGGAAGCATCCGAACTGATATTGTCATATTGTGCTGAATGCTTTAATGCAATTATGGGACGACGTCACGGTCACGTGATTGTAATCCGTAGCATATTATAAACAGTAATTGTATATCAACAAACGTCAAATTGGATGCATATGTATACATGTATAGGGTAACTGTCCATTGCAATATCTCGACGATTTCCGTACAGTTCGGAAATAAATCTCGAAGGTACCGGTACGAGTATGAATATACCTTAAATCTCGGTTCGTGGTGCGGTTTTCCAACCCTGTTAACTATAAGACATATGACTGGTGTTCCTTATATTTAAACGTCTTGGTCATACTTTCCACAGAGACTACATACATTGACTTAAGCAACCATTTTGGAACTAGGTTCCCCACGTCACTTCCGATGTATATTCTTTTAAAATAGCCGAGGTGATCCGATTGGGTAACTGAATGTTAAATGAAGCAAGAAATACATTAGCATATGTGCGCTGCTGTACGATTTCCAACCTCTTCTATAAGTGACGTCATTTCCAGAAAACGTCACATATGACGTCACCATGTACTGACAGTAAGCAATATTTGCATCATATCGCAATATAAAAACGAAGCGACCATATTGAGTAAATATTATTTCCTGCTTGCAAATTGTGACATCGCATGTTGCGTTTTTTTCAATGACGTCACTTACAGAAGAGGTTGTAAATCCCATAGAAGCGCTCATATATGTTTCTGTCCCTTAGTTTTATATAAAAATCTATGTATGTGATTAAAACGTAGTTCCAAAATTTTGCCTATGTGAATGTATGTAGCCTCTGTGGAAAGTATGACAGAGATCATTAGTATTAGGAATACGTGGAACGAGGCACACATTTAGATATTGTTGAATTGTTGATCCCAGGTCAGACGTCTTACAGCTAACATAATAAATGTGCATCCATTACTCACACTGAATGTAGTATTAACATTCTGCAAAATGCATGAGCAACGAACCAACTAGTTCTCCATTACTACAATTAACTTCAACGTATAAAAGCTACACTGTAGAATAGACATTGATAAACCTGGTGCCGATTGATAACATTGTCGGAACAGGAAATATGCAGGAAATAGTTCCCTTGTACTGACATTTCCGGCCAATTAGACAAATTCAGATGGGAAATGAATCAATTTGATGGATAAGATCAGGACATGGTCTTAAAAAATAGAGACATCGATAAAGATACGTCTTACTTATTGGTTGGAAATAAACGAAGCAGTTTTGACATGACATCAAATTATCTACAACAATAGTTTGTTAGTCAACATTATTGACGGCAGTTGTGGCAAATTCGACAAAAATTACATGATCTTAAGCTGAATGGCATATTCTAAGTCTGGGTTTTCAAGATATGATTGAAAATGTAGTAAATGCCCAAGAACTCTCGCATAAGTCTAACTAATAAATATTGGCATAAACTAGCACAGAACACTAGTCAATAAGACTCACATGCTTGAGTTAACGTTTCAGTCCATCCAATGGCTATTGATAATGAACTGGGAAAACAAGTTTTGAAAATTGAGTTTACCGAAATTTTCAAAATTCAACTATTTTTAGCCCACCAGGCTAGCTCAGTTGGTAGAGCGCTAGACTGTCATCCGGTAGATCCGGGTTCAATATCCGTGTAGGACAGGTTATGTTCTTCCGTGACATATCATATGCCAGAAATCTCAAGCAAATCGCTGGCTTATTGATGAAATTGTCTCCCTTGAAAAAACGGTCTCGGCGGTATCGATGTGTCAGTCCGGCTACGGTCATGTCTTCTACATGTGGAAAAAATTTCAGTAGCTTGCGGAAGATAATTTATTGCAGAAAAACTGGTTAGGTCAACTGGCAAAACGGCGTAAGACCCGATGAAAAATTCAACTATTTCATTGGTCGCGTTGGCTGAATAGGCAATTAAATAAAATCAATAAATATCAAAGCATTTTTAAAAAAGTGAACGACGTGCACTACCCACGAAGGATCGTTAAAACTGTACACAAATAAACTCAAAAACCACCAGGAACTTTAACGAATCTGTACATACCTCGAGTAGATATTTCATGATGTCAGCTACTTGGTCTTGTATCTAACCAAAATGAGTGTGTACCTCTGGTCCGTTAGTTCTTGTTTTGTAACCCCCTGGCTGTGCCTCCTTCGTCTTCCAGTGTCTAGAAATGTCTAGGGAAGTTCTTATCTGTGTCTGTGGCCTTCTTTCTTCCGTTTTTTTCACATTTTTTAATCTATTTCAAAATGATAAATTGAGAATAAACAAAACCTGTATTGAGGTGGGTGTTACCGTGTTTCGGTCACGTGATAGGACCAGATGGATACGTCCACGATTTTTCCACTGACATTTATACATGTAACAAGGTTATGTTTTGATTTCTGTATGTTGATAGAATATAATTTGTGGAGCAGATATATCGAAACCGGTTTATTTTACAATACAATTGGTGTACAGAATGTGTAAATATTTGAGTGACCATCATTGCATTACCATAACGTGGATTTTCAGACCGTCACCGTGTGATGTACAATGAATTGCCAGAGGCGATATTTGTCAACGGTCTCTGTACTAGATTTGCTGTACTCTATTTCACAGTGGCGCCACCACCGTCTATGGAAAAGTGTAAAGGAAACCCGTTTACTTTTATTGAAATTATACGTATTGAAATTAGTGATATATCCAGTATGAGCGTCCGATCATTGAAGTTTCCTACAGTCATGCCATTGTAAGCCAAAAACTGTACAGTTTCTTCATTCAAGAAAACCGACGGAAAGATCAGATAGAAATTTAAAAAAGTAAACAGTTTTACAAATGATTGGAGGAAATATTGCATTATAGGGCAAAACCTCATTACAACCAGAATCTGCAATGATCTGAAGCTCGTATTGGTATCTTAAATAACTCTTTCTATAAACATCTTCAAAGCATCACTATTTGGAAAACGCACATGTTGGTAGTCATTTAGAGGTTGCTGTTCTAGAGAAGTTAAATAGATTGCAAACTTATACTACACAAACAAATGATACTATTGTTATAGAGAGGTTGATGTTCAAGAGAGGGTCACTCTGGAGAGGTTGATGTTCAAGAGAGGGTCACTCTGGAGAGGTTGATGTTCAAGAGAGGGTCACTCTGGAGAGGTTGATGTTCAAGAGAGGGTCACTCTGGAGAGGTTGCACTGTAATCCCTCACTGTGTCTGTGACAAAGAAATATGCACTTATCATATGAGAACATTTCAAGGTATGAAATTCTGAGTTGTGTTTTTAAAGTTTGCAACCATGATAAACTGAAAACATCATTATTTTTGGTCAGTTACTGTTAACATTTCAAAGTTTGATGTAAGGGAAATAATTCAACTTGTGCATTTCTTAGAATTCCGACCGACTTATTTCCCTTTGCAAACATTTCATTGGGCATGCAATTATCTACAAGATGTATGTCTTTGCTCAAATCCAAAATAAAATTTCTGTTCTGTTCTGTATATACATAGAGAACAATTTGTATAGTTAATTTTACTTGCTCGGTTTCAGTTTGTCTTATTTAATGACCTGCAAGTTGAAATACGTACGTAAAAAACCATGAAGACTGCAAGGGGAAATTCTATCATGGCTTCTGTCTTTCTCTGTGTAAAACCATACAAATGATAAAACGTACAAAAGATGTATCTAGCCCATCTGAACAAAATATATTTGAACGGGATTTATCCAGTGTTATTGTTACATAGGCTAAAACATCTTTAATACGAAATACTGCAATGTATGATTGCATCAAATACCTATAAATACTAGTATTTGGGTCTTTGGTTGCATGTAACGCATGACCAAAACTTTTTTTTAATTTATGGATACAATGTACATTTATTACAAACTTATTACAATGTAACGCAGACGTGTCTGGTTTTCGGCTGTTATTGAAGCGCTGGTTCCAGGTCTAACAGACGAACATAAATGTGTCGCTTGTACCACGTAAAGTTTACAACTTGTAAACTTGTCAAGCGCAAAATTATAAGATGTACGCGTGACCGTTGCCAGCGACTTTACATACTTTGTTTTTGAGAAACAATAGCTCGGATAATATGTTCATATAATTGGCTTAGAACATAGTTTTGTCCACTGTGATAATACATTTATAATAGTCTAAAATTAAACTGTTCTATCAGCCGTACGTAACATGGGGACTTATGTAGAAATGTTTAAGAATTAATTTCGTCACGTCTTCCAAACATAGTTGGTGTACAGTCCTTACTTGTTCCCCATATCCAAACTTTGTTTGTTGATTACAAAAACTTGTGAGCGTGTCGGGAGGAAACCCTGTAACGTGAATATAGCCTTTCTTGCTCCCATACTCCCATGTTGATTACAGGGATATGTCAGCGTGTGGACAGGAGACCGTGTTACGCCAATCTAGCCTTCTGAATCTCTGAATAGGTATGTCGCAGGAACCACTGCTGGCTTTTATTCGACGGAGTGGGAGTGCGCGTTTATACGAATTGTGCTGATATGATAGACTTAAAGCACTCGGTAGATCTTGAGTTTACAGCACTATCACTAAGTTTGTTCCAGTCAAAAATATGTCTCACAAAAAATGAATGTTTAAAATTGTCACTTTTAACGTATATCGGTTGAAAACACTTTGAGTTATTATTCACAGAGTTCTCGACAATGTTTGAATGTATAAAGTTCTCGTATTGTTTAGCCCTAATAGTACGTTTTGGCCGAAGAGGTTGTAAATAGTCCCCAATGTTGATGGCTGGTACGAGCCCTTCCACCACCTTGTACAGAAACGTCAACTTCTGGTGGCGTCGTCTCTCTTGAAGTGTTGGGGGTTCTAGTTTATCTAGCATGGCGGTGATACATCCATCTTGTCTGGATGTATAGTCGCTTGCAATGAAGCGAGCTGCTGATCTCTGGACGCGCTCGAACTTATCAATGTCTCTTTGCTGATAGGGGTCCCATATAATGCTCCCGTACTCCAACTTGGGTCTGATGAGTGCTAAATAGGCATTCTTCTGGCATGTTGAAGGGCAGTGTCTAAGATTTCTTCTTAAAAAGCCAAGAGTAGAATTAGCCCGTTTTGTGATGTTGGTTATGTGGGTGTTCCATTTGAGGTCGTCTGAAAATGTGATTCCTATGTATGGATTTTCTTGAACTTGTTGAGCCTTCTCTGCATTGCTTTGTCTTACTATTAGAACGAAAATTATTTTACCTGCTATACGTTGACCCCATTAAATGCATTTATCTTTGCCTTGAAACAAAATATGTAAGATGTTGTCATCAATGCTGGCGCTACTGATTCTACTGATAATGATGGTAAAATTATTTAACATATTTGCACCTCAAAAGATATCTGATATGCATAAATACGGTTGATAATAAGTATAACCCACTAGCGGATCCAGGGGGGGCGCACCCGGCGCACGCCCCCCCCCACCCCTTAAATTCCCCAACCTTGCATGTTTGTCCGAGTATAAATACGAAAATATAGCTCCGTCGCTGCTAATGCATTGTATTTAAAAAGTTACGCCCCACCCCTAAAACCCCTAATACCAAATCCTGGACCCGCCTCTGTAACCTTACCTTACGTTACCTTATAAAGATTGTGTCCACAGCACATCTATGTATTCTACAGGTAGCTCTTAGCTGTTATCGTATATAATTTGATCTTCCGCTTTAATCGGTCTGTAGTGGGACATGTAATCACAACGTAATGGGTGTTTCTTTCCGGAACGGAACTTGACATGTCTATTGTCAAACTGATATAAATTTGTGGATGATATACTGACCAGTTTTTTTCAGGCAACTCTTGTAAATAAATATTCTATTTGGTACCAAAATGTATGATATTTATCTGCCCACACGATGCTGTGAGTTCTGTCATAATCAAAGACAAAAGACGTTTGTTTATTCATGTACCACGTCAAATGTCTAAGGGGTCATTTTAGAATTGTCAATTGTCTGTGCTTATTTACTTAATTTGTTTACAGTAAATGTTTTTGAATTTCTGTAATTGGTCAATACCGACAGTGTCCACCTCTCCTATAAATCAAAGTAACGATTCTTGACCGCATCGACGGGACTTAATGTCGAATGTCGTAATTTGGAATGGCATTATAGGAATTCTTGGACTTGTGCGCTGTATAGTCACGAATGTTGTTCATAACATGATGTCTTGCCCTCCGTACAAGAGAGTCCCATATGTGCTCGATTGTATTCATGTCTCGTGAGCACGCCGGCTATTGTGTGGACTTACATTATCATGCATCACAACACTGGGATGCTTATGCAGAAAATGAACCACCATTGTGCAGAGAACGTCGTTAATATAGCGTTGGACATTTGAAATGTAAGGGATGGCAACCAGATATGTTCTTCAAACAGCAAAACGTTCACCTCGTCGACGGAAAACGCATATCCTACCATCAGCAACGCTAAGCTTGAAACGGGACTCGTCGCTTAACAACATCCATGCCCATAGGGCACGAGTCCAACATATATGACGTTGAGCCCAGAGCCGTCGAATGTTACGATAATATGGCGTTATAAAAGATTTATAGCAAATATGAAAGTGCGCGGTTTCCTTATGCGTCAGTACACTATATACGCTCTGGTCAACTGTTCCAATGATCCAGAAATACGAATGAGAACAGGGCGCACTTGATTCTCTATACCAGAATAGTTTAGTGTCCAACTCCTATTAGTATGTGATACAAGCATTCCAGTGCGGTAGGGCACTTATGTTAATAATTTTAAATGCGTCATTAAAGAATGGTCTCTTTACCACTGATTTACCAATCATTCACACCTAATAATAGTACTGTGTACATAGTTGAGCATTATATTAGTTAACATTTTATCTACACAGCATTTTCACTTATCGCTGTGTCTGTGTTGCTTTTTTGTAAAGGTCACGTGACTTGCAACAGCCACACTCGGCTGAGAGGAAGAGTCGAAAAGTGTATGACTCGACTCACTCGAGTTTTGTACCGGCCGCTTGATTCATTGGTGCGAATCACTGTATTCAGAACCAACACGAATCATATGTTTATATCCTTGTAACGTCTTGATTTCTCTAATTTCAAACTATTTCCTCTCGTAATTGAAGTATTACTCAATGCAAAAATATCCGAAGTAACTTGTTTGTCATATAGTCCCGTCAGAATGTTATAAGTTTCTATCATATCTCCCCTTATACGTCGACATTTATGCATATTTATGTATATATATTTGTTTATTAATGTCTCATCTTTGTACAAATAATACTTATATGCTTATAATGAAAACAATAAGTCAATTTGCATGTACAAAGCCACTCTAACCTAGATTTATAATAGACATAAAGCATATATTACACAAAACATACTTTATACTTTTATACACTTGATAAGAAACTAGAAATAAATGCTAATCCTGGTATAAAAACTTACGTATGTTTACTTGCATTTGGATATGGTTTTAAAAGTAGGGATGACTGTCTAAAGTCACTCGCACAATCTTTTTCAATATGTACAATTTCCATTGATGTTTTCCTCCGTTGTATATATCCATTGTATATTTATATGAAGTTTTACGATGGATAGTTAATACTTTACACCTCTGATTCACGAGGGGAAGTCGTCAGTTGCATGCGGAAGGGCAAGTTAGTACTGGTTGATAATTAACTCCTGGAAAACTGGTTGTGTCAACTGACCCCCGCATATAGCTGAAAAATGGTTGAAAACGGCATTGAACCTGAATAAAATAGGTTTACTCTTGGGTATATTCCTATCGATAGATGTATATAATTTTGCCATAAATGTATCTAATATTGTAACAGGTTCAGTATTTCCTTGTTCCGATATCTAGTTAATTTATGTCTAATTGGTAGCGCATATGGCATCATAATTTTCCATATAATAATTCAGAGATTCATTAAATAGTGTTGTATTCGAAATTAAAACTTATCACCCAATGATGAATTGAGCCGAGTGGATCTAAGTAGTTAAATCTGTGGTGCTGTTAAAGTATTTCACTAAGATCAAGTCTTACAATGATGATTGCTGTCATTGTCTATGTCTTATTTTATTATCATAATTAAATAGTTGTCCCTCACATATTAAAAAATATCCACTAATAGTTTCTATTCGTGACCACTATGTCCAGTTTATCATCATCATCTGCAGTAATCGTATTCCTCTGGCAAAGTATTTTCGCGATGTGGATAAAATAATGAGCGCACACAGCAGTCGTAACAACATTTAAAAGTTTGCCTTTTTGATTAAAATATTAAACTGCTTCAACTGAAGTAAATTCATTTTTACATAAATTACTGTAATCCTTTTTGCACCTTCAGAGAAACTGTCTTGAACTATTATTTCGTGGGATTTTGAAGTTAAAACTCTCTGGAACAAGCTATCCCCACTCATAAGGAATATAAATACCAATATAGGGTTTAAGGTTGCCATTTAAAGACACTTGCTAAGCAATTAAGTATTTTTTATTGATAATACAATACAGGTGTGTATCTGTGTATTTAAGCATTTTATCTGGGACCAATAAGAGTTTTGCAGCTAAGTCGGACGCGGACATCGGACTGCGGACAACGGATTAAAATAAGGGATTTTCTCAAGATATTTTTTTTATTTGATGTATAAACAATGTATGCACTAATAACTGGTGCGGATCACGTTTTGGATCATGTTCGACAATATCTACCTGCCAGTCATAAATATTTATACCAATCTGAAAATTGCCAACCGCAACGTTCCACACCTGAATTCGATACCTGAAGTAAGGCTAATTGCGAAGGCAACTTTATTTATTTACAGAAGTTCTGCCCTATAAACTTTATAATGAAAATATAAAGTGCGTTTATAACTCAAATGCACCATTTCTTTCATTATCGTGTTTACCAAAATATCTATTATAGGGGTGTTGTATACAACCTACTCATCCGTTCATAATTGAAAATATGATTTAAACAACCTTCCCATCCTATACCCAATATAATGGATAAATCGATAATGAAAGCGTTATCGAATTGGGTTTACACCTTGACCTATAATGGCTACAACCCGTAAATTAACTGCAAACGATGTTGAGTTGTGTTGTATTATGTGATTCTTAACGATCACGAGAAAACCGTGCGTTTGAGGCCTATTCAATGTGATATATTTAAAGATTTAAAGGTACAGATAGTAGTGTCTTGACCGCGGTTACACCCCCATCGTCCATAATGACTTGTATTTTAAATATCAATAGTTTAATAATTATATGAAGTAATCATATTTTATCAATTTATACCATAGTCGTACGTATTTATCGTCACTTATACATTTGTTGCGATTTTCATACCATATATGATATTCTACTGGCAATATTTCCCACTACCAGTTACTGTAGTCTGGTATCCAGCGTACTCTGCACATAAGAGTATGTAATAATGGTAAGGGCAGATAATCCAGCCTACCACCACCAGATCCTGTATTGAACGTTAGATATAGGCTGTTTTCGGAGGACATCAACATTTATGAAAGAAGAGCTGTCTTTACTTTATTCTGCTATAATCGTTGTCAGTTTTATAACTTTACTGGAGAGACACCTAAAACGTTCTCGCAGTTAGTGAACATTCTTGATATTCATTTACTGCCACATACAGCAAGGCATAAACGGTCTTCTCGGGGTAGGGTTTTATTATTCATGACATGTTTACGTCCGTATGTAAAATTACATATTCTTTCATTTATTTTAACATGAGTACTTCATCAGTAAATCGAAATTCGATGAATGTTCAAACCATTTGAAACTAAAGTAAACCCTTTTATCAAATGGCCAACACTTGACCAATGGAGGCAAACGTACGGAGAATGCATGGCTAAATATTCCATGCGCAGTCGGCACTATTGATGGTACATCACATGAAATAAACAGACCAAATAATGAACCACAACAAGAATTTTATTCAGGTTACAGACATTATTATGCTCTACATTCACATATTGTAACAGATAACAGAAGAGTGAATGTCCATGTTGAGAGTGGATTTCTTGGTCATATTAATGACGCTCAACAGTTTTAATGGACAACATTGTTACAGGAGAAGAGCTTGATTTTCCTCCAGAGTTAAATGTTTTAGCAGATAAGATATACCCTAATACATATCCATTAATGGCAGGTTTTACTGCACAGCTTGCACGGAGGGACGGCAATGACTTGAACATGGATGGTGCTATTGAAGAACTAAAGACTTAAAAGGTAATAAGCTCAGTATGGAGACATTCGCGACCACTGATGAATAAAACTGTTAATATATGTGCGACGGAAAGAAATGGGTTTGAATAATTGAAATAAATATGTAGGGAAAACTCTGATCTTGCTATTTTGTCTGCCTACTTCCCCTTTAAATCACAACGGTCAACAAAATATGTTTGAGAAAATCCCCTCACTTTCTTCGTTGTAGGTATCCGACTAAGCTGCAAAACTCTATATATACATATTGGTCCCAGATTTTATGTTATAGTTCCAAGTCATTTCATAAATCAAAAGCAGTATTCTGTAATTATGCTCAAAAATAGTTCTTACTTCGCATTATAATTAGCTATTCACTGTTATTTCAAAATATAATTGTCTTTCAATATTATTGTCTGTGATAGAATTACAATGTTTTTACTTTGATAAAAGTTTCATGCCTCTCTATGTCACACCATCCATGACAAGGACCACAATGGAAATAAGGGATACTTTCTCTTTTTTGTGTAATCCTTAGTACGGATGTGTGTGGCATGGTTTTATAACGCATTGTTTTATTTTTATAAATGAAACACATTTGTTCTTATTTACCATGTATAAACGGCTACAAATATGAAAGACCGGTTAGTTTCGTTAATACGATGTCATTTCGTGAAATACAATCCTAGATTTCGCGGCTGCATGCGCTCCTTTTCGCTCTTTTGTTATCGTTAGGTTCTGTGTTTTATCCGGGCACTTGATCGTAATTTTTCTTGATGTTGTGCATCAGTCCTTCAAAAACGACAACTGTTACAGTTTTATTTCGAAACAATACTGCTTAATTATTCCATGACATGCATTCAAATCAAAAATACTTTCGTTAAACGTCAACTTTGCAAAATTATATGGTAAATTAATCCGGGGACAATAGTTTTTCAGTCCGTGAACTTTGCTCTACTCTGTGTTCAATATATTCACTTTGTTTGGCTTCGCATACGACGATAAAAACATACCGTAAAATAGTGGTACTTAGTTAGCAGTTTTGGACAATCTTTGTTTTTTTTCTGAAGTGGAGGGTAAGTTATCCTGAATTGAGTTTGTATTTTCAGTTCGTGAACCTTTTTGAAAATTATTTTCACCTCGAAGATAAAGGCAGGGGCTATCGGTCTGGTACCCGGACAGTTGGCCTGTTGGTCAAGCTGTGTGTGGTAACAGTATGGGTAGCCAGACCTATATTGTTTTGCTCGGCCTTTTGTAATCAGTATATGGATGCTTATGCATTATTTTTATCTTGATCCTTTTAAAATGCCAATATACAAATTAGTCCAAATATTTATATGTTCAGCATTTGTTGCTTCATCTTCTATATTTATCACTCAAAACAAAAAGAGAAGCTGGTGCTGTATGTTTCAAACATGTTCGAGGAAAAATATATAACTGTGTTGGAATACATTATCACTCGTGAACTTCATCGGCCAGTTGCTCAAGACTTCATCAGCCAATTGTCCATCCTTCTTCTTCTTCTTCCGTGTTATGAGCTGGGATCTTGACAGATCGTATAAAGCTCAGCGAAAATTTAATGCATGGTGACGGTGATCAGATGTTATCGTAAAAGTAATAACATCTTTTCAAATATACAGGTAAAAGTCGTTTAAAATTTTGTACATATAACTTCATCCTTCGTCGGATGTTTCATCCCTTAGGCTTATCTCAGAACACCCTCAGGATACAATTATTCATAGTAAAAAAATCACATACTCCATAATAGTTACGAAACAAGATGGTCAAAGCAATTCATAGGCATGCAAAGACAATTATAACTAGTAGTGAAAATATATCAAATCATGAACTACAAGCCTGTAAATGACGTTTTAGTAAATGTTACATTGATTTATCGTTGATATTTCTATCACGATTTAGCGATATATTTGATCTTTGCCAAATCTACTCTCTAGCTCTACTAGCTATGCTTATAACATGGTAAATAATTTATATTAACATATTTTATTCAATTCATTTACATTGTCTCGATAAGATCAACGCCTGTATACTGATTAAAATCTATCTGAAAATTGCGTCAACCATTACTATGCAGCTTTATTCACCATACGGTGTGAATGCATTAGGTGTGTAGATAATATGAATTGCACAGAATGTATTTCACTATTTGAATGAAAATTTATTTTAGAGTACAGTCATTAAATTATGAGTTTGCAATTCAGGGTTGGCAAAAACCTGGGTTTTACTCATAAAACCCAGCCCGATGGGTAATACTGGGAAAACCCGGGTTTTACTGGGCAAAACACGGTAATACTGGGTGAATGGCTATGTACAATGAATTTTGCATCATTTGTAATGTTTGTGTCAGTAACTAAATAACTAACTATACAATCATTTCACAGTTGTACTTGACAAATTATAAACTAGAATAATTATCACCTAGATACAATTTAACAATAGTCAGATACTGGATAATGCACATGAAGCTGCAGGCGATTTTGATATAGGCTGTCACTTCTACTGCTTTTAATCCATGTAATGCCTTTGGCATTTATAATAATACATAAAAAAAATTGTAATTATGATAATATGACTGTCCGAGTAAAAGTCTACAGAATGGATTGTTCATTTTATTTTTAATGCTAAACTATGGTTAAAACAACTCGTCCAGATTTTCTGAACAACTATTGCATGTGCCTTATAAATTAAAATGTATGTTTACCAAATCTAATCTGTGACCTGGCCAAAAAAACAGATAAGTATGCCTGCAACATCAGCATCCATTTTTCAAACTAATGGGAATATATTCAGACAAAACTTAGAAATAGACTTGGCATTAATTTAGAAAACATCCAAACTCTTGTTATGTTTTAGAATGCTGAGGGATTAGGACAGAATTGAATGATGAACTATTGACTGAAAATACCACATCTGAACAATTGTATGATACTAATAAAAAGTGTTTGTGTAAATAGTGTGTACAAAGTTTAAACATGGAAAAGTCATGGAATTAAAAATAGACAATATGACCCGTTTTATAGTATGAAGAAATAAGAATTCTGACTTTTCCTAAGCTTTAGGATTTTGATATAACTACTCAAACTGGAGAGATTATCATTTTAGAATTATATGCATATATATATCCTTTGTAAGTATAAAAGCTTCATTTTACATGTATTGTTACATTCATGTTAAGTTTAAGTTAAATCGTCCTTTGCCAAACAATTTTTTCAAGTAAAATGGACTATTTTGTGTTTATTACCCAGTATTGCCCACTTCAGAGGCTATTGACCGGGACAGGCTTTCCCGGTTTTTCCCGCTGGGAAACATGCACTGGGTAATTGCTTGCCAACCCTGGTTTGCATCAACACTATTATTTTACAACTGTTTAAGGCTTTAAATTTTTTGAAGTACAGTTGTAAAAAATAGCACTACTGCAAAACTTATTTTTGTTTACTTTTTTATTTAAAGCCTGAATAAATCAGACTAATGCTATTGTCCAATCAAATTGTAGTATTCAACTACAACATGTGATAAATAGGATTTAAGACACTTTTTCAAAAGCAAATGTAACAGTTGGACTTTCTGATTACCTATATGATAATTGTTTATTTTTGATTAATAGATATACTAGGTTAAACGGTTGGAGAAACTTCCTGAATGGGAAATCAGGGGATTCCCCTTTCTTGCTACTAGGCAATTTAAAAAGTACTTGAATGGTGAAAATTTAGATATGCCTTTCCCTTTCCTATTAAGCAGAAAATCAGTGACAAATCATTGTAGCACAACAAGTACGTTTTCCTCTGTACGGTTTTCTTAATCCTTAAAAATTATGTTTTGCTTACCAAATGGGAAATAAGAATCTAAATATTGTTATGCATTTCCTGATCAGAAGCAGGAAAGGGAAGTTTCTGCCACTGTTTATATGCATATACAGAATGATTGTGCAGTTTTAAGTGTTCCGTGGTGATTTCAGCATGGAATGTGCCATTGCTTTTTGAGGATTTCCAATATGATGTCACTTTGTCAGAAAATAACAAAATAGTAAAAGAACACAACATGATGTCATATTTATAGGACTTGAAGTATATATGAGTAATACATTGTAAGAACTGAAACAGTATCATTGACCCTGGCAGTGTGACGCAACGTGTAGAAATATGCAAATATATTATGAACAATTTCTGTGATTGTATTTGTCAAAATTCTTATTCTCAGATTATATGCATATTGATTTTGTTTTTTTTACATAGAAAGGTAATGTCAGTAATGATCAAACTTGATTATCAGTTTGTTTGAGCAGTATTGTAACAAGTTCCTGTTTGGCTGAAAGATTGTAGATATAAATTTGTCATACTTTCAGGCGAGGCATGGACCGTGAATCGGATCGTGGTAGCAGTGAAGCTGGTAGCGGCAGATGCACACCTCGGTCTGTAGACCAGGAACAAGCTCGTAGTGATACGCCAGGAACCATTCCCACATACCAATATACGTTGGTAAGTGCTCATATGGTCCATGCACTGAAATGATCCCAAAAGTTTGCACTAGTCCATTGGCAAAATAGTAAGAAATTACAGAATTCAAATTCAACAAAGGTGTTCTTCTATGGCATTTTTGTCTTGAAAACACTATTGTTGATCACTTGCACTCGATGTTTTGTTTGGATTAGAAAAATAACTATAACATGATTAATAAAACCCCTGTAGACATTGTAAATTTCTCTTTCTTTTCATGTAACATTTGTATTTTTATATTAACAGGATGATCTGTATGAGCTTGAGAAGGCTCCAGCCTCGCTTCTCGTACCAGAATGTTTAGAGAAAGAATTCATGTAAGTATCTGATATTAATAAGATACAGTGGGTTGTCAGCAAACATTATTACCATGTTGTTTTTTTCCACTCCACTGTGATTTTTTTAATAATTTTACTGCCGAATATAGGCTGTTTCCCCTTATCAAAAAGTGTCCATTTCCCCAAAAAAAATCTTTATTTTTCTCCCAATTTTTTGTTCATTTTCTGGACAAGTTAGATCATGGATGGGATAACATAGTGAAAACAGCCATTTTATTTTTACACCTTGATAAAACATAAGAGGCTATATAGTTATTCACAGCTGAATTAAAATGAAACTTTCCTAGAATGTATACATCCAAAGAGTTTTAATAAGTTTTTGGGTGTAAATTTATGCTTAAATAACTTACAAGTGTTGCCTTTGAATAAGTAAAATTTCACATTTAATCATAGTTTTAATGCAGTAAAGTTCATTTTTGGGTTTGCTGCTTTAATCAATTGTATCTTTTTTTTTATTTATCAAGTGTTGATGGTATATGGGATCCGGAGAAATGGCATCGCTCTTTCAGTGGAAGTAATTCTGGTAGTCGAGGTGGCTCGCGCGGTCCATCTCCACTTGCTTTGAGCGATCCAAGAGAGAGACGAGGCGAAATGCTGCGACGTAATTCAGGTAAAATATGTGTTTTTGACAATTAAAATTTTGTTGATCTTAAAAGTTGAAAATTTGTTCAAAGTCTGGACTGGTGTACCGTATATTACCGGCCATAAGTCGATCTAGGTCATAAGTCGAGGGTGTAGTTTTGTCTGTAAAAAGAGAAATTTAGGCTTACTCCTTCCATAAGTCGAGGGGGACTTAGGCAAGATGAAAAAAGACTCGACAGCCAACTCGGGATCTCCCGATTTTCAAAGTAAACATTGTAAATTTTTGTTATGGGGTATTTTTTAGTTCATTCCCGACTGGTTCACTGAAATTACTTGCCAAACTGATAACCGAAAGTGTAAAATCGGGATACCAGTCAGAAATACTCTCTAAATACTCTCTAAACCATGGAATCAAGCGTTTGGTGACACTGATCAAAATACGACGCAACTCTCACTTGTCATGTTGTTTATTCAAGTTTCACACGTTTCTATTGTATTCAGATATGACAATTGGCAATAAAATTGTTAATTGGCGACTCTTTTAAAGGGATGACCCCCAGATTACGAATTAAATCGCTGAATATTGCTATTAATAGCTTATAATATGGATGAAGACATGACATGATATTAGCAATAAAGCAGTGATACGATGGTGTCGGTTCTAAATTTTAAGCCCAGTTTAGGTTACCAACTGGTCGTATTTTTTTATTTTCATCTGTTACTCGTCCATATGTCGACCAGTGACTTTTGGAGATTTTTTTAGTAAAAAAAACTCGACTTATGGCCAGTAATTTACTGTACTTTGTAAATTATTCATTATTTTATTACTTTATAACCTTTTTTGGTAGATTCTTGCATAATTAAGTGATATACAATGTTGGCTCCAATCTTGCTAATATGGAGGTTTGGTATATTATCAGTGTTATAAATATTTTCTGATTGATTTAATATCTTTAACTTGTTTCATTCTACATCTGTTTTGAAGCGATTTTGAAATTTATACTTATCATTCTCAATGACTGCTTCCTGTGATTCTGACCAGTACTCTTAATTAGGGATTGTGAAGCTTGTGATGAAACCCCACTTGATATGGGGCTCTATCCCTCGATCACTATGCTTCCATTTCTTTATCACAAACCCATGGATATAAAGTGTCTATATTTGATTGTATTTTGAGAACTATCTGAAAAATGAAATTGTATTGTTCCCATATTTATTAATTGTGTAACCTGTACTTGTATTACAGGCAGCTCGGCCAATCCTAAGGACCGTTTGAAAGAAGAGAAGGATTGTATCATACTGAGTCCTCAGCGTAGAAGTTTCGGTACAGGGTGTCACGTCTCTCAACAACCGCTGTTACAGAGAGCTCTCAGTAATATTGAGTCTGACAGGGATAGGTATGTCTCATTTCATTCAGTTTGTTTCATGGTCGTGGAGAGCACAGGTGGCCGGTGATTAGTCATGACATTTAAAACCCGCATTGAAATAAAAAAAAAATTCACTCTGGTCTTATAGTAAGATAAAGGTGTCCAACTTCATACGTATTTACAATGAAAATATATACACACATTTGCTTTGACGTACTTTTCAAAGCCATTTCTCAACTGATTTTTATCACTGATGTCTTAAAATACACACAAGGGATTTATGTCGACAGTGTATATACTCAAAAACTATTCACAAACAGAATATACTCTTTTTTTTTATCGTCAAACATCAAGAATGGCTAGGTCGGACAACTTCCTACCGTTAGACCGAGTCGGTATTTTCAGAACAAAACTACTATAAATCGCTATTCACCTGACGAACAACTTTATATTTCAATAAGAAACATTTAGAAAAGTATATTTCAATATCAAACAACTTACAAATTGACATACAGATGCGGAGATCACTATTTTTTCGCTCTCAACTTTCGTTTTACGCGAACGCCGCCATTTTGAAAGGTGGACCCGGCTCTGCGTAAGAACACATTTTGTAAGCTGAAAACCAAAGACAATTGGTTTTCAGCTTACTAGTTTTGTTCTTGAACTGAGCCGGGTACCACCTTTCAAAAAGGCAGCGTTGTGTAAAAGGAAAACTACGAAGCAAAAATAGTGACAATATATGAAGTGTGCATCGTATCTTAAGCAACAATTACACATGTAATATACGAAAATATATCTCCAGTCCAGCACAGGCTTTAAAACTCCAATTAGTGGCAAGCAGCTCCCAGCAGGGATCGGGTCAAGTTTAATCAGTTTACAGTTGTTACTATTATCGCAGATAAGTTCCGCTGATAAGCCCGAGCATCAAGCAGTATAAACTGTAGGACTGTAAACAACAGTTTGCAATTTTTTCTATTGTCGGTCTAATCAATCGTTATTTCGGCATATTCGTGTTTGACCAATTTAGTTCTCTGGAGTGTTATCATTATGCGCTTCACAGGTCTATCACATGTGTCGGGTACGCGGGACGTGATTAAATTGGCTCAAAGGAGATTTTGTGACTGGCGACAAGCTCCACCTCCGATTGATTTTGGCAAGCATGTGTATAATTATGTCGTTATATACGAACGTGTCATAGACAGGATATCAATTGGGGCCCTTTAATATGTACGCGAGTTTATACACAGACATTGAGAAATGGTCTCAGCTGCTTTTAACCGCATTTATCATCGAAATTGAGTGGAATAAAACATTAGCCAACAGTAAATTTGGCCAGTCATACTTTTCGAAGATTTGAGCCAATTTTATTTTTCTTGAGCCAATTTTTGTTTTCTCGAATGCCAGCCCGTGCCCTAATCTAATAGCACTGTATGCTTGCTTGCATAATTCAAAGATTGTGAATTTGTGATGTATGTAGTTCAACATGGTTCAATATGGTATTTCACTACTTGAGCTCACAACATTAGAATCAGGAGTCAAGACTTCTTCTCCTTGACCACTATGCCTCCTAGCTTGACCACTATGCCTCCTAGCTTGACCACTATGCCTCCTAGCTTGACCACTATGCCTCCTAGCTTGACTTGTCACTACATAATACTTATATTCAGAATAAAGGTTTGTGTTGGTAACTAATAAATTTGGAAAAAAAGGGCGAATCACTTAATTAACAACTTGTTCTGTTATCACAGACGGGACCAGCGGCGCATTGGTAGTGGTAGGTTACAGATTGATAGAGAACGTGGCAGTGGCAGAGATCAGGATTATAGACCTGAGAGAGAATACAGAAATGATAGGGGCCAAGAGAGGGGCTCAGAAAGGGACAGTAGGGACTTCAGGTGATATGTCTTCTTTTTTTAATTGTATGATTATGTCTACCCAATATAATGGGGGATACATATTGAAGATGTGCAGAACGCATGTTTCTGCCGGCTCAGTTTAGGGTCATGGTCAGACTCAGAGATCAAAGTTCAAATGACTATATTTCTTGTCGGCTCCATATCTCTTGAACCTCTTGAAGAATTTTTAATAACTCGGTACAAATGTTCATGATAACGAGATGATGTGCAGAAGGCATGTTTCAACTAGCTTGTTTGACAAACTGCTATGGGGGAGGCATAATTATGTTTTTGTTTCAAAAACAACTATCTAGTTTTTTGAAAGAGTTTCATTGCATGTGTTTACATATTTATTGTTTAAAAGATCCTGTTACTAAATAATGGATGAATGTTCATTATATAAACTTTCAGAAATGATAGACACTCGGACAAAGAATCAAGAGACTTTCGAAATGTCAGAGAAATAGAACGTGACCGTGACAGAGATTTCAGAAATCCAAGAGACCGTTTTGAGAGAGATGATAGACGATTTGATCGTGATAGAATGTTCAGTCGAAGAGATATGGATGATCGCGTATGTGCTCAATAAATTAGTATGAGCGCTGCCATGACAAAACCTGTATTAGTGACGTTGGTAATGACGTCCAGTATTTCCAATTGAAGTTCTGATGTCACAATTTAAGTTTTTATCCGAAGATGTTTTGGAAGCTTAATTGTGATTTATAGAATTATACTAACAAGGAAATATTTATAAGTATTTCATAATTTGTTTTTTCTATTTGAAGAGCAGAAGAATTCATTTAAAATTTTTATCATTCTGATGCGACGTCATCATTTTGTAGCTTACTTTTGCATCTTGTTCTTAATATTGGAATTGCTATAAGAAGAAAATTTTAATACTTTCGGTATTTAATGAAAGTTGAACAATACATCTTGTCAGAAAATGTAAAAATTTGTGAATGGACTTTTTGGTCACTAATACAGGTTTTGTCGTAGCACAACTCGTATAAAATATGTAATTATTACAATAATGGAATAATGTAATGTTAGAATTGTTTCATATTTAGTAGACCTGAAGTGTTTCTGTAAGACTAGTTAATTAGTTCCATCTTCCTCTGTAATTCTTAACTGTTGTTACATTCATGATTTCTCCTACAGAATCCTTATCAAATTAATGAAGATATTCTTTCCTAAAATTCCTATGCAAGCCAGTAATTTAGATCTAAAATGAAAATAAGCTTATTTTCTGGAAGATGCATGTTTGAATTTGGTTCTTTATTGCTTTATGCTTTTGAGTAAAGAACATATTTATCTTTTCAGGTGCGAGACAATCGTGATTATCATGGAAGTCGCTACAGTATGTTAATTAAGCTATATTTAATACTCATTTTTCAAATATAGCTGCTTATAGATTTATATGTGCGTATGTCCTAACAAATGATGTGATAAAAGTGTGGTTTTATTTTTGTCTTGCTAAACATAAGGATAAAGAAAGGTATTTTAAATAAAACCTTACTTAACTTGTTATACAAATGTGCTACTTTGAGAGTACTTTAGTCATATGATTATCTGAGCTAAAATAGATTAACAGTATGGAATGTTGGGTATTTGTGCTAATGCCTCATAGGGCTGTCATTGATTCAAATTTTTGCATATTGACAATATTGATGTATCGTTAGACAAATAGCGATGATATATCGACTATATTCTTAAATTCCTTTAATAGACTATTCACTGCTATTTTTCTGTATGTTTGTGTGTGTATACCCTACATATATAAATGTTCAACTTGTATTTTTATAATAACAAGATACCATTTAAGTAATTAATCCATATTTTTGACTTCAAGGTATATTGCCAACATTTGGAATGTACAATCCACTAGAGCACTGTTTAACAAGAGGCAGACTACAAAGCGATGTTGTGCTATTTTAAGACTGTACCATTAGTCCTGTATTTTCCCACCATAATATCAATATTCGTAAGTGTGTATCGAATATCGATTAACAGAAAAAAATTGTTGATGTATTGATATTGATTGTATCAATGACAGCCATAATGTCTCAACATTCATACGTAGTGTACATTTTTTCGTGATAATCAAAGAATATGTTTCTATACCTAGATCATCGACACAGACATCACAGAGAGGAAGAACCTGAATGGTTTAGTGGTGGACCTGTCAGTAAGAGTGATACAATTGAGCTTCATGGATTTGAAAGAGACCGACGAGACAGTGATCGACGAGAGGAACAGACAGCAGTAGTAGCTGCACGACAACAAATTGATGAAGAAGTAGAAGTTTCGGATGAGGAAGAAAAGCCAAATGAAGGTGTGAATTTTAAATTCTCTGAATAATTGGTGGTTTAATGTTATTTTTAAGTTACCCCAAATGTATTGCTTTCATTAGCCAGATTTTTCAGCAAAAAAATTCAGCTTGTAGATGGGCAAAACCATGAGGAGATGCGGTCGGACGTGGTTACAAATTTGTTGTTAAAAGTTCAACAGTTTTTATCCAATCTTAATGAAACTTGGTCAGAATATTTGCTGCATGATATCTTAGAAAAACGTGAATATGGGTCCTCTCATGTCAGAAACTAGGTTACTAGGTCAAATCTTAGGCAAAAATGTGCGTTATGGATTCTTATTCCTTTCATAAATTCAACAGTTTTTAACCAATCTTCATGAAACTTTGTCTGCATGATATCTTAGACATCTTGAGTCAAAAGCTAGGTCAATATGTCAAATCTTTTTAAAACTTTGTTTACACTCTTCATCTTCTAACCAAAACTACCCTATTCTATTGCAAGCAACTTCCCATATGATCAGAGGTTGACATCTATACAGAAATCAGTTCATAATTGCCAGACTTCTGTGAAACATTATTCACTTAAGAAAAGTAAAGAAATTATGTCAGATTTACAGAAAATGATTAAATTGTTATATTTTCTCTTTTACCATTTCTCATATAGTTTATTACTTTTATTAGTGGTGTAACCTGTTATTGATTGCAATATTTTTCAGGTGTGAGTGTTGTAGACAGAAATGGTAGTTTGGAGACGAATGAATCAAGTTCACCCGAAGCAAATCAGTCTGACCTTGACATTCGACAAAACAAGTCTACGCCCACTCAGATAAACAAGTTCGACTTCAATGAATTCTTCAGAATTGACAACATTCCTGGACTGACAGTTCCTGTGAGTTTTTCTGACTGTGATGTAGCTTTCTTAGAAATTCATGTCCAGTTACAAAGGATCACCTGATTAAGATTAAGTTGACAAGACTAGTAGCAGCCATTTTTTCAGTTTAAGGGGAAGTAAGCGAGTCCTTATGGAAATTTGCATATTATATGGCTAAAATTTTAAGTAATTTTACTGAAGGGGAAATTTCTTTTTAAGTAGGGGAAATATATACTTTTTTCTTTCGAGAATTGGACCCCATATTGGCCCCATAGTTGCCATAAAAAAGGGGCTGGGTAAAAGATGGCATATTTTGGCGGGCTAGATCTTGAAATTTGTGTAGAAAAGTCCACTAATTTGTTTAGAACAAACATGCATATTGCCTTACACTTGATTTTCTGATTAAGTCATTTGATTTTATTAGTAGCTGCTTAGAACAGCATAGATGTAGGAATATTCAATATTACAGATTTGAAATGAAAATTTCCAATTTACATTCTTTCAAATATGTCTTTGAAGAATACATTTCAAGTAGCAATTTATTAATGTTTGCCATGTTTATACTTTCATTTAGGATGAATCATTTACTGACAATGCTCCTGCCAATATTGGAGGTAGTAGATTCTACCAGTTATATAGACAATCAATCGGTGGTGGACAGCAGAATACTAGTATGGAAAATAGTCGCAGGTCTTCAGTGATGGAGGATGAATTTGGATATCTGAATGGTATGTATATCAGCTTTATATTTCGCATGATATATGTCATGCATGTTGTAATGTGGGTAGCGACATTGATCAATTATGTTAAATTTGATGTGTATTATATTTCTTTGATTTTTAAACCATTTATTGCTGAAAAACAGATACTTGTTATGTTTTAACATATTTGTGTCATCAAATTGACATCAAACTTGGTGTAGAGTAAGAACATGTGGAGAGCTGGTTTGGGATTGCTCTTGGAATCGGTCCTCCAAAGGTCAATGTTACTAAAATTAGAAGTTTGGTTTCCGGCGAATAACTTTTGTTTCGTTGATCATATTGACATCAAACTTGGTGTATAGTAAGTACATGTGGAGAGCTCGCTTGGGATTGCTTTTGGACTTGTTTCGTCAAAGGTCAAGGTCACCTTTACATAACTTAGCAATTTGGTTTCCGGCTAATAACTTTAGTTTCGTTGATCATATTGAGATCAAACTTGGTGTATAGTAAGAACATGTGGAGAGCTCACTTGGGATTGCTTTTGGGTTCGTCCGTCAAAGGTCAAGGTCACTTAAAATTTAAAAATCATAACTAGGTTGAAAACCTGGTTTGTGGGCATTGCCCATTTCTTGTTGTTAATTTAATTGAATCAGCGCAATGTTGAATTGTATGTTAATGAGCAGGTGTCTTCTCATTCCCTATGATTAATACATCATTTATTTATTCAAGATTTACTGAATGGTTCTAAGAGTCCAGTTATTCCATCTCCGCCCCCGCCTTCAGCGACATCTGTATTTGACCAAGCAAGCTTTCTGGCTCCATATGCTTCAAGTGATAAACAGCATCGTCTTGAGTTCGGCACTGTTACTCAAAAGTTTCAATCTGCTAACAACTCGCTTGTCAATGCTCTTATCAACAACGCTGTTCAGGAGAGGAATAGATCTAGTCGTGAGTTACTTACCTTTGTTAAGTAATGTTGAAGATCATGTTGCCTAATTTAGTAATATTTGTCCTTTGCTTTCTCTTTCACTCATATTTTCCCCAATTAAAGCCAATAGACAGTGCATGTACTTTTATTATCCAGAGTCAGACAACTTTACTGTAAAAATGGGTATTCTCCAATATATTTTATGTTTAAATGTGGAAGTATTTCTTTGATATTCTATCATATTTTCAGTTTGATCACTGTTAAATGTTTGTAATATGTGGTTAAGTGTTATGTATACATAGGTTGCCAAATAAATTATTTAGTTATGCACTTCTGATGAAATAGTGGTTTGAAGTTGAACAGTCCAACAAAAATATCTGAATGGTACCTGAAAATTGATTTGTTTCGGAAATTGTTTGTTTACAAACACTGTTGATATCAATTAAATAAACATTTTTTGTATTGATTTAGTAAACTTTCAAATTGCAGTTCAATTATCAACTATTTTTATGTTATAAACAGATCATATAACTAATGAATGAAAAACATAAATGTATTGTAGCCACTGGTTTGAAGAATTCTCCACAAGACACTGAAGCAAAGCTCAAGGCTTTATTACTTGGACGTCTAGATTCTACATCTAGCAGTGGTAACACAACACCAGGCTTTAATTCTCCTCTAAGTAAGTAAAATTTAGTTCAACATTTGTAGGGATAAGTTATACTCCTTATGCTTTATAGAGAGACCAAGAGATCTAGATCTTCATAGTAATATTACTTGTCACATGAAATTGCACATTTGTTTTTTTTTCGTTTGCATTTATTTAGTAAGTGTTGAGTTAGATTTGATTGAGTAAAATGAGGGCACCTGTGTCCAGTTGACACATTGCGAACTGTAACAAAATTTATAGCTTATGTGGTAAATGCAATGAAATAAATTAATGTATTATAAACAGTGAAATGATACATGTTTCATGTTGAAACTTCATTTTTTACGTTCGTAAAATTTGATGAGAATCAGTTTGACATGGTGTTAAATAATGTATTCTCTTTTTGTCACAATTAAGTCACGGTTTATTGTTGTAAGAGTAAGGATGATCACATTGTTATACTCGAGCATTTCTCCTGTCTCTGATTCTGTTATATGTGTAATAAACCTGCAGGGATTTCCCTGACGCAGAAATCTTGAGTCACTGACTCCCTTTTCTTTCTAAGGACTCCCATTTTCCCTTTACTGTGCATCACAGGGACCCCTAAAATAAACCTTTGTCAAGTAT
This sequence comes from Mactromeris polynyma, assembly GCA_032209605.1. Classification (NCBI taxonomy): domain Eukaryota; kingdom Metazoa; phylum Mollusca; class Bivalvia; order Venerida; family Mactridae; genus Mactromeris; species Mactromeris polynyma. The sequence continues at coordinate 6,373,589 of JASFXZ010000021.1, read as the reverse complement.
AAACTGCATATCTGGGACCCTACAAATTTACTAAGGACTGCCAATTTGTCAAACACGAGGGTCCAAGGATCCCTAGCTGAAAATCCAAGGGAAAACCCTGAACATGTGAAGCTTTTTTATTCTGCTAATTATAAACCAGATGTATTTTTCATTTTACTCCAGATGTTCCTGGAAGAGTGAAAACTGTTGCTGAACTGGAAGGTGAACTGCAGAAGGTATACAAAGCTAGAACACCACCAGCTCAGACTGACCGTGCTTCACCACGTGGTGGAAACAATGATCTAACAGCCTTCAATAAACTCATCACCTTGATGCAACAAGGAGCTGCCAGACCTGTGGAGTCACCTAAACTTCCTGTAGGTTCTCATCAAACGGTACATTTCATATATTAACCTTTTTTTTAAAGCGCCCACTGTTTTTGTTCTCCTTAGTTCCATACACTGAGTAAGACACCCACTGTCATGCTTAAGATGTGATTTTTTTGTTTGTTTGTTGCTCTCTATTCCCGAGTTTACCCATAGGTTCTTTTTTATGCCTGCACAGATTATCTGTGATTTCAAGGTTATGCTGAACCCTACTTCCAGCCTTGATGGGCCAAGGTTGCTCAAGTAATATCAAACGACAAATACTGAAATAGGCAGTGTATGCTGTCTGCTAGCTATCTGTGAACAATTTTAATATCACATTACATGGCATAAAATGTTCCCCACGCTGAGATGAACATATATCTCAGAGGTATGGCATAAAATGTTCCCCACGCTGAGATGAACATATATCTCAGAGGTATGGCATAAAATGTTCCCCACGCTGAGATGAACATATATCTCAGAGGTATGGCATAAAATGTTCCCCACGCTGAGATGAACATATATCTCAGATGTGTCATTTGAGGCCAATAGTTGCATGGTATGCTTACAAGTCATAGTTTACAAGTTTTATTTGCAAACAACCAGAAGGTCATAGACTCATGTGGTACTTATTAACTTACGTGGAAATTTAAAATTAGGCACTTGTCCAGTGTTCTGTTGCCTAGTGAGCTGATAGAGTGGTTTAAATTTACGAGCTTTGTTTCACACCATAGATACATTTGAATAGAAAGAGGATGGTATTTAAACGTTTTGATTGTTCAGTTCGACATTCATTTGTATTTAACTTTGTTAAATTTGTTGATATCTATTAAGAGACCACTTTATTAAGCATCCCTTTTTGGCCGTCCCTTGGGTGGTCTCTTAATACAATGTCTACTGTATATCCAATATCTGTTATATAGTATATTTGATCTTGTTGTAAATGCTTTTTCTATGTAAATACTAAGATTATATATGCAGAATTTCATAGAACTGGTGTATACAGATCATTACGTGTATATGTTGGGGGCTGTGACTCAGTCAATGGCATAGAAGAAAAGTTTCTTCAAGTTTTGATGTATACAGTCTTAGGAATCTTGGTCACTTTCACAGAATTTCTTGGTTTTGCTGCCCAGCATGTTATCTCATTATCAATGACAGGCTAACTGACCACAGCGAATTTATGGCCCAGCTCTCAAAATCTGAGCTAATCTGCGGCAGAACATCTTGGAAGAATTTATCCAAGATGCCATTGTAACTTTTTCGGTACTTACTTTCAGTTGAATATTCAGTTTAGTCAAAATACAGAAATACTGTCTTTTTAAAAAAAAACGTACTCATTAATGAAAAATATACCGTTTTAATTGGATAACATAAAATCTTCCCACTAACCTAAGTATATTAGTGTTAATCCACAATTGTTCTATAGGCTCTTATTGACATTTCCATTTACTATAAAACAGTAATACATACATAAGATAGGACCAAATTGAGTATTTTACTACACCCCCCCCTCCCCCCCCCCCTCGAAGGTTGGCATATCAAAATCGCATTATCCGTCTGTTCTGATTTTTCAAGTCCAGGTTGTAATTTTGTCATATACTGGCGGATTTTAAAATAACTTAGTACATGTGTTTAGCATATAAAGGCAAACTGTTGCATGCAAGACCCAAGTCCCTACCACAAACCTCTATGTCACAGTTTGATCATTATAGAATGATATAATGCCAAGTTATTTTAAAATCCGTCAGTACACGACAAAGTTACAGCCCGGACACGACTACCTATACTCTGTCGCGTGCTAAGACCAACATCCCTACCTCTAAGTCCAAGCCACATCTAGTTTCTCAATAAACACATTTCATATTGACCCTTTAAACGTGTCTTTGTGTTTTTAAGAACAAAGATGGTCATATTGAAAAAAAAATCATATGATGTTAAAAAAGTTATAAGCTAAAAATATAGCTTAATATGATGTCATAAGATTTCTCTTGTGAATAACTGTTATTTGTCTAAGACAGTATTCAGTCCTACAGTTTATACCGACTTTCTGGATTTTCCCCAGTTTTCAAAGCCTCTCTTCACAGTTTAGTGTTTATTATGCTAGTAATTGATATCACTTATTTCTATCAGCAGGGGCCCATTAATCTCTCTGCACTGGTCAGTCTTGTGGTCAGAACATAGGGATCAGATTACACCTTCCATATGATAGCAGAGAGAAATGAATGTTCTGCTCATATCTTAGTGAATCTTTAAGATATGATAACTATTTAATATGCAGTTTATAATTATAATTTATAAATCTTTTAAAAAATCATCGAAATAAAAATACTACCAAAATCATTGTTTTATAATAAGGAAGAAAAAACATTGAAGTACGTTAAGAAAACCTTTCATTAGTATTGTTTGATCTGAAAACGAATTTCAAATAACGTAGTCACATACATGGAATTCTAATTAACTATTCCTTAAAATAACTCAAGCTGTCTACTTATGTTACTATCCAAGTATTAATATTTACACACATGTATATTTGAATGAATGACTGAAGGAATGTAGGAAGGACGGAAGGAAGGAAGGACTTGAATGACTGAAGGAAGGAAGGAAGGAATGAAGGGAGGTAGGACTGAATGACTGAAGGAAGGAAGGACTGAATGACTGAAGGAAGGAAGGACTGAATGACTGAAGGAAGGAATGAATGAAGGGAGGTAGGACTGAATGACTGAAGGAAGGAAGGAAGGACTGAAGGAAGGAAGGAAGGAATGAAGGGAGGTAGAACTGAATGACTGAAGGAAGGAAGGAAGGAAGAAATGAAGGGAGGTAGGACTGAATGACTGAAGGAAGGACTGAATGACTGAAGGAAGGAAGGAATATAGGGAGGTAGGACTGAATGACTGAATGACTGAATGAGGGAAGGAAGGAAGGAATGAAGGGAGGTAGGACTGAATGACTGAAGGAAGGAAGGAATGAATGAAGGGAGGTAGGACTGAATGACTGAAGGAAGGAAGGACTGAACGACTGAAGGAAGGAAGGTAGGAATGAAGGGAGGTAGGACTGAATGACTGAATGACTGAAGGAAGGAAGGAAGGAATGAAGGGAGGTAGGACTGAATGACTGAAGGAAGGAAGGACTGAATGACTGAAGGAAGGAAGGACTGAATGACTTGAAGGACTGAAGGAAGGAAGGACTTGAAGGACTGAAGGAAGGAAGGGAGGACTGAATGACTGAAGGAAGGAAGGAAGGACTGAAGGAAGGAAGGACTTGAAGGACTGAAGGAAGGAATGGAGGACTGAATGACTGAAGGAAGGAAGTAAGGACTTGAAGGACTGAATGAAGGAAGGAGAGAAGGAAGGAAAGAAGGAATGAAGGATTATTGTGTGTTTGATTGATTTGTAAGAATTTTTCAGGCTTTCTCCATCTATTTCTTTTACTATTTTGTCCTTTCCTAATTTTAACCATCTGAATCAATTGCTGCATTTTTGCTGCATTTTCATTAACACAATTTATGTAGAACATTGTCTAGAAACATGTTTTACTGTATTATTTATCTTGGTGGATTTATTACAGCATCATATGAATAACTTTGGTCAACAAAATTTAACGCAAAGCATTCAAATTAGTTCAATAATAAAATTCCAAAAATGAATATGATAATCAAATAAACCTTACCCAATTCATTTTTGTTCTTCAAGTATTATACAATTACTTCCTACTAATGTATATTATGTTATCAATAAATAGGTTATCTTTTGCTGTAAAATACCCCCTTTTGTAATTGATTCTGAAAAAAATGCAGCAATTACAATAACATTTTAAATGAAATTTAATCACATTACACCATGATATTGTCTCCCTAGTTTAAAGATTAAAAATACTTTTGTTTTATTTGAGGAAACAATATCTTGACATACTAAGTTATAGAAAATGAATGTGTGTTATACTAAATTTTTTCTTCATTTTATCAGTGCTATATTGCTGTATAAAATAAGCTCATTGGCTCTATGTATCATTGTATGGCTTCTGGAGTGTACTCACGATTCTTATCAATCTCACTGTAGCCCCTTAATCATTGACCACCGGCTAGTTGTCATGGTACATCAGATCAAAGGGTCTGTAGTGTAATTATAACTGTATTCCTGCTGAGGTGTTACTGCTCAGATCTGAGCAATTTTCGACCAAGATTCCTAAGACTGTATAGCAAACAAATGATATTATTAAATTTTCAGGTGAAGGTTGATCCTAGACCACCATCACCATTGACCCATATCCCAGTACAGCTCCAGCATCCCCTGATGTCGTCACAACATGTGGGATTACCCCCACAGATGACCCCTCCTCAACCAGGTCTCCCTACACAACTACAATCTGCTCCACCACAGCAACAAGTGAGAGTTATTCACAAACCTGAACCTATCAATCTACAACAAAGGCATGCTGCTCAGATGCAGGTAATGTATAGTTTTTGTACTAAGAAAAGTAAAAAAGTAATGTTACTTAGCCTAACCGTCATCTGGTACCCTGGTCCCAAATTTTATGGTTTTAGCTTGGCACTGTAATAGTCGGGGTTTGGTGGGTTCATTTATAAATTTTAAATAATCGTCCAGAAAAAGATGTGGCCAAAATCGTGGTCATTATTTTAAGAAAATATTATACATTATTCAAGCATAGAATATATCAATAATATCAATTTGTAAATAAACCTTGGAATATGGCCTATACTACAAGCTGTATAACATATACATTTTCCCCCATTTTTTGGGGGAAGTATGGCAGGTCCGTTTGATAGGGGAAATTTGCATCATGAATCACCAAATTTGGGAATTGATAAGCTTAAATTTTAAATTATTTTACTGAAGGGGAATTTTGTTTCTAAGTAGGGGAAAATAAATACTTATTCTTTGTGGAATGGGGCCAAATATCGGCCCCAAATTTATCATAAAAAAGGGCTGTATGCCATTGAAAACTTTGCATGATGTTGATTGTCACAGTGAAGATGTTTCATACTGGTCAGTGTATATGTTACACATGTCTCAGTCTGTGTTTAAGTTGCATTTGTAATGGTCACGGTTGAAGTAATGTACATATGTGAATTCAATGTGAAAATAGTGTAGGTATTGAACAGGTTCTTCATTAGTTGAATAAATATGTAAAACTGAGCTTCAGATTAAAACAGACATTTTACATAGCGCTTAAATCTCTAATAAAAATTTTGCTCTTATTAGTCTGATATTGGGAATTTGAATGAGGAACGTGCATGAAAATGTCAAATGAGCGCTGAATATTCTTTCTGGTCCATTTTTTTTTAGATTGTAGTGTGGTAATGAGAAATGGGAGTAATTAAATATGGATTTAGTTCCACACTTAGACTTATAGTTACTCTCTCAACTCATTGTACACTCGAATCTCTAAGACAGTTGGCCACAATGAATATTCAATCCATCAGTCACTATCAGGCTCATGACTCATAAGGTAAATTTTGTGATTTGAGTGCCAAGTGTAAGCATCAGTTATAATCCTGGCCTAGTTGTTGCTAGTTGTTGACCTGTATAAACAAAGCATCGGTTATAATCCTGGGCCTAGTTGTTGCTAGTTGTTGACCTGTATAAACAAAGCATCGGTTATAATCCTGGGCCTAGTTGTTACTAGTGTTTGACCTGTATAAACAAAGCATCGGTTATTATCCTGGGCCTAGTTGTTGCTAGTTGTTGACCTGTATAAACAAAGCATTGGTTATAATCCTGGACCTAGTTGTTGCTAGTAGTTGACCTGTATAAACAAAGCATTGGTTATAATCCTGGGCCTAGTTGTTGCTAGTGGTTGACTTGTATAAACAAAGCATCAGTTATAATCCTGGGCCTAGTTGTTGCTAGTTGTTGACCTGTATAAACAAAGCATCGGTTATAATCCTGGGCCTAGTTGTTGCTAGTGGTTGACCTGCATAAACAAAGCATTGGTTATAATCCTGGGCCTAGTTGTTGCTAGTAGTTGACCTGTATAAACAAAGCATCGGTTATAATCCTGGGCCTAGTTGTTGCTAGTTGTTGACCTGTATAAACAAAGCATCGGTTATAATCCTGGGCCTAGTTGTTGCTAGTGGTTGACCTGTATAAACAAAGCATCGGTTATAATCCTGGGCCTAGTTGTTGCTAGTTGTTGACCTGTATAAACAAAGCATCGGTTATAATCCTGGGCCTAGTTGTTGCTAGTTGTTGACCTGTATAAACAAAGCATCGGTTATAATCCTGGACCTAGTTGTTGCTAGTGGTTGACCTGTATAAACAAAGCATTGGTTATAATCCTGGACCTAGTTGTTGCTAGTTGTTGACCTGTATAAACAAAGCATTGGTTATAATCCTGGGCCTAGTTGTTGCTAGTAGTTGACCTGTATAAACAAAGCATTGGTTATAATCCTGGGCCCAGTTGTTGCTAGTTGTTGACCTGTATAAACAAAGCATCGGTTATAATCCTGGGCCTAGTTGTTGCTAGTAGTTGACCTGTATAAACGAATTATCTTCCCTTGCTTATGTTACCATTGATTGTCTTGTAGAATCAGAGAAGCAGTGTAGGTGACATACCATTTGATATAATGGAGAATTTCCAAGGTGGTGTACATACCCCCACATCTATGGCGCCGCCATCTCAATTTGGACAGATAGACGCAACTGCTGCCCAGAAACAATTCCTGGAGGTAATATCTACATTGTTGTAGTATGCTGGTAAAATCTACACATACTGCATATTGGTTTTGATTAGTAACAATCATTTGCTGAGATTGAGACAGTTTCCTCGTTTGTCGTATCTCCTCCATTTTAATTCAACCTCTTAGATTACAAGGGTGATAAAAGAATATTCCCTTATTTGTGTATTTAAAGAAAAATAACTTAAAACAGTAAAACCTCAATAATAGGACAACCATTGGGACCCTTGAAAATTGGTCTTCTTATTGAGGAGGTCTTAATATTGAGGTTGAATGAAAAGCAAAACAGTGAAAATGGGCTCAAAAATTTTTTTCTTAATTTTTAGGTGCTCTTATGAGGTTTTACTGTTTATAAATCAATTTTACATTGTCAATTTATTTTAACAGTTAACAACTGAGTATACGATGTGTCTTATGGAAGGTAAATTATCCAATTGGTGAATGGTTTATGGTTATGCAATAGACCAAACCTAGCACTATATGTGAATATGTAACTTCAAAATCTTGTCTGTATTTATACAATATGATTTACAGTTCTCGTTCATTCAAATTCATCGGGTCCAAAATTTTATTTATTTTAATTTTATAGTACATGGTTTCGAAAAGCCCATTTCATTTTGATGAGCATAACATGAATCATCTGGCCCTGCTATTTATTTCGGATGATACCGAGTGTTTCGATAGAAGGTTATTGAATAAACGAGGTTCGACTGTATTTGCTCAGTACAGATATCATTTGTACTTTTATGTTTAAGGCATTACAAAGAAACAAAGAACAACAATTACAGATAAGACAGGCTGCACTACAGAACATGCTGCATCAGCCTATCTCTACACCAGGATCACAGCCAATCTCTGCATCTAAAATGGCATCTGTACAAGCTGCTATACAACAGTCACAACAAAATGTAATTTCCTTGCTATATAATTGTATATTTGTGTGTATAATTGTTCGCATTTTTCAATGCCCAAAGACTTCTTATATTTGCTGATGTACTGGTAGCTAAGATCTTAAATGTTCTTACAAAGCTGTTATTATTTAAATTTGCAAATGAAGAGCATGAGTCATATTTTCTCCCTTTTTAGCTCAAACACCTCTCCAAAAAAAAACTTCCTCTCTCGATTGATTGAAAAGCAAGATTCCAAACCATGTTACATGTCATTATGTTGCTATGTTTATTTACAGAATGTTCAAGGTCGAAGGTCACCTAGTGATCCAATCATGAGTTTTATGAAAGCTAACCCAACAATCATCACCAAGCCAGCTTCTCCGACTCCTCCACTCCAACAACAACAGCAACAACAGATACCCATTATGAGCTTTGTGCAGACTGGTACCTCACCACGGGGACCGTCTCCATCACCGCTACAATCAGCTTTACTCTCTCGTCAAGCACAGAACTCACCGCGTGTACCATCTCCCATCAGTAAGACATTCTGTTATTGTTTCATTAACAAATGTTGTGGGGATGATTATTATGCATCTATTCGAAGAATGGTGAAGGGGCATAAAGTTACCCCTGTCCCTATCAGGCAAATAAGTGGTTTCTGATCAATAACTCTTGAAAAGGTTGGATGGATTCAATTCTTATTTGGCACTTATGCATAGGATAATAAAATACAGGTCTAGTTTGATTTGAGCTACTATCCACTAGTTGTTGGAGGAGTTATGGCCCTTTTGTGACTTAAAAAATCAGTTCCGATCAATAACTCTTGGATTGGTGGATGGATTCAATTCATACTGCTTCAGAGTTATATAGCTTTTACAGAAAAAGTATTTGCATTCTACAGCATCGCCCATAGTGGAGATATCCGTGTCCTATGGATGCACTAATTTTCTTGTGCCTGGTGCATATTTTATCATTGCCGAAAACATAAATCATTTGATTGTTATCTCTGTCACTTGATATTTCATGATGCATTGTGTCTATGTAATTATAGATAACATAATATCATTAATATAGTGAAACATTGTGCTGTCATCTCTCTTGTAGTGTATGTACAATCATTATACCACTCTTGTATACTATTGCTGTATTGTGTATATATCGGACCTGTGGTCATTGATCCCTACTCTGAGTCTGACTAAGAATTTGACATGTGTCAGTTGTGTTGCTTCAGATATAAGGGAATATGGTTATATTACTTGAATTTGTTCTGCACATTACCTTTGAATTATAACAAATATTTGATTCATATCAAAGTATAAGTGGTGTATGTATTATGTTATATATTTCAGTGTTCAGTCAACAGCCTCCCATGCATCTTAGCGCTCCTTCTCCCATACATCCGGTACAAGGAGGCTCTACATTGTCACAATCACCACAACCTGCTAATACTAATGTAAGTATGTGATGTACCTCTCAGTAGTAACATACAATCCATTGCTAAACATTTTAGTTATAATTTCCTGCATTGAGTCCAAGAAGTTTGTCTGGTGATTTTTTTTCAGATAATTCGGGTTTTCTAATGACTGGTACTTGCAAGTTTGAATCCATTTGCTTCCTTATAAATAATACTGGAACTGTCAAACTTGTTGGTCCCTATTACCATGAATATATTTTCTCATCTATATATGTCATACAGGTGACACTAAACAGCAAATATATCGCACATTTTAAGTTTGATTTCATTTCCTGCTGTTTTACTGCTTATGTGATCCTAAGCTTTGAATGCAGTCAATATAAATAGTAACGAGATTAAGTTGGTGTTTAAAGATTTAAGTTTGATTTTAAAAAGGTATGTAAAAATGTTTATAGGAATCGTTCTCTTTTACCCTTCATGTTATTTGAGGAAAGAAAAATTACTTGTCGGTTATTGATGAATTCTTACACAATGTTGCCAAGGTAATTATTTCCATATGTTGTGCATATACAGACTGTGAATACTATTCGACCGCCATCAGTTCCCAGAGTACCAAGTCCACAAGAGTTGATCGTCCATACACAAGCGATCTTACAGAATGCTCTCATAAAGAAACAATTGGAAGATCAGAAGGAGAGATTCTACAAAAAACAGCAAGAGAGGTTTGACACGTTTTCATGAACTCTTGTTATTTTGAAAAAACACACCTACAAAAGCTTGATTCCTGGCTGATTAATTCAGTTATGTAAAACAAATATTCTGTGTTAATTTTTTTACCATACTTAAGAACATTGCTTGAACCATTAGGGTAGAGAAACCTAACACAATCTGGCTTTTGGCAAGTGTAATTAGTTAATTTATCAACCTTTTTTTAAAATTGGTATAGTCTTCCTTACAGAGATAAGACCGTTGGTGGATCTGCTCGAAGTTCTCCTGGACCTGTCCTCGCTACAAGCACTCCGGTGGCTACAAAAGTGAGTTATCTTTCTTGAGTACTTTCTTGTTGTTTATTGTTGCTTACATTCGTAGTTCATAGAATGAGTTGAGTTGGATGCTGAAGACATACTGAAGGGAATGGTACTTTTTCTTCATTGTTGGTTAACTGTTTAAATTATATATGAGCGCGTCTGTACAATTTCAAACCTCTTCTTTAAGTGACGTCATTTCTAGAAAACGTCACCATATACTGACAGTAAGCAATGATTGCCCCATATGGCAACATGAAAACGAAGTGACCATATGGAGTAATTATTGTTTCATGCTTGCAAATAGTGACATCACATGTAGCGTTTTCTTGAAATGACGTCACTTACAGACGAGGTTGTAAATCCCATAGCAGTGCTCATATGTAAAATTGAGTCCCCTAATGGTCTTTTTACATATGCAGATATTTAGCAGTTGTGGAATTCTCACAGAACTTTACCGTAGGTGTATGTAATGACAAATAAATGTAATGATATCAGGCGGAGGGTTCCATTTGACCCTGTAGTTGATCCTTTGACCCCTGGACTTTCCAAAAAGCCACATTTTGACCCTCTGGACGTAGGGTAAATTTTTCTCTGAATTACCGGTTATTTGACTATAAAATTCAGTCAAAAGTTTTCAAAAAACCAATTGAGATTCATCGCCTAGTTGAACCCCTAGACATGCAGGTTGCAGTTTTTCATCACCATTTGTAGTTATGCTTTTCAGAATTATTTCAATTTATGTTAAATACTAGTTTGTATTATGATTTTCGACCATTTGTTTTCAGACTGCAGTAAATGTTGCCTTCACCCCAACATCTGTAATCAGAAAGATGCATTCAGAGAAAGCTTCGGAGAAGGAAAGACAGAGACGTGATAGTATTGATGCTGAGATGGCAGGTATGTTATCGCTTATTGGTTTGCATATATCTAAATGATATATAGTTAGTTTGTGTTGGTGTTCCTCTTACTTTTACATTTACATGACCATCAATTATTATGAAAATTACATCATGGTTCAGTTTTATTTACAAGTTGGTTGTAGACCAAACACTGATTTGTTCGAATAACTCTGATTATGGCGTTTGATAATAATAATAATTTATCAATCTTTGTGCTGTTTCTGAAATATTCACATCAATTGTATCAAATGTTTCATATTATTTATTGTTACAATATATCTAAAACAAGCTTATGTAATGAATATTCATGAAATATTTGAAGTGACATACACATACATGCAGGGCCCACACTGGCTTAAAAAAAGTAGGAGCCACTTTACATGTCATGTATTAATATGGTATGTGATTGACTATATGACAATTTTGTAGTTACGTTACCACATCATATTTAAGTGCCATGATATACTATTTTTACAAGTCAAAATAAATGTTCTAGTTTGTTCTTTATAATATCGAAATGTTTCTATTATAAATTTCAGACAGAGATGGTCACATTGATATAGACTTGGACATGTCAGAACATCAAAGCTCACCATTACGACTAGACATATCTCAGCATCATACGATGCCTCCTGCCAGCATTCCTCCACCATCAGTGATACATGGGATGCCTCCACCCCCTCTTCCCAATCAGGTCCTGCCTAATATGGTCACGGTCATACCTGGCCTGCCTCCGTTCAATACTAACCAGTTGACACACCTTCCCCCTCCCCCTCCACTAGTCTCTACTCATCTACCACCGCCGTTACTCAGCCCCGGGGCGTTACCGCCACCACCTTTACCGCAGTCATCATCGCTCGTCACACAAGAGCAGGTATACATCATGTGTGCTGTGATCTGTATGTGTATACCATGTGTTAGACTGATCACAAACCCCTGTGTGCATATCTGCCTGTGTCTTTTACTTAGATTTGAAATAGAACAAGCCTATGATTTGATGTAAAAATTGATGCAAAAATGTCTTAACAAACTTAATTCACAATAATTTTGTACAATGTGTGAATGGGATTTGTCTGTTACGCTAAGGTGTTGTCTCATATCTAGCAAAGACGTCAAATATAAGGGAGAACAAACTCTTATGTGCACATAAACTACTGAATTTGTTGGAATTATTGTTTGAATGTAGTTATGGCTTGACATTGTAAGATGGATACAACTTAAAAGGTTGTTTACAGTAATAAGAAGGCATACCCTGATCACTATTTCCTACTTGCGGAAATAAGTGTCCATAACTTGTATTCTGTTGCAGACTAACAAAGTGCTTTTTGTCTTGAAAAATAACTCTGTTTCTTGCACTGTGAATTGAATGTCAAACATCTTGTGAAGCTGTTGAACACTTTTAACTATCATGTTTCAGCAAGCTTATGCTTTTTTCTTCAGCCAGCATGGTGAAAACTAATAATAATTTCGACATGAAAATTAAAAGAAAAATTAATGCAAATCTACATGCATATAACATTATGTTAAGTTTACCCTTGGATTACAAAATTTGATTTATTTTCTATTGAGTACTTAATTAATGACCTTGGTACACATCACAACTTTGAAATTTATTGAGTTAACATTGTGAAGATATTTTGAGTATTTTTTGAAAATGTAGATCTAACTGAAGGAAATTCAGATATGACTTATGGAAAAGGAACTTGAGCCAAAATATGTTGTCATAGTAATATCTTGTGTTCTTTTTAAAAAAACTGTAAATCCAGTTCCATTACAAAACATGAAACTGTTAGTTAAGTTTTGCCTGTAAATTACAGATTGATGCTGTTAAATCGCAACAAATCAGAGCTCTGATTGGTCAACAAAGTCCCAACCATTCCCAGGGTGCAACACTTGCTGCTGTCTCTTCCACATTGCCAACAACTGGACGACCAATTGTGAAAGGTAATGTCTTTATACAAGTCACTCCAAATGTGACAATTTATTGAATTGTATTGTTTTGTTTGCTTAAAAGATGCTCGATCAAGTTCCCACATGGCTTGATTCATCTATTTGAGGTTTAAGATATAGCGACATATATCTCATCAGTGGTTGTTCAGAGAAAGTATAGTTTCTGTTTATGACTTGGCATTGTTAAGATTGAAGACTATGTAACAGTAGATGTTCTTATATATTTTTCAATATGAAAGATTCATTTGCTATAATTCCTTATAAGACTCCAATCATTGTTACTGTGTATGTACTTTAAGGGATGTCAGCGAATATATTCAAACATTCGCATACCCGTTTCTATGTACAAATATTCAAATACTGATTCGGCATTCAAATATTTGATAAAATATATATTTTCAATGTATAAACTCAAAGCAAGTGTATTAACTTTCTATCTTCTGGTCATCATCGAACTGAGTGACATTATACATGTGACAATAATATCTACAGGTGTCGGTGGTTAACACATGTCATGTTGTGTATTAAGGGACCAAGAGAAACTACTCTGGTGATGACTCTGTGGCCAAGTCATTAATCAAGCAATTAAGATTTTAACTAATTGTGTGATCAAATTTAAACTTATAACAACTTTATTGATCATTTAAAACTTATATGTGTAAGCATAAAGTTAAAATTTCATAATTATACATTATTATCAACATGGTTGAATTGTAGCTTACAGAATATTTGTTGCAATATAAGTCCATATCATCTGCTTTTACTTAATTAATTCACACCCCAACTTACAGTTCAGTAAGACAAATGATTCATAATTTTGCTTTGATCGGATTATAATGACAAATATTCAGGTTTTTCTATTTTGTTCTCTTATCCATAAAGTCGCAATAAGGGACACTAAAGTTCTTTCGACATCAAGCACAGACTATGTATATATGTGAGAAGGAATGGTGTTGATAAACAAACAGTGGATACTGTTAACTGTTTTTAATGGATGATTTCAAGTGCAATGTTCGAATATTCAAATATTCGTTTGAAAGGTTGACTGAATATTTGAACATTAAAATTGGCATTTGTTGATATCCCTTGTATTTTCATTCGAAGACTACCAAAATGAATGAAAATATGATGGCATACTAGATGGAAAACTTATTTTGTGTATTATGAATCATGATAGCATACTTACTGTTGGTTTGTATGTAAATTCTAGGAAATGTGGTATCAGTTGCGCCGCCATTGTCTTCTCAAACCTCATTATCCAAAGAACTAGGTCACAGGGCAATAGTTGGTGGCAGTACGCCAGTCGTGTCAGCTGTTGATGTCGCTAAACTGATGCAGCGCCAACATATAAGTGCATCCCCTCACATGATAAGCCGTGGACAGACGCACACACCTTATGCCATTCCAATAGCCGGTGTGTGCACTTAAACATGTTTGCCACATTATGATTGTGACATTGTTTTGTTTAATGTGTTAGTTTTATTTGTTCGCTCTGGCTTCCTGAAATTGCTTCACAGATTGCCTGACATTCGGTCAGATAAATGTACGTTTATTGTATGACCGATAGAAATACTGGATTTTAATGGTAGCTTATTTTGCCAAAAATTTGGCCAGGAACCTTTCAAAAAGCTACAAAATTTGTCTGACATGTCAGATGGTCGTGCAACTTCCATGAAGCCTGTTTGCTTGACTAATTCTTATCTTGCTATTTGTCTATTGTATTTTTAGCTTGTCTGTTCGAAAACTTGAAGAGTTATTGTGATAGCTTGATTGTCGTCTTTATCCCTAATCTTTTGAAGTTCTGTACTCTGTCCATTTCTTTCTGCGAGTAGAAGTGTATTCACATATTATGGACTTAAATTTGCACTGGGTGTAAAGCAAGTTTATTTTTTTGTCAAGCCCACTTGTGGTGAATTCCCCATAGTCGCCAAATTGCATGATGGAACTGTCGTTTATTGGGGATTTTCAAATTACTTGGCGCATTTGTGCATTATGATGAGTCAATTTGTCTTATGTAAGACCTGTGCCCTTAGATCAATGGTCCAGCTCTCACTTAGAGGTCAAAGCCAAGAAGGGATCTAAAATATCTTGTCCAGAATATTATACTGTCATTTATTGGGGGATTTTCAAATTACAAAGTGTACTTGGCACAAATGTTCTTTATGATGAGATAGTAGCTCAAAGGTCAATGACACACTAAGAGGTCATATGCACTGTATAGCATTATTAAACCCTATTCTATTCATCTCTTGACAATAAGGGTGCACAACATGTTGCCATTGGGCATTGAGTATGTGTTTGCTGCTTATCTCTGTTCTGGTAACTTGTTGAAGTTCATGTTTGGCTCACTTACTAAGAACACAAGTCCCTTTGTCATCAACTTGAATACTTCTTGTAGTTGGGCTAGGATATTTAGTTCACTGTATCTAAAAATAGAATGTTGGACCCAAATAATGGAAATATTTGCATATAATTTTGTACACAAGTACATCGACACTTAAGTACATGACTGCTTATTTGGGTGCAGGGGTCAAGGTCACTGTTTTGAAAATAAATATTACCTTCTGCTTAATGTTCAATAATTTCAGTTATTCCTTTAGTTAAAATAGATTTGAATTTTATAATTGTCTTGTTGATGACATTTATGGTTGTGATTTCACTATGATACAGTAAACCAGACAAGCGTCTGCATCAGTCTGCTGTGCTCTTGTATAATTTTACAACTTTTCTTTCGGTCTATATGTGCATTGAAACTTGATTTAAGTAAACTGTTAGGATAGTAGCATGATTGTATGGAATTTTAAATTATTGTGTTTTTGAACAAAATCTTTTTGTTGATGAGAAGGTGGTCACCCTGTTTTTAACACAGCTGCATAAGTTGTGAATGTTTAACAGTTTGTAATTGTATGCGATAGAACATTTTTAATTTGTAAATTTCTGTTAATGTTAACACATTGTATTATTTCAGGTATAATGCAGTTAAAATTTGCTTTGTGACCCAACATGTATGTTGAGTAGACTAGTGTGTACCTAAAGTTTTCCCAATTTTAAGTATTACTGTATTCTGAATGATGTGCATTACTCAGGATTTGATTGTCTCTGAGTAATGAAAAATGTTGGTGTCAACTGGTTGTCATGTTTATGCCCTATACAGTCAGGGCACAGAAAATTAACTTTTCAAATAAATATTATTTTTCAGGAAGAATACCATTACAGTCAACTCCACCGAATCAAGGAGGTGGTAACAACCCAATGTATATTCAACAAATCGTTCCAGGAACCAATCCTAGAAGTAGGTTCTCATCCATAGGCCGTTATGAATGGTTTACTTCATTACCATAATCTTCCATGATTTTTACATGGTTTTACTGTAATCTTCAATGCTTACATTACTATTCTGTAACAACTTACATTCAAAGGGCACCAGACAGGAGAACCAATGATTATTTAATGTGTTACCAGGCTTTTCAGAAAGAAAATCTCCAGGGGATAGAAACAATGAACAGTTAAAATTACCTTGGTGGGAGGGTTAAAATCTGTTGGTGGGGGTCAAACACCAATTGCAATTCTGTTGGTGGTCCTCTTACTTTCAATCATCTTTCCTGCCCCAAGGATGATTTTCCTGGAATAACCCATATGGTACTGTGTATAGAAATGCTTAAAAACAGAAAAGTGTTAGAACGTGTTATGTTAGACTAAAAGTTGTGTCGAGTTTTTTGCTGATGTGAAATATGTTGGAATTAGATTTGTTTTGAGTACTTGATCAGAATTTATCCTAGTGCCAATGTTCGAACTTGTTTCCATCCCTACTTATAAGTCTTAAGTTCTTCTTTAGTGACGTACAACTGATGTGTTGACATTATTGATTGTTACTGATTTACTTTGTCAGGTTACAACCAGTACCAACAGTTGGCAGGGTTACAGGCACAGCAGAGAATGATGGATCCTTGGGTTGCTAGGGGACCACATGTACAAACATCATTACAGAATCAAGGCTACAGTCCAAGGAATCTCACTCCACAGATTAATCTAAAGAGTAAATATTAGTTTTTGATGATATGATAATTATCAGGATTTGTTTGCATTATTGTTCAAATTGATTCATTTTGAAGATCAAAGTGATGTACTGAAGTTATGTAGAGCAATTTTCATTTTGTCATAACCACTCTAAAGTATAAGTCAGAAGGTATAGAGGTTTCCAGTCATTATCTTTTCAAGTTTAATATATGGACAAACATGACTTGTGTATTGTATATCATATTCATTTCTTTGACACTCTTGACTTGTATTATCTTCAATTCAGTAACATTTATATGACATATATGCTTGCAACTCTTTTGGTTTTGTTAGTTCGATTTAAACTTGCTTATTTTATATGGATTGTAGAATAAGTTTTTACAATTTATACGTATCACTGTCTGGGTTTGATTACTAGCCAGTACTTGTGCCAAGTTCAGGGATTGTGAAGTTCATGATCATACCCTACTCAACACAGGGCTCAAACTTGCCACCTGCAGATCATGAGTCAGGCACTCTACCTCTAGATTGATCACTTTCTTATTGTCTATTGGTCATGTTTGTATTATGGTAGACTTCTGGTAGATCTTCCGGAAAAAAATTCACATAATTATGATATGGTCATTTAGTAGATATATAACCTTGATTGCTGAAACAGAGCTTGTTTTAATTCTATTATCGTTGATATTTTAGACGGACCTGTCTCCCCAGGGGTTCCAGTTTCCATGGTAACTGTTTCAAACAGTGGAAAACCTGACAATATCAACTTAATGAAGTGGTTCGGTAACGATATGCTGAAAACTCAATTACCCACAATGCCCCCACTTCCTGTGCAGGGTCATGCTCAGCGTGTTCTCACTTTGGACGAGATTGAACGGATTTGAATCTATGTGATAGACAGACATTGTCGCATTCATTCAGATATATCTGCTTGTTTGTGTCTGGGCTTTTCTCTCCCTTTATCAGGTTTCGTATCATCGATTAAAACATTCTTCGGACACATTTTTTGACAATTTATTTCTGTGACCTATGTTGGATTGGGAAGTGTAAATAAAAGTGTATTGAAAGAAAGTGTTCTGTGTGTTTTACCTGCGACCTGTGTTGGATTCGGAATAAAATTTGGCCAAATTGACATACTGCATAAAACATAACATGAATCCCTGATTTACGGAGACTAAGCTATTTTTGGGAAATAGCAAGTGCACACTTCATACGAAGTGAATCTAGCTATGGCTAGTCTACTGCGTTAAACTTAAAACAAACTTGATACGTTTTTCATGAAATGATATTCTCCCAGGAAACACATAAATTGAGTGTTGCATGGATGGCATTGAGTACTGACTTGCTGAGAAATTGTAAACTACTACTACAATGAATTACAACAATGTACAGACCATTCTCGCAGTATTGGTTGAACTGGGTATATTATATTACGGAGAATTTCATCTTTGTGATTTTCATAATTTGGTATATTTTGTGTTGTGTCTGGTGAGAGATGCTGATGTTACTTGGAATACAAGCCACAGTACTGCTGGATTCGCAAGTCAATGTTGAATATGTAGATATGTTGTTTTGTTAAAATTTATGATAATGAACATTACTACTAAGCTAATTAAGCTGTAAGTGTCCACAATTCTTGTCCAGTCCCATTCTTTACAGATATTCTGGTTATAAGTTAATGAATTATGAGTCCATGTACTCGGTAACTGCCATTCTAGGAAAGTTTCCTAATATTTATCGAAGCGTTAGTGATCCATCGACTCAGTCTATGTTCTACACGCCTCTTGGAGTAGCAGATCCATCTGTTTTGCTTTATTTAAGTCCAGTCGTGAAACACCCATCACAGATATATATGTCTTTAGATATTTCCACAAATGTGTTGTCATGGCAACTGAATACATGACTGATCTCTGCAAATTGTACTACAATGTGAGTTAACGAGAGCAATGACTGGCGTCATCATACCCACACCAGACCATGTGGAAAACATGTACTTTTTAATTGAAAAATACTTGTATAAATCTAGTTCCAAGTTTAAGTAGTGTTGAATGAATGACACGGACATTGAAAACTAAGGCAGATTATTCAATAATTTTAGATACAACTAATCCGATGGTGAAATTTGTTGCGCATTTTCTGTTGTTGGATTAATCAGTTAGTCATTTGTTAATCAACAACAGTGGTTATCAGGGCGGGCTTATAAGGTATTTCTTATATGTTTTCCAATGATTCAACAAGTCGTGATATTTCACATGAATTTTGTTCACCACAATGTATTAGTCATCAATGTATTGATTTAACAAATGTTGTTTATCAACACTCCGTAACTTGCCTGCAGTGTTTTACTCTATACATTTATTTGTTAAACTGTGAACGTGTTTTGACTGAGACAATTTAAGGATTGCGTTATTAGTACATTTTAGTTTTACAAACAGTTTGTACAAACAGATATAAATATATTGCCATCATTTAATTGGCTAATCATACAGTGTGGTTATTACATCATCAAAGAAACAAACTTCGACTGAATGTTTACCAATGTCGGCTTAACATATACAAAATTTAAACCTCTATAATTCTGCTGTTGCCAATACTTATTAACATACTGTACAGTGAGTGAAAAAAAACTTGAACATACAATAAGAATATTTCATCGTTCTTAATTTTAAGGATAGATAGTTATATATTTTCTGTCAAAAAAAGTCGGGTAATAATTTTTAGAAAATGGCATGTTAATGCTTATGTACAGATGTACTTGACAAACATTGCATTGTAATTCTTCTTAAAAGTTTCCTGTAACTGTAAAACACTTATCCAATATCATATGCTAGCTCTAACTCGGCATGTAAGTCAGGATAGAAAATATCCGGGGAAACAGTATTGCATTTGTGGATTTAGGAAACATTTAAGAAAAGGGACAATACAGTGTTGTAGCATACGTCTGTATGAAGGCAATTACCAGCGATTTTCTCATATTTATGACTAAGGATATTTTGTCAAAAAAATCAAGACTATTTACCTTTAACATGAAGAACAAGCAAGATGATGGGTTATTCCTAAGTGTCTTCAAACGCTTTCATTTAATCATCTATGTTCAGTTGTTTCAATATTGGTACTCTATTCTTATGAGAAATCATAGTACAATAAAACCTCAATAATAAGACCACCATTGGGACCCTTAACACTGGTCTTAATATTGAGGTGGTCTTAATATTGAAGTGGTCTTAATATTGAGTTTGAATGAAGAGCGAAACAGTGAAAATGGACTTGAAAATTGTGTTCTTAATTTTGAGGTGATCTTATTATTGAAGTGGTCTTTAAGTGAAGTTTTACTGTACTGGTTAAAATACATACTTTCATTTATCTGGCTACCTGTAATCATAACATTGCATCTAACTTCCCTATATGATATGCTTCTCCTAGGATGTGACACTTGAATTTTTATGGACTGATTATAAATATAAGTTATAGAAAATAGCAGTGGACCAAATTCTGTTGGTTTTGTCTTTCTGTACATACTGTAAATATGTTACATACAACTACCTGTTCTAATTTCGTTTTGCTATGAGAGTACCTGTAATAATGGGTCTATTTATTTATGTGCAAGGTAGACATATCTTTGTTCTCTAATGAAATGTTCTCAACTTTTATTCTATTTTGTTGTTTACATCAAGAGATAGTGGTGAAAAGTCTAATTGCTTTGAACAAATTGAAAATCAATTAGTCTTTTTGTTACTTTTATGTCTTGGTGTTGTTTATATTGCTTTTGGGTAATTTGCTCATTTTGTTTATGTATATATCTACATGTTTATATTTATTTAATGCTTATTGTGCTAAAATATAAATATGTGTATGCTATTTCATTCAAGTACTGCTCCACTTTACTTGTCAACTTATTTCATCATTTTTAACTTGCCCGTAACAGTCAGTTTCTGTAAGCCTCGAGGGTTTGAGTGTACATCAGTGATACAGAGATATGATAAGACCGGAACTGTATGTAATTAGGGATCAATAAAGTACCTAACTACATACCCTGTGGCTGCTTCCTTGTAAAACTAATTGTTTATGGACACTTTTTGACAAATTTAAATTAAATAGATTTGACATTTCACCTTTAATGTTATGATTTATTTGACACATTTTGAAAGGTTGTGATTTGTTAAGCATAAAATGCCTTAGGGAGAAAAAATGCAGTGTGAATCAAGGAGTGAAAGTGAAACATTCTGTCGGCTTCTTCTAACTCGGCTAGACTTGTTTTGCTTTCACTAGTAAGAATATCGTGTAAATATATGGGAGTGTCTGATGTTGCTTGTTGTGTAATTTATATGAAATTGTGTCGAGAACTTTTTGAATGTTTGAGCTGCGATGTATACAAGTCATATTTAAGCTACATGTAACAGGCATTATGTTCACCTACACAGCACATACATTACAAGATATTTCAGTCTTCCCCCATTACTTCATGCTGCATACTTCATGAAACAAGAAACTCTTGATTATGTTAATAAAAATAGAAATACAAATGTCAGATATCAAGACATGTTACGATAAACCATCATTGACTTTCTCTGTACCCGATTATTCAAAATGAGTGCGAAATGTCGGTTTATTTAAGATTTCTTGAATGAAATTCTGTCCTGTTCATTTTGAATTGCACGCACTGAATCTAAAATATAAATGTTGTTACCATGGTCTTCTGTTGGCATTTATAGTGATGTTATATCAAAGAAACACAGAGAAAGATAAAACTCCATATTTACCTTACATACGAGTCTTTGTGAACTATATGCTTTAAGTAATTGTGCTGCGTTATTTAAAACTTATGAGTCTTATGACAAACAAGAATAAATAGGCGCGTCTATTCTGTAAACATTTGTTTTAGCTTCTACATTAACATTATTCAGTTATTTCAAATCTTTTCTTAAACTAGGGGTTTACATATAGGGCACAAAAGTTTCTTTCGCCAGTAAAATTTATGTATATAAATTGTAAATAGTATTTTCTTTACTTCAGCTTTGAATATTTTCTGTGCATTATGATAATGTAATGATTGTGTCAATATTGTTTAATGGTCGATGCAGGATAAATGTAACTTGTATGAAGTCACCTTACTCATACCCTGGTCTTAAACTTGTTCATTTGTTTCTCTTTTTATACATTGTATTGTCCCCCTAGTAATGTGAAATTTAAATCTGCTTCTTACAAAAATGAAACATAAGTGTGGGGTTTTTTTTCAAAATTTCAAAATTCAAAATAAATGTGCTGTATGTTAACAAGCAGTACTGAGTTGTTTGTGTTAAAAGATATAAATCTATTATTATTTATAGTTTATATTTGATGTCTAGTTAGTCAACTTGTATACATCAAAAATTGAGGATGTAATCTAAAATTGATTGATGGTAGTATTTGTTTTAAGTGTATGTGTTTTGCTCCATAATTTTGATGGGTATATTGATTCAGTTAAAATTCAGGGATTGGTATTCAATTATGTTCAGCAAAATGGAGTATATACTATAAAAGATTTGAGTGTATATGTATGTATTAGGTCTTAGCAAGTAATATCTTATAACCTTTATTTTTAATTCCATCTGTCTCTGTATTGACTTGGTAACTAGAACTATTGGTATGTAGATTATATAATGAACAGTCCACTCTCCTTATGTCGAATTTGTTGGGACAGTCGAAAAATAGTTTCTCGTAACAAAAATTTGCTATAATTCTCCATAGTCTGTACTGGCGATGTTTTGAGAGAAAACAACTGCTGTGTATTTAGTGTTAAACAGCAGATTTAAGGTATGAACTTGTGTATCAGCACTTTTGAAAAACTTTAAGAGGAAAATTCCTCTTGGTCGACAGAATTTCATATAGACAAAAGGACAAAAGATCGGGACATTTGAAAAACTTTGACACAACTGAAAATTCAACTCGAGAGTTTGTCGTAATGAGAGTCTACTGTACGTTTGTGAATACTTGAGATCTGTTTGTTCTTCAAAACAGGACTGACATTTTTGATATTCACCATTCATTCTTGATTTGCAAGCTGGTATTGCCTCTTGGTCAAGATCTGGTTCTGTGGTATTTATCTTAGTTTGGAGACTAGTCTCATGGTTCAAGCCTCTGATTGGTCGGTGTTGAGCAATGTCTTACAATTGACCATTGGTAAGACAGCATTCCGAGACAGGTCTAAAAACTGTGCTTCATAGCCTTGTGTTCTCTAGTGAGATAGGCGAGATTGTATTTATGTGCTAAACATATTCTGGTATGCCAGACTGTTTGTCCAGGCACTCCGTTGTGTTGGACCCTTTAATGGGTTTGAATGGGTGGAAATCTTGCAAAAAAGAAATCTGTTGGTACAGAAATGTATGGGCTCGTAGGTAAATTATTACCATAATAGGGCTATGGAGCATTTTTGTATAATCAGAAATGTTAGGTGGATTCCAAATATGGTCATTTTTACTGTTGGCAAGGTTGTTAACAAATTGGGCATTAAAGTATATCCCTGTGTATGAACCCTTTGTGGAAAGTTAGAACATAGCGAACTTTTCCATAAAAATGCCAAATGTATTTGATATTTGTACAAGGGATTTGATAAATTGAGCAAACTAGTCTAGGTTTCAGCGGCTGACAAGCGTGTATATGCTTTTACAATCATTTGAGTGTTACCATATGCGAATGGAAAAACACATCACTGTCACATGTTAATTATGTATTGAAACTGTCTCTTCGAAGAATGAATGGACTTCTTGAAGTAGCTGATTTTCTTAGGAAAATTTTCATTAATTGTTATGTGTTCATTGTATATAGCTGGTGTGTGTAAATATGTTGAATTGTTTTATTCTATTAAAAAAATCTAGCACCAAATGGTCTCTATGTATGGTGTAATATTGTACATATTGCTTGGCTTCACATATAAATAAGTTGTTGTATTAGTCATTTCATTCTGTTATTGGTAAATCATCGTCACTAACTCCATTCTATGTCATTATTGGTAAATATTTTACATTAATCGTTATAACACCATATCCAGTTAAAGTAACTCGGCTTTCAAAATTGTGTCATGATATTATGAATGAAAATGTATTTTTAAATTATTTAGCTCACTATGAAATCATTAATCTAAAACTCTCATATGTTAAAATAACTGATGGAACATTAATTTTGTAAGTTTTATGAAGCTTCAGCGTGTTCTAGATCTGTCCAAAATATTCTGAGATTTCAGTAGAAGCAAATATTTGAATTTCTTGCCGAGTTGCAGGGTTCTAGAAGTCCACTAGCCCGACGTCCCGGACTAGTTTGTTGTTGAATCGTGCTACCAACAGTTGAGTTGAAGTTAGTCCCAGGCAAGTCCGTTTTTAAAGCTAACCAACATCAGCAATTGTTCAGTTGTAAGTCAAAGCAAAGAATCCCACAAACACATACATGTGATCATTAATTTTAGATTGTGGAGCTATCATTGTGTAGGTTTATTTGTTACTAAATTGACCGATATTCTCGAACAACTAGCTTCCTATGTCAAGTCAAATTTTACATTTCCATTAGTCCCGGACAAGTGTATTTGAAAATAAATTTTAGAGCCGTGAGTTGGTTAAGTAATTAAGAGGTTCATCCATGTGTTATCAGTATAGGGAATATACAACAATTTGGAACTGTTGAAGAATTGATCTATTGATATAAATTGTGTTTGTCCATCATTTCTTCTTTCCGTTCCCTGGCTGTTGTCTCAGTTATACTATCACAATGTTTGTGTTTAGTGGTCATGTTGCTATGTATGGTATAAAGCAATAATGTGCAGCTTTTGCCGACCCCATTGTAGAAAAAAATATTTTGTGAACTTTGAATGTCATATGATGTAAATTTGCTGTAAATATATTGATATTTTTCCTTCTTATTTTCCTATTCTTGATATTTTGATTATTGTAAAATGTTTGAGATTGTGTTGCCGTGGAAACTACTGTACAGT
Source organism: Mactromeris polynyma (assembly GCA_032209605.1). Taxonomy (NCBI): domain Eukaryota; kingdom Metazoa; phylum Mollusca; class Bivalvia; order Venerida; family Mactridae; genus Mactromeris; species Mactromeris polynyma. The sequence goes on along the minus strand of JASFXZ010000021.1, from coordinate 6,348,387 downwards.
GTTTTATGTTATTATTGTTGTTATTACAGTTAAACATGTCATATTATTACTGTAAATATTATACTTGTCATATTACGTTATTGTAATGATTATTAAATATCTACTTATGAAGTAGCAATCAATGTTTATTTTTATGTTGTGCAGCTAACAGTGTCATGTAAATTTGTTCCTTGAGTCCCATGTATTTGAATCATTTGATTATAGAATATTTCTGGTATATTTATGCATTCTGCCAACCTGACACTACTTGAATGAACACATAATGTCTTTATTTTGTTGAATTCACTTCAAACTTACACTATGTTTTTTGGAACCTTGTTCTATTGTTTAGCACGGCGGCAGGCTACTTCAGATGCTAAAACACTAGATTGCAAGTCTAGAGGTTTTAGGTTCAATCGTAGGGTTAAAGGTCAAAGTTCTCCTTGACAATTTGACTGCAGATAATACATCCATAATATTTTTGTTTTCCACCTCTGATTGATGTAGGGAAGTTGTCATTTGCATGGTGAAGAACATCTTAGTACTGGCTGGTAACCCAGGGACCTTATTCACAAACATTTTAAGACTGAAACTCAGACTTAGTCTTAACATTTAAAAAAGTTATACTTAACATCCTTTTGTTTTCTTTGACTCTAAACAACTGAAATTTTGTTGAAATAACCCTCTGTATATATCTGCCTTCTTTTATTAAAATCTGTATTCTTACAACAACCTTGAAGCAAAAACAATATTTAACACTTTTAAGTCTAAGTCTGAGTTTTGGTCGGTCTTATAGTGTTTATGAATAAAGGCCCCAGTATCACTGAAAAATTACGCAAAAATCTGGCTTAATTATATTATTTTGACTTGATCTATGTTTCTGGGCATTAACACATTCACGCCAGCATAAAAGAAATACAATATGTGTATCTGTCAGTTTTAGATTTCAATGTATGTGAAGAAAAGTTCTCACTGTGATTTATTTGTATCAAATAACTTAGAAATACTTTCTGACAGAATATCAGAAATCTATATAAAGGTTAGCAGGGGTTGAATTTAATTTGGGCATTTTTAATATTGTAGCATTGCATTTGTCAGAAAATTTACAATATATCTAAAAAAAATCTTTATTGTGGCATTATGTGTTTGTTTTGTTTTTCTCAAAATGATCTTATAATTGTCCAATCAAACATTGTATTATTATTGTTTACCTTTCTCTCACAAAGTTGTGTATGTACATAGTGATGGTGTATATTTGGTGGTCACTGAGGTTTTGTATACATGTCTTGTTGCAACTTTTGAATCGTTTATATTTTGTATGGTATTATATAGCACGATTATGTATGTATCCAATCTTACGCACCATTGGTCTGTCATGGTATCCTGGTAGTTTGAGGGAATTCGTACCTCTGATGTGTGGGGTTGGCATATGACCTTCACTTGTGTTTGATTTTATTATTACGTAATTTAAAAGTCAAGTACATTGTATTTGACGTGGTGAGAGCGATTTGTGTAGTAATTATTTTATTTGTGATTAGTTTGACTATTATATATTGTAATATATTACAAGAAATTATTGCAAAATGACCGTATTGTACATGATTGTCTTGTGTTTGGCATTGTCCGTTGGGATCGTATTTAAGTGTGCTGTAACTTCACTGTGAGCAGTACTCATCTTGTTTTCTTGTGTTTGCTGGTTTAACTTTGCATGAAAGATTTCAGATGAATAAATTCGTGATCTTTTAATATGCAAGAGTAATATTGTGTCAGATGTATAAGATAGTACTAGGTAAGTTTTCTGAGTACTTTTGAATATCATCGTAGGTAACTTTTCATATTTATAAGTTATTGTAGCAGAAGCAGGTAACTTTTCAATAAGATGTAACATGGAAGATGAGAAGCAGCTTGATGCTGTTGGACAATAAGTTAATGATATTCTCATCAATATCAGGAGAACAGCGTGTATAACTGTTGAAATGTTGTAGTTTTTTTCTGATTTTCTGTAAGATAATAATGTTTTTTTTTTAGTATTTAATTGTTTATTTGAACTTTTGTGTGACCTCAATACTGAACAATGTGGGTTAACGCTCGATCACCGGGGTTACTTACATGACCTCTGTAAGGTCAAAGTTATCATATAACCTTGTAAGTTCAAGGTCATTCCCTTGATATCTGTTCGTTTCAAATATAACCGTCATGAATTGTAGAAGGAGAGATTACTTTGAAATAACAAGACGGGACTATGATCACATTTTGTGATCATGAGTATAAGTTACCCTCATTTAACCCCAACAGTCCCTATTTTTTTCTACCAGGACATATATATATATACTGCACTGCACCATCAGTGCCATAAAAGCATGGAACTGGCTAATGTATCGAATAGATTGCAGAATTTTCTGGGGGAAAAGTCAAGAATTTTTGCTCTCTTTTTCTCTTGTAAATTTGTATAGTTTTGTCACTATTGTTTAGCATTGTTTTTGTAGAATTTAACATGTGTTACTTCTCCATTAGGTAACAATATTGTATTTATGTCTTGTGCTTATCGATGGTATACAATGCACGTTGTGATGCACTCGATCTGTGCGGCTTGGAGATTGTGAATACTGGGTGTCTATAATGTTTGGCATGCAAAGTGGGCGATATTGGAAATCATTGGATCTTTTACTTTTTTCGTTGTTATGCTTTACATGTAGTTATATTTCATTATTCAAACTTTTCACCCTAGAAGATTATCTTAGTCTATTACTATGCTAATGATCTGTTAATGAACTGGAGTTATATCAGACAATATTCGGCTATAAAGAATTCAGACATTTCCCATGGTTACAATGCTTGACTTGCTCCTTATGTCAATCAGTTGATAAAGCGAACCATGTTGATTTTCACCTTGGCTCGGTCACCTTTTTCTATTTTATTGCAGACATTTTGTTAGCTTTAAGTCAGTCAGTGTACTAGTGTACCTGGTCTCTGTATCATATTGCATTAAGTTATTGATTAATGTTCATTTTGTTCTAAATATCCCACACAATCCAATTTTGTCTGACAGTACATTGATTTTTTTCATTGCATTTTGTATCACAGACCTAGAAACAATGCCCCCAGTTTGGATGCCAAGTTTAACCGGTGTACCACAGATTATCTGTATAAACTCTAGGATATGTCAAAGGTAGTCTAAAATAATATTGTAGTAACCATTTTACTTGGTCGGTGCCAAGTTGGTCGTGCAAGCATTAAAAGTATTTTTTTCTCATTCAGTTTCTTTGTTAAATGTTCATTTATGATCAATTTGGCAGTGCTTTGAAATTGATTAAACTGTGCAGTTTACTTGATTGTGTTCTCTTGTTTATTTTGTTTCTCTCTACCTGTAAACATGTGCTAACTTGTATCAGTGGGTAACTGATATAGTGCTGTTTTATTTACCACGAACGTATTGATATATCACCTAGTTCATTACATTTTAAAATACTGTAAAACCCCAATAATAAGACCACTCTTGGGACCGTTGATAACTGATCTTATTGAGATGGTCTTAATATTGAGTTTGAATAAAGAGAAAAACTGTGAAAATGAACTTGAAAATTGTGTTCATAATTGTGAGGTGGTCTTTAATTGAGGTTTTACTGTATGTGTATTGAAAAAATCGTGTATGTCAGTGCGTTAGACGGAGAAAAACGTGAATATGTTTTGATAAAAAAGTAAACCTAACAAGTTACATGTACTATGGTTTATGCACGAGAGCATTTACTTACCTAAGTTGACATTGATCGGTCCCGAAAGTTCATGCTCCTGTTCGCTGTCAATCTAACAGAACTATACATGCTGTAGATGACATATGCATTGAAATACAGAAATAGAAGTAAACATGAAAACATAAAATATAGGATACGATAAAGAGTAATATATGAATAGTAACCAAAATACAAAATGTACATATATACACAAAGAAAAAAGTTAAGTACCCCCAGGAAGTTTGACCAGTATGACCAACGTAATGATTATGGCAGTTAAGTGTCACGATATTCGGACATATTTTCAATACCCGGTCCCTGCATGCAATGCATTAGTAAATTAACAGTTTCAATCCGGAATTCACCGAACATGCAATTTTACCAGGGGTACTAACAGTTTAATTTGGGATCCACCGAAGTAAATGCATGGAACTGGCTAATGTATTCAATAAATTGTAGAATTTTCTGACAATAAAGTAGATTTTACCAGGGGTACTGGCAGTTTAATTTGGGGTCCATTGAAATTCTTAAATTTATATTAGAAACTGCTGCGTTAAGAATTTAACTACGCCGAGAATCGAACGCGGGCCCCTTAAATATGAGACCGTATTTGGACAAATCGACGTTCCTGTCACAATCACGCGACCTCCATCTGCAAAGCTATACCGACATCAGTTAATGTGGAGACAGTCTTCTATATTCGACAAACTAACCTTAGTCATAAATGTGACAAGACCGCTGGTAAACGTCTTCATACACATGTAGTCCTGACTACTCCTCAACACTGAAATGTCGCGTCTTCATACACATGTAGTCCTGACTACTCCTCAACACTGAAATGTCGCTTTTCTTACATGTTCCGCAAAAACCACAAATGCAAGCGTATTATCAATCCTGACCTACGTGCCCGGCGAGTTCATGATAGCATCGGAAATACTTGTATCGGACTCGTGGTTTGCAGTTCCAGAAAACTTTAAAGCACAGTTGCAATGCAATGTTGTAGAGTACGTCTGCACGAAGGCATTAACATGCCATTTTCTCAGCATTACTTAGCCTATTTGTTAGAGCATACAAACTACCTACTTTGGTGTACAGACATATTCCCAATCACCAGCAATGTGGTTGCACGGTATATATCATGATAAGAGTGAAACTTTTTTTAAATTAATTTTTAATTAAAATTATTTTTATGAAAACAGTGTATAATGTTTTTTCTCTGGCAAATAATATTTTGAAATAAACAAGACACACAGTGCTTGACTTAATAAAAGTTGCCAATAATCTGAACACGCCAATGGTAGTTCATGGATGGTAGGATCCTGATAAGCTATTCAACTACTGCAAACGATAAGCCGTAATATATTAATTAAACATTCTTAGACTAATAATGCTCATAGTAATTTTCTCCTTAAAGGCAATTTCTGCCAATCAAATACAGTAAAACCTCAATAATAAGACCACGCTAGGGACCCTTTAAAAGTGGTCTTCTTATTTAGGTGGTCATAATATTGAGGTTACGTAAAGAAAAAACAGTGAAAATGGACTTGCAAATAATGTTCTTAATTTTGGGGTGGTCTTTAAAGAGAGAGAATAAGTTGCTACAAGGAACGCCACATACTTAAGACAGTGCCTCCCTATACAGACCTCCGGGAAAACAATAATCCATAAAACACAAGGCACTTGATATTAATATTGAGGTGATTTTAAAGTGAGGTTTTACAGTAATTTGTTTGAGCTGTCCTTGCAATAGTATGTTTTTATTTTGGTAAAACGTTCAGTTTGCCCAGGGTATAGCCCGCAAATCTTCATGTTGCATGTAAGAATACGGTCTGTATTGGGGTATAGCCCGCAAATCTTCATGTTGCATGTAAGAATACGGTCTGTATAGGGGGTATAGCCTGCAAATCTTCATGTTGCATGTAAGAATACGGTCTGTATTTGAATCTCTGGCTTCCTTGTACCTGTGACATATTAACGTCCAGTTTCCTGCATCGTGGATGGTCACCAAGGTCTAGTTTTTAGGCTGATGTGTCCAGTCCGATATTACATAATACGTACAAACGTCAACGTCTATATTTCCATCGATACAAGTAAAGCCACGTATGAAAATTCATTTGAAAACTCGAAATGTTGAATTTTTGACAGCAATCGGAAGTGGAATGATGAATCAGTATTGCCCAAAGCTTAAAGCTATAAAACATAGGTCCTCGATACAACGTTCAGCAATCATTCGACAAGTAACACTCTAGGTAGGTTCAACTCATGTGCTCGCTGGACACTATTAGTAAAGTTTGTGATACATTTTTAATAAGTGCAATTTATTAATATTTTTGAAAATTAAAATATATCAAAAATCATTGATAAGAAAAAATTTAGCGCGTATTTTGGACAATTGGAGATTTATTTTCAATCTCAAAAATTATTGACGCCAGTTTTGCGGAATTTAGCTTAACGTCTGATATTAAGGAATCTGGTGTGTTTATTTGCTTTTACAATGTTCACGAATGTAAAAATATATCTGAAATATTGAGAGTAGTGCTTTGGATAAAAATGTGTTTTGTTACTTTTTCAGACATGAAAATAGCCGTTATAATACTGGGAGCCATCGTGGCTATGGCCATGGCCGACCACAGAGATGGTAAGTGCGATTTATGTCTTTCTGTTTTTAATATTTTTTCTTACTGTAACAATCTTATTACACATTTATTTAAGGAGGCTGATTATATCAGATACAATTAAGTTTGAATTAATTATAATTATGTAGCATAGTCAACGGGCTTCTGGGAACATTCTTGGAAATATTTTTTATTGCGATGTCTCTTAAATTGTACATGATTCTGGTATACTGTGCTAGTGATATCGTACCGCAATATTTACAAAATTGCAATGCCATGCAGATCATTATCATATACATTGCAATGTAAAAGCTTTCATAAAACTGAAATGTGTAGTAATATTTCAAAAAGTGAATAAGAAAATCATGTTTAATAAAATATCTGGGAATTTTGGCGAAATATTTCATTTCTGCGCAAAATGATTGCATTTTGGAAGTGAGCATTGTCTGATTTAAGTGTGTTCGTATACAATTTTATATGTCCATCGCAAAAATGGTGTAAATTGATTAATTATTCTATGTTCAAATTGGCTATGTTTTGTTTAATTTCGCACGTGATACAGTGTACATGATAATTACTGCTCCCCGGGGCATGCTCGAAACCGGAAGTCGTGTTTATTTCCTTGAGTTTGAGTGACGTCTATGTTCTGTACGGCACGTCTTATGAGGTTTAAGTTGTTATGTACATGCCCGGAGGGCAAATCGAACATTCGGACAATTTTAGATTGTAAATAAAACTACTTGACAAGCGCAAAGTGATATTAATATTTAATTAGCGAAACTAATTATGACTTATATTTATCAAACACAAAGAGATAATATTTTTTTTCTTGTACATTCAACTGATGCAGTTGTTCACATTTCACATAAAATAGTCTCAGGCCCATGTCTATCATACTTGTTGGCGTCCGTCCGTTTGTCTTTTCTTTAATAATTGTTTCACCAGAAACTTCATCGTACTATAAAAATAATCTAAAAATTTAGAAATGTCTGATACACTAATATAATAGAGCAAACGTTTATCATTTTAATTGATAAATAATCAAATAAATATATTCTGAAGAAAATCTATTATTATGGAAGCCATTTGGTATTAATTGTTAATTTTTATTCTGATATCAAAAACGTGTAAAATTAAGATCGACTTTGCAATAAACTTGTCGTTTTTCGGGAAGCATGGTGGAGAACATGTACAATGAACAAATACGAAGAAATCGTGTATAAAATGGCGTTTTTGAGGTTAATATCTTATTATTTCATTCGAAAAAGTTTTATTTGTTTTGTTTAGTATGACAGTATTGTACATATCAACTTATGTGAGTGTATTATTGCTCTTATCTTCATTAGTTCAGGTGGCTGCTTTCATATCCACTACGGTTTCTTTCTCGCAATAACTGGATATTATGATTTTTAACCTTGATTATCTACATAATTTCAGGTCCATCCATCCCAAACATGCCCGATTTAAACAAACTGAACAATCTGAATGGAGGAAAGATTCCAGAAATTCCAGCAGGAATGAAACTTGAAGATTTGAAGGACGCTTTCTACAACATGCCCCCAACAATGAAAGACAGACTTAACGAAATGGCACAATGTAAGTTGTTCTCGATTTTGACTTAATTAATATCTTGTCAATTGTTCGCTTAATTGATTTTTACGCATTGTCCGCTCATGCTTGAGTTTGCAAAATCTATAACAAAACGACTATTTAAGTACCGTTTTGTATCTAATGATTAACACAGTTATCGTTCTTGAAGCTGATTATGTTCACGATGCTTATGCAATTGTTGCTGAAGCTGTTACTGCTAATGAAGATGAAACTGATAACAGTAGTATACCATCAAATTAAATTGAATATTCTAATGATGATGAAAGTCATACAAGTAATTGATCTTACCTATAAAGTTCGACTTAGTACACGAAGACTTTTGATATTAATGACAAGAAGTTTATGTTTACAAAAATGAATATTTAATTGTAGCAGTAAATGCCACATACAAAATGCACAGCCACACCAAAGGCACAAGGGGGCATGGAAACATAGTACAAGTAAAAATATCATGTTAAAACTATTGTGTAATTCTTTCACTATTAATTTATTCAATGATATTGATATTCTTGCAGCTTTCGGTATGCAACTTGATGATGTTGAAGATGCTTTGAACAACCCACCAGAGAAACTGAAGGACTACTTTGATAAGAATGGTAAGCATATTGATAGTCTTATTGATAATTCTTACAATCTTAGATGACATGTACAGTACCTTGTATTCACCAACACTTGCATAATTACTATCAATTCAAGCATGCATGGTTTCTGATTTACTTTGATTTTGATAAATTAATTAATTATTTTTTGTTCAAAACTTCTTCTACATATTTTGAATTTTGAGTAATTGCACATATTATAGTAGAGATTCCGATAGGCAGACCACCTCACCACAAGGATTGTGGTCTTTTTATAGAGGTTTCACTGTTGTCTTGGCACTAGATATTTCATGAAATTTATAAATTAAAAGTATATGATGGTAATTATAAATACGAACCTGTTAAATTTCGGAAAATATTGATTATATAAATATGGACTGCCGAAACAATAGATGAATGCAAGATATGTATAACTTCATATAACATTTTATTTATAATTCCTTTATAGTTTTATCAAAATGTTTAAGTTAGTTTGTAGTCTCCCGCCCGCTATGTAAATCAAAATCTAGCGATTAATTCGTAATGTCTTTAAATATCCATGAACGGATTATGTGAGCTTTTGTAAATTCGAATAGTGACTGTACATAACGGAATTGGCCACGGACAAAGCAATGAATTTTTCGCACGAAACAACGGAACTTTGAATTTTTTGTTACATTTCGTCTGGTAAATGCAATCATTAGATCATTGGCTATCCAAACCTATTTAATAATACCATAGTTCATTAACTCAAAGCATTAATTAGCTTCGCATCATGATTTGTTTCAGCAAAGAAAGGCAAAGGCGGCAAGGCCAATGAACAGAAATGGGAGTTGTAGATATTCTGTATCGTGTTGTATTTAAATGTACATAGTTGTTTTATTTATTCAATAAATTGTTTTAAGAACTAATACAGAAGTTTGTGTTTTTTGTAGATCCAAGTGGCATTGTGATGTCATGGCAACCAAACGTCACCTTGTAACATGGAACTCAACTGGTTTTTTATGTCATCAGAAATTTCATTGGCTTTATGACTTAGAGAAATTAACCTGACCAGGCTTTCTTAGAGTATAATATATTAGCATAATTTTGCTATACTTCATCGTTTCAATGCAAGAAAAGGGCCGATAATGTATGACTCGCTCATGAAATTGATATATTCAGCGCATAAAGGTCAAGGTCAGGGTCAGGTTAATTTGGTTGAACTATACATATTTTATAGTTTAGTTTGCTTCATCTTTGTTTGATCGAGTTCGCCAGTTATCGTCAGACTTTGCCAGGGGAATTTTCAAAATTCTTTACTATATTTTATCATTTGCACGAGCTTTTCTTTTGTACCTTCCCTGTGGACTGACATATTTGGCGAACTTTGATAAGACAAATGATTTAAGCGGGTACACATATTAGAAATAATTTCCTACAAACATAAGCACAAAACTAACATCAACATTACAAGATCAAGATAAAACAGCTATGTAAACAATGATAGTTTGGTGCTGTATATATTGACTTACACTTTGACATACATTACTTAATTTGCTTCTTACTATTAAGACAACACATTTGATAAAAAACCGGTTTAAACATGTGCACAGAGCAAAACTCAATTTGACAGATACCCGGTAAGAATGACAGGGTATACAACAACAACAACAACAACAACAGCAGCAGCAAATGTACCATATTGTCAATACATGTATTTCACAGGAAACAACAGCTCACATTAATTAATTGTCAAATGTTCCTACATTAAAACCAGAAGGAATGCAGCTTTCATACCTCCCACTGATTATATTCCATACTGCTTGCTTAGTGACCTGCGTAATGGCATTTACCACGCAGAATCTGAGCGTTTTGGGCCATGGAAAGTTACTTTATATGAATAGTACTGCACCGTAACCACATCTTATTTACAACTGACAACACATTGTTGTATCACCTCAAGGATTGACAACAAATTCTTACACTTACACAAAATATACCAAAAACATAGTTTACAAAACTTTATGACAATGACACCATTGACAATGGCTTTAAGATGCTTTACAGGGATATTGTCCGAGGACAACAAGAGAACAAACGTCACAGAAGGTTGCTTACATCATCGGACTGGGTCGATACTTAGCTAACATCAGACAGAACGTTGTTCATAAATAAACCATTGTTCTGTTTCAGGTGACAAGCCAGCTGATGGTACCTTCCAGGTTCCTTTAGGGGGTGATGAGCAACAACAGCAAGGACAAGGAATGGATATCAACAACCTTCTCGAAAACATGGATCTTGGAAATATGATGAAAGGTATACATCATTGTTTGTCAGAACATAAATCTCAGTCATTTTCAGTTGACAATTTAAGTGCTAAATACATGCATAGATCAAAGTATTAAAGTTAATTGCTTGTTAATTGCCTATTTACGATACATTGTAATCTCTCGGCACTCCCTTGAGCAACAACCTCTCTTCATCAACAGTATAAGTTTTTCCTGTTTGTAAAAAAATACTATCTGTTTTACCTCTCTGCAGCAACTATCTCTCAGATAAAGGATGTTGCTGTGGAAAGCTGCACTGTATTAGATCGATGGACAAGCAGAATATCTGCAATTCGGGATTTAAATAAACAAAACGACTTTTCATAAAAATTAGTTCTTTACAATTAACACATTGTATGTTTGATTTAGGTATGGACATTGAAGGTATGATGAAGAACATGGATATTGGTGGTATGATGAAGAACATGGACATGGGTGCCATGGGCGATATTATGAAGAATGTTGATATTGGCAGCATCATGCAGAACATGGACATGGGCGCCATGGGAGATATCATGAAGAATGTTGATATTGGTGGTATGATGAAGAACATGGATATTGGTGGTATGATGAAGAACATGGATATGGGCGCCATGGGCGATATAATGAAAAATGTTGATATTGGCAGCATTATGCAAAACATGGACATGGGCGCCATGGGCGACATTGTGAAGAATGTTGATATTGGCGGTATGATGAAGAACATGGATATTGGCGGTATGATGAAGAACATGGATATGGGCGCCATGGGAGACATGGTGAAGAATGTTGATATTGGCGGTATGATGAAGAACATGGATATTGGTGGTATGATGAAGAACATGGATATGGGCGCCATGGGCGACATTGTGAAGAATGTAGATATTGGCAGTATGATGAAGAACGTCGACATGGGTGCCATGGGAGACATGATGAAGAATGTAGATATTGGCGGTATGATGAAGAATATGGATATAGGTGCCATGAGTGATATCATGAAGAATGTCGATATTGGAGGTGTGATGAAGAATATGGATATGGGCGCTATTGGCGACATCATGAAGAACGTTGATATTGGCGGTTTGATGAAGAATATGGATATGGGCGCTATGGGAGACATCATGAAGAACGTTGATATCAACGGACTCCTTAAGAATGTGGATCTTGGACCTATGGGCGATATTGTAAAGAATATGGATATTGGATCTATGATGAAGAACATCGACATCGGTGCTATTTCTGGTAGGTTTTGTTACACACTAGTGCTTTCCAGCCAAGCTTATGATCGAATTATCAATGTGCATTTACCAAGACGATTATAATCGATTTCTAATATTTATAATTCAGAACTGCCCAAACGATTCGCGCTTTCTCGGTACAATCAGTATACTGTCTCAATATTATGTTGATTGCATTCTAGGTATGGTGAAGAACTTTGATCTTAAATCTATCATGGGTATGGTAACCAACTTCGACGTCGGTTCCATCATGGGCGGTCGTCCATTCAACCTTGATTCAGTTCTTGACTTGAAGGACCTCGCTTGGGAATACCTCGAGAATAAGGGAGTGCCAGGTAAGCGCATAGTTCTAGTTTGTCAGTGAATCTGTAACAGTTTCAGACACTGTTAGTGTCTGTGTTACTTTCAAATCCGTGTTTAATTGATATATTCAAAATAAATCTGCATTTTGATCAAATAAATCATGTAAGTAACAGTCTGATCCACATAAGATTTATCAAGAATTGTTATAAATGATAATGGTCGGACGCAACTTGTTGTTTAACATGATAAATGATTATGTTTTAAAAAATATGGGCTACCATGTATTTGTGGATATCGAAGTATCTGCGATGCTTAATACAGTTGTATAATAATAAAAATATTTATTTTCCTCTCAGTCGATGACCCAATGGAGTTCCTTAACTTCGTACACGAGAAGCTGAAGAGAATGCCCCTCCCACCAGGTGTCAACCCAACCAACATCCTCAACATGGTTCATGGACAGCTTGAAGCTATGGGATTCCCAGGTAAATACATGTGTTCATATGTAGTCGATTTTTAATTACAAGGTCCAAGTTTGCAACATTCTTGCATTTTGTAATACCGTTTCAGCGAAAGAGTAGCAATTTTTTTAAATGATTTTGATTAAATAATAACTATTAAACAAATTGAACAGAAAATACAACATACATGGAGCACAGCCACCAATAAAGCACAACAGTAATCGTTTCTTTTAGCGTTATCGTCAATATTGTATAAACTAAAATATGCATTACTGTGTGATGTTTGAATTATTGTCTGAAAGTACACCATTGTTTTCCATGGTTAATTTTAACATTATTCATCTTTCAGAGGACAAGGCTGAAATCAAGGATTGGCTGTTTGAACAAGCTGGTTTGTCTGGAATCAAGGACATCGAGGAACTTAGTAAGTTGTTTTTAATCATTTTAAGTTTTTGTGGCATAACTGGTTATTACAACAGAGTTTTAAGCAAAACTAGTCACTTAGGCAGAACATTTGCATCTACAGTCATTCACATTCTTACATCCGTATCATTGTGCCGCGAAATATAACTATATTATTGTCTACATTGCAAAAGAAAAACTTCCTACTCACTTAAAGAAATTGTCAGATATATTCCCATTTCTCAAATGTTCCTATTTCTCAGATATTCTCATTTCTCAAATGATATATGCTTGCCTAACCTATTGTTTGGATTCTTTGATGAATTTATTGACCATGTCAATTATCTTTTCTGAATAAGAAAACCGTGTCTTACACAACCATACGTACTTTTTGCAGAGAACCCAGAAATATTGGCTCAAGTCATGATGAAGAAAGCTTACAAGATGTTGGATATCAACGAGAATGAAGACCCACATGTAGTGAAGGACAGAATCATCGAACAATTGACCGAAGAAGCAAACAAACTTGGTGCCAGCGTATCTAAGGGTAAGTTACACTTTCTACATTAATTGCATCCATGATATATTATCAAACCAACTTGCCACTTTTATGTAGGAATGGCATGAATTTTACTACAACATTTTGTTACTATATGTACATACAATGCAAGTACATGTACATGTATTTTCGGTATTGTTTTATGCCCCTCCCTTCGTGTGCCTACTCCCTTTACTTGTGTAAAGGTTTGTCAATGAAGTTCTTATCTGTCAATGTGATGTTGCCATACCTGCTCTCCACCTTCCACTTCTACAAGATCGGCAATAATGTGTGTTAGAAGTCAGTATTCAAGTATTTCAAATGACTATTCATGTAGTTATGATATTTACAATCTTTCTATCCACAGATTCATCCCCTGAAGATGTTATGAAGCAGATGGACAAGGTTCTTACAGAACAACTCAACAGTCTGGTTGGAATCAAGGCCAACGCTTTCAAAGTAGGATCAATCCACAAGGCTGCCATGGAAAAATTGTCTGCTTTCGGTATCCCAGTCCGTAAGTATCTATGTTGTAATATTTACATTATTGATTCATCTGTGTCGCCCGAATATAGACCAAAGTACTGAGAAATGATACAGTTTATCTTGGTAACATAATCGTAATAAAAAAAAATTCCAAATGCAATTAACTGAACTTTTCAAAAGCTAATGGAAATTCCTATCATTCGAGTTTCGTTTTATGTATTTGCAATGCTCCTTGTAACACCCAGTTTTATTGCTCTTCATTGGGATGGAACGTAACGTCATTTACAACTATGTTTTTTTTTATTGCAGACGATTTTGGAGAGATGAAGGGTTACGTCATGAAGACAGTTATGAAGCAGCTGATGAAATCAGGTAAATTCGACACTCATCACAGCGAATTATAGAACTCCAACATGCAGTAGTCATAGAAACAAATGTGACGTCATAATATATTGTAGATTCATGCCAAATAATGTTGTTTTGTTTAATGAAAGTGCTATAAATATTTTTCGCTATTTCAAAGCAATAAGGATAAAAACATACGAAAATGGAATTGTGTTTAGTTAAAATCAACACTGTCCATAAGTGGATTGATTGAACTTTTATATGTACACACATTTCCTTGTAATTTGCCACTTCACTTTGTCCATTTATTTGTTAATTTTGTACATAATTATCTATAATTTATCAATTATTTATTAATAAAAAAAATGCGATTTCTGTATATCTGTATGTATATGCAAACGAAAATAATTTATGTAAATAAATGCTAAAATTTATTCGATTGTAAACTTCTTTTATTTTAAAGATAATGAAATTAACACAGAAGCGTAATTGTTTGGAAGTTTGTGTATGCATACAGATTTGAATTGCAGTTCTTTATCATTATATATTCATTTCTTTTTCATGCTATTTTCATGCATACGGCATATCATAAGCTTTCATGTGTTTCGTCTTGTGTGTCATTTTCATTATCTCTCTATCTTCCTTCCAACTTTACATCCAAACCCACAATTTCTATCTAATTAAAAAACACATATCGACTTCACCAATGACATACGATTTGCATTTGTTACCCGAGTTTCGATTGGTTACTATAGAAACACAGTACGTAGATCATGATTGATCGAACTAAACAGACATTTGTGTTCAAGGCGTGCAAAGAAAGAACTGTTGACAACGAATTCCTTTCTTAGCCAGACACTTGTTTGTGAATACAATTTTTAAAAAAACAATACAAGAACATAACATTGATCTTCATGCGGTACTACCAACACTTTAAGTATTGAAACATAATATTACATTTCCAAGACATAACCACAAATCGAAATTCATGTACAAGAACTTAGAGTTGTGTCATACCAATACACTCTCATTTAATAATTCCACTCTGTCTACAAGTTGATATTTCTAACACAGGGTAATATTTAAACAACGCTCCAAAGGTTGCAGTCATGACCTGTCTCGCAACTGTTCTGTCTCTCTCAACGAAATAGCACGGATGTCTGTCAATAAAAATGAATAAAGAAGTGGAAATGCCACAAAGGGCGCAGCTACCACTAAAGCGCAAGTAGATATAAAAATACATAAGGGAAACAAAAACAAACATTTATATGAACAGTTCACCAGCAAATCATAAAGTAAACAGCACTAATTGTTGGCTTTTCCAAAACACCAACGGCTTTAAACGTAGGCATTGCTCTTGTCAAACTTGCCACTTTCATCATTTTCATCATATCCATCAACTGACACATTACCTCTGTATTACTCGTATGTTTGATGATTTATGTATTTATTTATTCCTGACAGTTACACCAATGGTCATGAACTTCATCTTCCCCAAGCCACACCCAAGACCACCAATGCCCCAGATGATGCCACAATACCCACCAATGATGCGTAAGTATACCTTTGTCCTTCTCCCGATCCATTGTGTTATAGTACATTGTACTGAATTGTGTGAAATAGTTTAATTAAGTGTTAATAATTGTGTTAAGTTCACTCATGGTTTACTGCGTTACTTTAACACGTGTTATTTCTTGGAAAATTTAAGTATTTACTACAGTTATTTACCATATTCGTATAACTTAACCAAGCGGACATAATACATGCCACTTATATACAACTATTCAAGCACAGATAATAAGATACTCGTTTACTGGAAGTACATTTTTCTTATAAACCATTCCAGCCATCAACCTGGAAGTTGAAGTGAATGTTGAGCAACCAGAGCCCAGAATGATCCCAATGCCAATGGCCATGCCCAGATACCTCCATGGTAAGTAAATATTAGCAATCGTTTCCATAAATATCTACTCAATGACATTTATTCTGAAAGGCATAGTTGTCGAGGTGTAGGTCATCTGATTCCTTATCCGAAGGAGTTCGAGTCCCACCTTGGGCTAGACTGAGCCCTTAATTAGGCGCGGGTACTGGCTTGTAACACAGGAAGAAATCATCCAGGATGCTTAAATACATTGAAAACTTGTTTAATTAATGGTCTCCATGAAGTGATCTTTGAACCCGACTCTTCTATGACATGTTAATTGAAGCATGTTTAATGTTTGTACATGTGTTTCAAGTTTTATTACATGATTTCAATGTTACACATCCGATTGTTTATTCTAGGCGCTGAACCAGCCCTCCATCACCCAGAACTTGATGACATGACTGAGGAACAAATGTTCCATCACATCATGGCTGTACGACACGGTCTTATGACAGGAGAAATGCCAGAAGAGGTTCTCCAGGAAATGATTGAAGATCTCATGCAAGCGTAAGTTCACTTCTTTAGAACTTAATACAAGCGTTCAACTCGCTCTGATTGATTGATTGTTCTTAGTTTTTAGCGGATTGCATGCAAGTATTCCGTAGACTTTATTTGATTTGTTTTTTTTTAACAAACTCTGTGCAGCCCTTGAACTTGCATACATCTCTGTTATGCCGTTATTGTATTAATATAAAGTTCTTTACACGTCGATAATGGCATCTAGGTTGCCCTTTGAATGTATGAACATACAATGACACTATTGTATTCTACTTTGCAGTCGTTTGAGAATGCGTGTGCTGACCGTCAGGAACATGTTCCTCCAAGATCGTATTGCAGCCATGGAACACGAGCAAATGATGCATGAGCAAATGATGCAAGAGCGCATGCGCAGACCAGAACCAATGAGACCACGTCAACATGGCAGACAACATAGACGCCCAGCTCGCAAGCCAGAGAGCCCACTCCTCAAGGCTCTTCTTAAACCAAGAGTTCTTTAAATTACTTGGACGAAATCACAGTCATGGGCACAGCTAGCCAGTTTTCAATATTTGACACAAATCTTTGTTATTAGTTTGTTTTGAAAGTGAATGCGGAATGTACAGTAAAGCAATGGATAAAGGACAATTGCCTTCATCATGTAGGACTTGTCATTGAATATAAATGTGTATATTGCTTATTTTACATTATAATTTATTAGATGGGAAAATTGAAGGTTTTTCAAACTATAGTTTATTTCTAGTCTTCTTTGCTTTCTTGTGTTGCATTTGTTTTTCTTTCGTTGTTTTCGTTAATTTTTGTTCTTAGCTTGGGAATAATCTGTCTCGTGTGTACATCTTTAGTTATATTTAAATGCAATCAAGTGTACTAGTTTGTCTTCTGTGTAAGACTCTAGCTTATCATGCAGGTCGTAGATAACGCTTATGATTCCAATAAAAGTCAGTGAATGAGAAACAATTCTTTGTTTTCAATAAAATTGTCATTTGGCAATGCCATGAAGGGACACAAATAAAATGTTAATGGTGTTAATAGGTGAATATATAAACTACACCACATTTCAGTTTATCACATCTTTTTATTTCAGTACAAAGGTTTACATGTTCAATCGTTAGACCAAGCTTTATAAAATTAGAAAAAAGAAGAGATACTCAAAAAGCTGACATTTACAAACAAACAAACAAACAAACAAACAAACAAACACAAACATTCACAAATATCTTAACTATACTCACATATTGACCGAGTGTTTAAAATATTAATCAGTAACTTGTTAGACTGATCTAATTAAGAAATACCAATACATATTATGAACAGATTGAACATAACAGAACCAATATAGATAGTACTAGATTTAGGCTATAAAATCAAATCTTCAATATGTCACAAATTTTTCATAAAAATATCCAATTTCATGTGACAACTGATAAAGGTTCAGATTATAAAACTTCCTATAACTAATATAACTGACCAAATGCAAGAGACAATGTAGTCAGAAATGATCGATTTTCAAAAAATTAATAAAATAAACATTGTTCCATATACATGCACGAAGTCACCATGCGAGTGTTTGAGACGCAAGCAACATACATACACTGAAGTAAAAAGGTAAACGATACTGAACACCGAAGTCTGGTCTTAAACAGAATTCACATTAAAGATGATAATTACCCTGGTTTGTGAACAATACATCAAATACACATATTAAACATGTGCTGTGTCACTGTGCAAAATGTGTGGCATTATCACCAGTGTTACGAAATCTTCAGTTTGCTACATCATTAACCAAAAATCTAAACAATTTGTTCAAGGACTAAATGTACTATTTTACAAAATAGTTTTAATTCCGAAGTGAAAGCGGAGGTTGATTATTCTGTAAAATCACTTAACAACAAGTATTGGTATGACTTTTGCATGAAGAATAAGATTATATTTATTGAGATTTACTAAAGTCAACATATAAATACATGATACAAAATATCATTACATATTGTGGACAATGGAATTTCATCCACGTTGCAAAAGAGTGTTACAATCACTAGTAAAAAATGTATTATCAAAATAAGAGTGGACAAAATACATTACAGAAGTTTTGATGTGTTATCAGCATCAAAAAACATCACGTTTAGGGACGCTTGATTCAGATAAATTCCAGTAAAAAAGTTTTTTTAACAACTATTTGTTCACACAACGTAAGATTGACAGACACAGTAACTACACACATCAATTTCCAATCTGTACAGAAGCAAAAGTATCCCACAGGCATAACATTAGCAACAATCCGGGTAATTGTAGCAAGGAATCAAGTAACAACAGCTGTGTGAGTGATACAGCACAGCAGGCTACATCCTGACAAACAATTACAGTGCAATCATGGTTAAATCATCAAAACTTTCAGGCTCAAGTCTTGAGTTATGTCACCTGAATACAGATCAAATGAGGTTGGACTTAGATCAAACTGATCTGACACTATTGTGACAAGTGGGGATACAAAATGAATGAAATTCTAAAAATATCACTTCCCAGGATGTTTGAAATTGCAACAATGCCATAATGATATCAGAAGTTTTATTATTCACACATGATTTCTGAACACAAAAATACATCTTCTACACAGAATTTGGTTTTTTAGCCAACAATCATATCAGTACATGCTCTATTGCATTTACAAGGACAGGCAAAATCCCACACAACATGTACCATGATCAAATCATCAGCTGATTTACAGACATAATTTCAAATCAAACTTCAACTCAAACAATTATACATCAATTAAAAAACACTAACCTATCTAGACCAGCATGGATATAGCTTTCACTGGGACAATTTGCAATCGGTATATTACACGGCATCCAATCCTGGTTTGTTTGTCTCCTAATTTACTCCCTAGCAACTACAAAATCTTACATAGCAACAAAATATGTCTTCCAAGCATTGTTCCACAGGCCAGTGTCTCAAATAGGACAACTGTTTGCATTAGGTAAGATATTGTCACATGGATGCCATGTACTAGAGACTGACGAGACGGAAGATGTATACAAAATGCACCAAGTATATGTACACTATATACAACAAAACACTATCATAAATGTAAACCACCTAAATATTGAAGTTTTTTGTGTAAGAATTCTGTGACTTCTACAAATGACTGTTGATAACTCATTTCTAAACTCTTCCACATTTCCTTTTCCATCTCGGCATAGTCCTACAAAGTATATAATAATCGATTTGAACAAAAAACTAAACATCTGAAAACTTGATAATCTTTGGGACCACAACAGTGTCAATTTCCAAAAGTAATTGGCCGTTACTCTGTCAAAATTTTCAAACCTCATCAAAGCACCAATATGCCTAATTGGGCAACATATGGTTGCTTCAGGTACAGTTTAGTCAAAATCCAATGAGCGGCTAGGGAGATGAAGCGAAATAGACGAAAATTCAACAGACCAACAGACACAGTGACTACTATATACCCACTAGACTTCGTTTTGTGGGTGTATAATTACTGGACAAATAAGAGGGGAAAGTGAATGTCACACAATGTCTACAGAACAGTACTTACACTATTTTCTTCAAATGGTTTAGTTAAGTTCATACTGGAGAGATCAAGAGATAGAAATACTGGGTCGAGTTCTGATGCTGTTTTATGAATCTCCTGGCACACTGCTTCCGTATCTTTCACCAAGGTGTTGTAGTTCTCAAATGTACAAGGCTGCAACATAAACAGAGTAACAGATGCAGCACTAGTCACATGGTTCATACAGAACTTCCCCAAAACAATCAAGTACTTTTCCCCCATTTTTGGTATAGAGAAGAAGGGATCCAGTGTTTCAAGTTCATCTCCCTGAGATGACCATCACTGCAGCGCGGATAAAATTTTGTATAAAAAGATGCATGGACATTTTTAACACTTAATGCCCCATAGCAGTTCTTTGAATGGCCGGGGCTTAAAATAGTGAGATTAATCATTTGTACTCATCATTTTGAAAGTTTTCACACAAGGAATAACATATTTTGTACAGGTAACACTTGAAACACCAAGTTAACACAGTGCAATAAAAGTAATACAACTAAGCAGTAATAAGGACTTACAATTGGCAAGATGTTGTCTTTTTTCTTCTTATTTCTCCGTGATAACACTGTCTTCACAGGTTTCAACATTCTGTAACATACTCCAAACAGTACACATAGATGGGAAACTGCCTGAAAGATACAGAAAAAATGCATGTCAATAATCTTTCTTTGGTTTATTTTAGCTACAAAGAGAGTACACATTTGCAAGACGCTTAACACAAATATTTACGACATTTAAATAACAAAGTAACAGACAGAAATAGATTTGTTATTCCAGATCAGTGTTTCACTTTGCTACAAACCACGGTACAATGCGTACTCACAATGTCAACACAAATATCAAGACCACATCAAATGCAAGAGGATTCATACTTTACGCATAAAGTTACTACATATAAGATCTACACTCAATTTGTGTCACTTAACTGAACATTAACTTTATATCTTCTAGACACAAGCATGTACCTGGGATCTTATTCACAAACATAAGACTGAAGCTCAGACATAAACTTTCATAAAACTTGGCTAAAGTGTATACTGGGTAATAACAATTATTTAGATCAAATTTCATTTGTTTATGTTCAATGAAAACAAAAAGGCTGGTCAATATAACTGTAGTGAATTCAAAGTCTAAGTAGGAGATTCAGCCTCATTATGTTCGTGAATAAGGTTTCAGGTGTTATGCAAGTATAAATGGTCCAGTAACTAGACATATCAAATTCATCTTACCTCAGACAACAAAACCATATTTTCTATAATATCTGGATTGATGGATTTCTTGTCATTATCTTCACAAATCAAACAAACTTTATTTTTGTCCAATAACTCTGAAATCATACAAAACTCCCTCATCAATAAGTAATCTCTACTTAACAAGCATTTATCTCATGTATGTTAAATTTATTATTACATTTTATTACATTACAAATATCATCTTACAAATCTGATATTCATTTTTATGTTTTTTATGTGATTATGTGAATGTTTGCTTTTAAGTCACACTATTATGGTCTTAATTAAATATTTATGATAACAGTTTGGCTACACGATAGCCTTATAATATATTGTATACATTTTGTATATTTTTATGTACAATGCATATGCTTATATGGACTCTTATACTTCTTATTTGAATGGCTTGTCCCTCCTCAATGTATAGTAATGCTTGTACAAAGATGAGACTTTAATAAATTAATAAATAAATACATGTTTTTGAGAGCACTACATGAACAGCAAACCATCTGATATTACACCAAAATATTCAAATTTCAATTAAACTAAATACATCATTTGTTTATAAAATGAGAAATAATAGTGACCAAAATTTAAAAAGCTTAAAAAGATGCCTGCTCTTGTTTTATAATCCAACATCTGGCTCAATTTCAACAGGAAATAAGTAGATAAATAATTACCTTTCAGTAGCTTTGGTATACTGGTTTTAAGTCTTTCTTCTTTGGCACTATCTATTTTATCTGAAAACAGGAATATACAAATCAAAATGCTGCGATATTTGTGATTAAGTCAACTCTCCATATAACGATCTTGCTGAAGTCAAGTTTTCTATTATCTCTTCGTAGATTCAAACTTTTTTCAAGTTTTCTAATTGACCTCCCACAGAATTTTCAAATTCATGGCGTGAAGTTTCTCACAATGTCTCAATCCTTTATGACGTACCAATCATCAATGCGGTACCTTAACTTCATAGTTGATCATGGAATAAGACTACCTCCCAGGTCTGGCAATTCTAAAACAATTTTCTTCCATAACTCATACATTAAAGCAATAAAACATGATTTACCTATATCAATATCTTGTAGACTGTGGACATAGCTGACATTATCCAACATCTCAAGGAATACAGCATAGTATTTGCCTCGTAGAAAGGATGACATTCTAGTTCTGAAAGGTCCCTGAACTGGATACTGCAAATATGCAAAGAGTTTGTAAAGTACACAGAGAACTATCTTACTTTTAATTATAGTCAAATTCTGAACCTTGTGAAATCAGACTTGTCTCTTGAGAGACTTAACAGCTAAATGTACTCTGACAAGTGTATCAACTCAAGTGCCAAAAAGAGTAGTAAAAAAGTATCCAAAAAAACAATAAGCAACAATTGAAATATCGATATAAAAAGTGAAGTGTTATTATAGTGTCACCCCTATTTAAAGGGCCAGCCATTTCTGACTTATACGACATCTACATTCCGAGTACATTTACTTCCAGATTCCTACCCTTTACTGCCAGGCACCAGGCAGGTAGTAGCACGGTAACCATTATTTAACTAGATGGTAGTTCATCACCCAGCCATATCAAAATCAACCCCTACCGGGATTCGAACCTTCAACCTCCCGCTTCAAAGGCGGATGCTTTAACCACTCGGATATACGGTGGATATACAAGCAAACAACCATCATCCCCATTATAAGGGTACAATGATATTTACTGGCACACAGGCAAATGGGAAAATAAACAAATTGACAGATGCCACTTCTTGTTTTACTGACATTGCTCATCTTGTAACACATAAAATAGAGACCAACATTCGAGACCACACAGTACTTCAAATATTTGTTTCTGCTAATATCACAATTTTTTATTTCCATGTAAATATTAAAGAGACATTTAGATGCAGGAAGAGACTCAGGATAAAACTGTAATGTGTATGTTGATGTTAAGTTATTGTGTTTGATTATTACCTTATACTCCTGAGTAAAACATTCCTGACAACTTTCTAAATGTTGACTAAGTTTTGTCTGTAAGTCATGTAGTACATCGTGAATTGGTTTTTTCCCGTCGTTAGATAAACCATTGGTTGTATGGTGATCATGATCGATTTCTCGTCCCAGCATCACGGAGGCGGCCAGAATACGTAATGTTAGATTCCGAACCTTCAACCAAGCTATCTGTTCACAAAATTAGAAATCATTCTTGATGGATATTTTTACATATTAGCAGTAAAGTAACTTCTAAAAGAGAGGAGAGAACAAGTTGCTACAGGGAACGCCACATACATAAGACAGTACCTCCCCACACAGACCTCCGGGAAAACAACAATCCATAAAACATAAGGCATACATGTGCGGAGGTTAAAGGGTTCATACGTTAGGGAACAGAACCGTATATGGGGATAGGAAATGACTACCATTCGTTACATCTTAATTGAAATAAAGGGAACATAAATCAATAAGAGTTATACCATATTTAACTTATAGACAGACAAAACTGTATTTGTCATGAAACAAGAAGAGTTTAAAATGTCAACAGCACCATCAATGTGAGCTGAAATACTTCAAAATTGTCTTCTATCACAATGTCATCGGTCAATGCACTTGGCAAATCTTGAAAGGAAAGTTTTATAACTTTCACACAAACCTCTTCCCTGAATGAATGCTGTTTAGCTTTTTCCATGTCACATACAGACGTTGGATCCCAACTCAAAATCACAGAAAAATTCCTATTATCACACAGTTCATCAAAATCAGTTTTATCTGAAAGTTAATAAATCGGTTATATCTAAAAGTTAGGAAAAATCAGTTTTATCGGCAAATCAAGTCGGGTTTTCAAAAAATAATGGCAAGTAGTAACATAAAATCCCCAAAGTAGTAACATAGAAACACTACACATTCAAGTAGATTTCTGTTCTCTCATATACAAATTAATTTGTCAAATTATGAAGTTTATAACCATTTTTAAGCTAGCAATTAACCTATAAACAAAGGAGAATTATTCTATCATCAGCATTGTTAATGCACAGAGGTGATTCTATGAATCATAACATAATTCAACACTATTACACCCAAATGTTGTTCTAATCAAGCAATTGGAAATACAATTTCGAAACTCAAAATACTGAGTACATGCAACAACACAGCATGAGTGTGCATACATTGTCCCAACATATAGTGTATGTTTATGAATTGTCCCAAAATATAATGTATGTTTATGAATTGTCCCAACATATTATGTATGTTTATGAATTGTCCCAACATATAATGTATGTTTATGAATAAGTATGATAAAAACTATCGTATAATAAAGAAATGTTCAGATAGACCTACCTTTAGCTGGATCTATTTCCATATACATAACCATCTGTTCTGTACTAACATGGCTGCAAGAAAAAATATCATCAGTAGACAAATAGAATGCACTGTGAATATCCAAGATTATTTAAAGTGTACAACTTCTGGGGCCTTTTTCACAAACATTTTATGACCGAAACTCAAGACTTTAAGACTTTAAATTTGCAAAAGTTATATTGACAAGCCTTACATTTTCATTCTATGTGAATGAATACAATTGTGTCTGAGGGATTGTTATAACACACTCTTGCACTTTTGCACTTTTTTATTTTTTTGTGACAAATTTGTAGATGCAAAACGAAATTGGACATTTTGAAGTTTCAGTCCCATTATGTTGATGAATAAAGCCCCTGAACAACCTATAACTGATAAAGCATATTTTTGAGGACCCCGAGTAAGGAAGTTTATGGGGCTACGTATATAGTTGAAATTTGGATGATGATAAAAAGTGGTAAACACAAAATAAATTATGTGTCTGAAGGACATGGATGCTCCAACTACAGACTTTTCAAGCATTATTGATTGGAAACCAATTATTTAAGTTGAAAAAGGGCAATAACTCCTCCAGAAATTGGTGGATTGTAACCGCAATTGAGCTTGGCATGTATTCTGTTATGCTAGCCTGTGTGCCCAATTGAATCCATTTACCTGTTTGTCTCTAACACGAGATCAAGTAACATTCTCTCAGCTGTAGCGTTAGCATACTGTAGTGAATGCTGTAATCTATCTCGAAATCTCACAAACTCATCAATCTGAAACAAACAAATCACAGACTCATCAACCACATATTACACTGTATTAAATTAGTAACTCACTTTTATCTTAATCAGCACATTTTGTCTGATGCAGAAATACAATCAAACCATCAAATTTTTAAATTAACAATCTTACATTAATTGGGAAATAAGTCAACTTATAATAATCACTCTGAATGGCTGCTTTGAAAATAAGAGATTTCCACTCTCTTTTTATGTTATATTTGTGTCAAATGTAGTTGACATGGAATAGTGCATAATGCTTGTATACAGAAATAAATTCTATCTATTCAGTGTTTCCACACAATATACTTTCTTCAGACTCACAGTTTACACACACCATACTAAATAAAAACCATGTGATTTTTGTTTTACGTAGAATAATGAAATCAAGAGTGGTGCTAATACACACTCTTACCAGAAGTCACACCCAATTCAGGAACTGTGAAGAGTGCAGAAGGACATGACTGGATCTGGGGTCAAGCACAATATGTCTAGACCACCAACTATAACCAATAAATGTCTTCAAACCAAAGTATAAAGACAATACTAAATATTCATATGTTTACCTTACTATGCGAGGTATACCCATTCCTGGGAAGAAATTGTGTGTGTAATTACTGATGTAATTCATTACTATAATACCCACCTTGGTGAATGATCCAAATTTATATGATGCTATCAAATACTCTGCAGTCTGTAACAAACACAAACATAATATATGTAGGTATTCAAAATTGTGTAGACAAATTCAATGAGTATACGCATACTATAAAAGTCAGGGTACACATTGCATCATCTCTGTCCAGGCAACAATCATTTGAAAAGTATCATGCTTAAATATTATCTACACACTTCATAAAAATGTAACACTTGAACAGTAGATCAAGAAAACATAGGTCCACTTAAGTGGATTGTTAATGACATAAACGATTAAATTTCAAGTAGTAAGAATACATATTAACAGTATGAACATATCTTACAAATGCTTTGTAACTGGAATGTACTCAGAAATATGCTGATACCAAACTTTATCAATATAGATGAGCAGTTCCACGACAAAACTTATATTAGTGACGAAACTATCAATTTCAGGTTTTACATTTTCTAACAGATATATTTTTCTAGTTTTAGTTAATACCAAACATATTAAAATCCGATGTCTACTTTTCTGTTAATAGCGATTGAAATATTAAGTACGCTATAAAATGATGTTTCATCAAAAAGGTTTTACTCAAATGTATATTACCTCTTAAAAATGTTCTGCTTTTTTAAATGGACACAACACCATATCAACATGTTTATTTTATTCTATAAACCAAAATTCAGCAACCAAAGACACCTCAGAGAAAGCACTTAGCTTGTGATATCAACATTTACCTTGGGAAATACTTGACATCATAACCAACGTCACTAATACAGGTTTTATCATGGAACCGTCCACGCAAGTTGTCATGATTATTCCATATTCCTTATAGAACATAAATGAAGAATAACAAAGAATAAAGCTACTAACCTCTTTATGATTGACAGTAAAGAAACGCAGCATAGTTCCATACATTGCACAAGCTGAACCAAAATGACCTAATCTGCCAACATGGTTAGACACTATATGTCTGAAATCATTGTAAACAATTTATCCAAAGGCCACTTTATATTCACTCTTGATCATATATATTTCTGGTAACTGGTTGTGCCACGTAAAAATTTATATATTTCTATAAGCTGGTATTTCAGAGACAGAATGCCTGTGAGTTGCTCTATCGTTTTTTTTAAAAATATTTCAGAAGTAAATAAGTGAGATCATCTGATAAAGTTCATTCAGAAAGGTAAATACAACTTTATTTTGGTCTGGAAGAGCAAACTGTCACACTCTATGAAACACTTCAAGCAAACTATAAATCAGACAAAATGATTAAACATTCCTTCTTTATTTGTTTACATCATGAACTATTCACTGCAAAGTCAACACACAAAATGACAGCATCAAACAAAGGTTGTATTTAAGTTATTTCTGGAATCTTTAAGAACTACTGTAATGCTTTAAGATACACATCAATTTCGTTCTTCGATGATTTACGTATCTCACCCGTAATTCAGTGTTAAATAGGTATTTTCTTTACAAAGTAATATTGAAGACTCGGTAAGAAGGTTTTGAGTGTACTATCCAGAACTGATTCTTACCCTAGAGTATCATTCATGATATGTTTGATTTCCATTCCATCATACAAGGCTGGACATGGTCCAAATGCTCCTGAAATACACAAATATCAAATGGCTTAACATTTGTAGCAATGGACCCCAACCAATGCATATTAAAGTATAGGTTATAGCTCATACATTGGAATTATAATTTATAAGCAAATTAAGAGCAAGGGAGCGTCAGCGACCTCAGCACTTAATTTGTTTATAATTCTAATATGCGATTATAACCGGCTTATAGTTTACAGTCATATTGATCACTTACCAGATTTACTTAATGAAATCACTTAATAGATATATTGTGCGAAATGCCATAATAAATGGATAAGCTGGCCAAATATTTGAAAAATTCTGGATGCTCATTGGATGTAAGAGGTGGAGTGAACTATAAACAATATCAGAGATAATTTACACCTTTTTTTTAATACAGTAGATATGTCAACTTACCCATGGTGCAATAAAGTCGTATAAGTAATAACTTCATCTGGAAACTGGATGGACTGTCCTTCATTCCTAATTCCAGTAAAACTATCATCTGCCAAACTAAACTTTTTTCACCTGCAAATATAAAGCAATTTGTAAGAAGCCATGAAAGGAATCTTACACTCGGTCAAGGATGCACAAACAATTCTTTTTGCAAATGATAAATCAAGTAATTTTCAAATATTACAGATCCCAGTTTGACAAATAGAGCCAACCTTGACTCCAAACTGGATTTTCTTTCTTTCTCTGCTCACCTAAAACATTTTACTTTATACTAAACATGTCTGGCAATAAGACACACTGGGTGAGTTCTGATAGATTAACACAGTCACATCAACATACACCATCTTCAAGCACAACTTTAGCATCCTACTTAAGGTATAACAACAAATACATCTTATGAGGGTAGCATTTCTGATACAAATGGTTTTTGCAATCTAATAACGTAAAATCATACATGACTGGGAGCTCTAATATGAACATCATTGTCTGTATTGTATAGTTCAAATAAAAATCCATTAATCCTGAATTTGATACACAAAAGAAAACAGAAAACTTCTAAAATGTTGATTTGGGATTAATACAATATGAATTCCTTTGTATAAAATGATTAAATGATAATCTAATCATTCACTCAATGTACAGATGATTCATACACCTGAAAGACTCACCATGGTTCTGCCAGACATCTAACAACAAAGCAATGGCAAGAAGTAAATAACTATCACAGTACTGCAAATCTGTTGTTAACAATTCTTTTCCTGAAACAACAAATATACCTATATCAATCAACAAACAACGGATTTTAGCAAGTACAGCATCATATGACCAGTGAAATCTGCGTCCTCCACAATGGCAACCTCTACCAGTGTGCAATATCCTTTCACTACAATATATCATAAACTAGTAGATTGCAAGTTTATGATGAAGTACAATAATCATGTACCTTTATAGTAGCACCACAGCAAAGCTTATTGATATAGCAATAAAGCCAATTTATTTTGCAACAAACATGTTATTTCATTTACTATGAAATGATATAGGGACAATTCTGTCCAGAGTTGAATAGAATCAGGACTAATACAAACTTCCTCTTACTTTCCATACCTAAACACAGATTACAAATTTCCTAATCTCATAAAATAATGGTTTTACATAAGCCTTATCTTAGAGTCACAACTGATAAATTTCTTTTTAGACTGCTCTCCTGATTACCAACAATTATATATGCAACAAATACTGAACAGAAAAAGAAGGGAAGAGTAATGCCCCTTTGCTGCATTCGTGACAATAAGTACATTACATTTCATATCATAAATGACTTCACATACATATAATATCATCCATGCAGTGTATTCAAGTTTTCTTGTGAAATAAAAAATGATGAGATATCAGTTGTATTTCAGTGAATGCCAATTATATTATGAATGGAAATTTTAATATTTATTAATAAAATGTTTAGTTGCAATTTATGACATAAATAAAATATGACATTTGTGTTCATGAATTATTGAATTTAACTACATTTCAGAAAACTAGTTCAATCTAGTTAAATACATATGTTTATTTTGAACATGGACCATTATGGTCTATTTAAAGTGTATTGTAAATAATTATGTTGTGAAATAAAACATCTTCTTCATATGACCACTCATCTAATATCACATATGCATCTATGAAACTCAATATACAAATGTACCTACCAAATTGTAAACCGTTTTTATGGCGATCTACGAGTTCTCGTGCTAATTCTATTTTTTCTTCTTTGGTAAGATTTAAATGAGAACCTAGACATCTACGTAGCTGTATACAGGTTATATGTCTCTGCATTTGTTTTACCTGTAAGTCAGTAAAACATGATTAATGTACATGTATTGTGTAAATCGTGATTCTAAATATGAGTTAATGTTACATTTATTTGCTATCACCTTAACCTGACCAAATGTTCAACATTTTATAATCTTAGTTTAGACTCATCTATATCACACTGATTGTGATACAAGTTCTTACAACTAACTCCTTGGTTAGTAACTAGTACTCGCTCTGAATTCAGGGATTTTTAGGGCTGTCATTGATACAATTGATATCTATACATATCAAAAACATTTCTGTCAATTGATATTCGAAACATGCTTATAAATATCAATATTTTGGTAGGAAAATACAGAAGAATGGTTACAGTCTAAAAATGTGCCAAAATAGTGCAATATCACTCTTTTAGTCGGCCGTTTGTTAAACAGTGCTCTAGTAGATCTGGTATAATCCTGAGCCTCACTCTGTAGTCGGCCGTTTGTTAAACAGTGCTCTAGTAGATCTGTTATAATCCTGAGCCCTGACCTTACGTAGCAATAAAATAAGAATGTCTTGAATACAATGTATTCAGTATAAATAAAAGCATAACAATTCTTACATTTTCCACATGTATTATAGAACCATCCTTTCCTCTATATTGGTTTTTACTTTGGACAAATTCAGCAAGCTGAAATACAACAACACACAAATACAAATAGTGTTAGTCACATGTTACATTTGTCACTACAATCGTCACCAGCCAATCTTGATTTTTTGACAGTATTGAATATAAAACAACATTGACTAGTCCACTATAGGTCATAATTATGTGGCTTCACTTAAAAAAATGAAGCTTGCCAACAATGCTATTTTTTGTAACTAAAAATATCACAAAATACGAAAATACATTCAAGTAAAACTAGATTTATGTAGCTGGAAGATTAACTGTAGTCCAATGAATGAAAATAACAGCAAGCGTTCCATCAAGGAAGACTTTCAAGTGACTAAAAGTGACTGAGTTGACTTATAAGGATAAAAAGTCTCAGGACCGGGAGTTTACTGGTTTGAAATTCACTGATACAAGTCCCACGCCTTCAAAGCAAAACGCAACTTTATTTTTCATACCGCAGAGTCACAAGTGATTCTAATAGCTTTTAAATGGTTGCGTCATAACTAAGCTTTCATACCCGAGCATCATTACAAAGGTAATAAAGTGATAACAACATACCTTAGCTTGTTCCTCTGTATTTAATACTTCTAGATAAGCTCTTAGATCACTAAAACAACAAAATTTGTCACCAAACTGTATATAGTAGTTCTCTAATAACTCTACTGGGTCACCTGAAGGAAAAATGGCGTAACAGTTACTTTAGCGTGAAACATTTCACTACATTTCTTCACAATAAACATAATAATCATTTTCTTGCAACTATTATTAAAGTGAATAAGCCTGTATATTAGATGTCAAATATGTGCACTGAAATTGAAAATGATCATGTTTAAAATACCATTAATGAAAGAAATATGGATGGAATAGTTT
The DNA here is from genome assembly GCA_032209605.1 of Mactromeris polynyma. Lineage (NCBI taxonomy): Eukaryota > Metazoa > Mollusca > Bivalvia > Venerida > Mactridae > Mactromeris > Mactromeris polynyma. The sequence continues at coordinate 6,316,466 of JASFXZ010000021.1, read as the reverse complement.
GGCTTTGTAAGATTTATCAACATTTATAAACAGATAAAAACAGTAGTTGTCTGTCCACGGACCATATAGACAAAGAAGGGTTACTGGTGTGTGAAACATAAACACATAACTTTAGATGTAAACAAACTGAGTATTTCGTGCCCATGTAAACAAAGAACAAACAATAAATTAGTGCAATATTGAACAATCCGTACATCTTTTGAGATTTAAGTAATTCAGTTTTTTTCCTTAGGAAGTATTTAATTAAGAATATACTATAAAATTACGGTTAAGAATAACTATGGTGATTTTATTGAGATGCCATTCTTTGGATTAAATATGTTCAAACTCGTTTTCCAACTAAGATGTATTCATGTCATAAAAAAGCCTCTTCAATAACATTCCATCCACATAAAGAATGATAGAATTTATCAGCTTGTAACAAGTATCATAAAATCTATATATCGGAAAATAAAAAAGCGATAAAATAGCAAGAGTGGCCATGGCAATTCCACACAAATGCTTGAAGATAAATTTGTCATACCATAAATACGACATGTATCACTAGTGGAAGTCTGTGCTTGCTTAATTAGTTCTAAATGAGCCAAGTATGGGCCCCGATCTGAACGTGATCCTTCAGTCTTCAGCTGACATTCTTTTATAAATGACAGCGCCTTCTCTGCACTGTTGTCCACTACCTCATCACTAAAATCAAACCCAAATTATCATCAGATTTAAATACTGTTTAGCATGAACATTATGAAGTTTACTGATGACCAGATGCTGTTTTTATGCTAAAGTATAATATGTTTCCTTCATACTGCTTATTTGACCTTGAACTCACTTTATGACCTTGACCAGACATTGCCAAGTTGCATTAGGCACATCATTACATTATAGTAATATGGTCAACATTTGTTCCATGTTGTGCAGGAGACAATATAACATTTGGGATATCATACTAGCAAGAATACACAACTCAATGTAAATAATTTTGGAAAGGAAATAAATAACATAAGTATCATACAATTGTTTTTCATATTTTTATGTTACAATTTTAGTATTAAAAGTGAATACCTATCAGGCTGTGGTTGCCATTTCTCCTCTTCCAGTTTTAATGTAGACATGATGTATTCCTTCCACCAAAACATGTGATCTGAACTGCAAGATACAAATTTTACAAATTACTCATTGAACAGTCTTCTTTATAACATTTAAAACATTTTTATGACACTAGCAAGAAAATAAAGTACAAGACACAGTGTTTTTCACATCCTTTTAAGACGGCATAATGGTCGAGGAGGAGTAGAGGACCAACTGATCCAAAGGTCGCATGTCTAAATCCTGCCTTCAACTCGAGCCTTGTCAGCGAACTTCACAATCCCTGATTTAGGCATTAGTACTAGTCTGCAAACCAGGAAGCAGTAATTAAGAGGTATTAATGTAAGTTGTATGAACCAGTTTCACAACTGATGCAATTAAGAACGTTTTTGAACCATAACAATCATACCATTGAACTTAACTCAAGTCATGCTGTAAAAAGTTCGTAATAATTACAATTTTAAAGTGTAATTTTAAGGCACATATTTGACATGTAAGTTATAAGTTGATTACATGCAAATGATTTGATCATGCAATATATACATTTTTTAAGTTTTAGATCAAAGATGCAGAGGTAGCGTAGTGGTCCAGGGGTTGAGCGCCTGACTCCTGATCCAAAGATTGCAAATTCAAGCCCTGCATTGAGTGGGGTTTGATCAAGGACATCACAATCCCTGAATTCCATGCGAATACTGCTTACTTTGGCAGCAGTGATCATGCGCGATTAGTATAAGTTGCAAAACTTGGTTAAACAATCTATGCAAATGAATAAGTTTAAATTAAAGATGAAATAGAAGTCTATTCATACAATCCATATTCGTAAATTTCATCAATAGATGGAAAAATCAAGACATTTTAATTTTTACCATGATTACTACTTAGTACTAGTATAATTGATTTATTGATTGATTACATACTTGTCACAAAGTAACTTTCTGTAAGCAACATTAGTATCCTTCCATCTACCCAACTTTGTATACAATTCTGTTGATTTTGTCTCCTTGAAGTTCAGCTCACTGACCAGTTTCTCTGTAATGTATTAATATAAATTAAACAACATTGCAAAAAAACAGTATCAACATTTCACAAAACTTACAATATCAGCATTTTATCCGATTGCCTTAAACACCATGACACTGGAATATAATGAAATTTGGGACAATCGGTCAATTTTAAATTTCATTACGCATGCAAGTGCATGACACACATATGATGAAGGCTACAGGGTTCTAGAAACTCGCAAAAGATCATCCATATTTTATTAGTTACAATAACATACATCATATAGTCAGAACAACTTTTGAGATAACACTTTTGAAGACCAAAATGGAAATAAGAGATTTCCTATCTTTTTGTGTGTAAACCTTAATGTATAATATAGTTGACGTGGAACAGTATAGCATGCATATATCATGTATGTCGCTATTTACTGCCATGTTTTTAATTTTTTTATATAGAAATCTATCTATCTCTAAAAAATATTCAAGTAGTCAAAAACTACATTTCATCTATCAGTAAGTGGACCTAAATAGTTACACAACATGTTATATACCCAAATGTTCAGAGATTACCAGACTAGCCGCATAAATTGCAACTTTTCAAAGTGGGTCATGAAATCCAAGATGGCCACAATTTTTGGAAAAAGGATTCAGATTTAAAGTAAAGAATCGGTATTTTTTATTGAGCGATTGTCAGGCACATGTATACAATCATGTACGACATTTCATTGTATACCTGACAAGGGTCCTTCAAGTACTTGTATAGCATCTTCCCATTTCTCCATCAACTCGAGAATAATCAAATACATCTGCACTTCTGTAATCATAAAATATATATCACATTACATCGAAGTTCAGTAGGCTTCATTTAAACCCTGGAGTTTCCAAAAAGGCACATTTTAACCCTAAAGATTCTGGTTGAAGTGTAATTTTTTCTCTTAATTATAGGTATTATGGCTAAAAAATGGTAAAAATTACCAAAATGACTCTTGAGATTCAGCATCTAGTGGAATCCCTAAATCTTTACAAAATCTCAATAAAATCAGGCAGACTAATCAAATTAGCCATTAAAGTATAAGATACTGTAGAAGTCTTAAATAAATGATACAACTGCAAAAAACTAAATAAACAATTGATACTTCTTATTCTTTAACTTCTCTACCATAGAAAAATAAGACAAAATAATCAACAAAATTTATAACCTTATTTTCAAGTTTCTTTATCAATGACACAAACAATTTCTTTTTGTATAATATTGCAGAGACAGCCATACAGATTGTGATAAAAGGTTAATTAACACAATACCTGCTTCAGCTTCTACTTTTCCTTCATCTACAAATTTCTTTGTCATTCTTTCAGCCAATGGTAAGAACATCTTTTGTGCAAGATTCTTGTCAGCACAATTTCGTGCCTGGAAAGATAATAAAATATTGCTAGATGTATGATTTTAACTGCTTTTTTTGACTTGTTGTTCTATCTCAAGAAAGAAATGTCCAGACATCTACTGACTGAGATAACCAGGCAGTAGAAAATGAAGGTGGAAGAGCACTGAAGGTGGAATAGCACTGAAAGAGTGACAGCAAGATTACGTCAATGATGTACAACTCCATTTCATATGACACTAGATGCGTCCATAGAACACGAATGCCCTTGCTATAGGCTATTCAGTAGAACTGTTTAGTTCAAAAAAGGGCCATAACTCCTTCAAACATAGGTCAATTGTTAACTATATCGAACTGTATTTCATTATCAAATACATATGAGCCCAATATGAATTGAATCCATCCATTCTTTCAGATGTTATTGATCAGAAACCAATGTTTGCACGTACAGACGGACGGACATATGGACAGGGGTAACACTTTAAGCCTCTCCACCATTCTTTAAATGATGGGGGACATAAAAATGTGCTAGTGGTAATCAAAATGCATCTCAGTATAGATTGAATATTTTAGTATAAAGATTTATATTTTTATCTTTTGGGCTAAAAACAATAAGCAACACAACATTAATTAATTACCTGCATTACAATACTCATGATAGCCCAGAAGTAATATGGATTCTTGTTTGGTTTCAGTTTGTGTAGAGTCATAGCCGTTTGTTGCTGCTTTTTATGATTTCCAAGCCGGACATAAGCCATGAACATTGCAGTCAGAATTTCCTCATTATCAGGTCGCTTCTTGTGAGCATTCTCGTACATATCTGCTATCTGATCCACTGCAATATGTAAACACAGGAATAAATACACAATTCATAGTAAAGTGATATTACCGTAATTCAGGGGTTCCATTTCACCCTTTGACCCCTGGATTTTCAAAGGGCAACATTTTGACCTTTGGGGTTCGGGCTAAAGGGTCAATTTTTTTCTAAATTAGAGGTATTTTGGCAATAAAATGGTAAACATCCTGTTAAAAATTATCAAAACGACCGTTGAGATTCAGCACCTAGTGGAACCCCTGATATTTATCATAAATAGAATAATAATAGAGTGAACCATATATAAACTGACAATATTTTATACTTATTTGCAGCAGTTGTAACACGATTTTTTTTCTGTATTGTAATTCAAACAAGTTACCTATGAATTAGAAAGAATAATTTGAGAAAAAAGAAACACCAAAAACTATATAGAGTTTTTCCCGGAACTAAATTCAAATTTGGTCACTTCAATGCAGGTTATCAAGTATAATTTAATTTACATATGAAAGCTTTAATAAATGAAGATCAGAGCAGATGAAATACTAGATGCATAAATCAGATGACATACGAATATGAGAAGGACGATTTCTCTCACATTTATGAATTTCCCTGTAGCATATAGCCATAGCTTGCAGGGTGGCATCGTCTGTTGGATGCTGGGTATGTACATCTTGTAATATCACGGAACTCTCATCATGGCGACCCAATCTTAACAATGCTAATGCTTTTAATACCTGTGGATAAAATCAAGACTTACATAACTGACAATACTACAGTGACATTAGAATGGTATCAAAGTCAAAACAAGATGAATAAGATTAATCTTATTGAAAAGATAATGTGTTTAACAGAAGATGCAACAGTAAGAACCAATAGTAAAATATTTCAACAAATATTGTATGGGTACTACTAATCCACATTACTGTAATGAATATATAAATGCAGACATTTTATGTAATAACCAGGAATTATATTTATAAGTATATATTGTTGTAATAATACATCATAACCTCCTACGCATCTCTTTTTTGGAAAGCATTGTGGTTTGGGGAGACACAGTCTGTTATTATGAGAGCTATTGTTAGGCAACTGTTAAACATTTTAAGTAGCAAATTGTGATAAATCGAACGAAACAATGCAGAACTGTCCTTGCATTGTTAACAATGGAAATTACAAGATTCATGGAAATATGGTCAACCCAGAAATACCAGCAGAGATACATACCCTGGCACATTGTAAATCTTTCTGTTTTTTCAATACTTTATCAGCTTCTTGCAATGCCTTCTTGTTATTCCCATTGTCAAGGCAGTCTGAAAAGTAAATAAACATTGTCAAATTTTGTATTCATAGCCTCATATTCAGCACATGTAACCACAACGCTAGCTCAATTAGTAGGGTGTCCGCTTTAAGTATCAGAGGTTGTGGGTTAATCCATGGCTGATCATATCAAGGAAGTCGAAATAGTCCTGGTAGCTCATGACTAGTCATTCACAAGGAGATAAACAAGCCCAGGTAAGTATCCGAAAGTTGATACCTTGCTAGTCCCAACAAAACTTGTATATGATTTCAATATTTAAACATCAACTTCGCAAGGTCTGCTTAGTGCTGTGGTCCTAAAAGGCTTAAATTTCATTACAACTGATACCACAGCAGCGCTTGAATATTCTGTGAGCGCCAACATATTCAAGCACATTATTTGCAAAATTACCCTGAGGCACACCTGTCAACTTCTATGACTTTATGTGCTAATTTTATATGTTATGCAGGTTTTTACCCTAGGATTTTTCAGCTTGGGGTTCTTGGACCTTCATGTTTGATGAATTGGGGGTCCTTAGTAAAATTTTAGGGTCTCAGATATGCAGTTTATACTTGACATAAGTTTATTTTAGGGGTCCCAGGGATGCACAGTAGGTTGAAAATGGGAGTCCCTAAAAAGAAAAGGGAGTCAGGGACTCCAGATTTCTGCGTCAGGGAAATCCATGATATGGTGTGCATGATATTTTTTTGTGGGGTAGACTTTGTACTTTTGACACTGCGCTAGTGTTATAACCCTGTACATTGTCAAACCTGCTCAAACTAACAAATTATGAAGATAATTGGCTATGGCTGCAGGGCACATTGTACATGCAGGCAACAATAATCCAATCAATTTTACCTCAATGAGCAGAAACTGGCAAGAAAATATCGAAGTAGCCATTTGCAATATTCGTCTTCTGCAAGGGTAAACTTTGGTATCATTCACTCAGTCTGTGCCGCAAATCGTATTAATAAAGATGAGTTTTATGATTGTAATAAATTTTGTCAAGTTTGTAGTGGCCCTGGAAACCTTAGGAGAATGGCGTAGATTGGCGGGGAGTTGAGGAGCTATCTTGTAGGAAGCAGCCATCTGAGAGTTGTCTGCAATTTCTGGGCGTTCATGGTGATTAAGCAGTTAGCAGTAGATTGGATTTGACAGTTTGGGTATACCGAGGAATAGTACAAATGTATATGCGTTTGATACCAGAAGAACTACAAGTACAGTGCGAATTATTGTGAGTAATATTGACGTTAGTCAAGAAAGTTTATGGAAGTGTCCGCATAATGGTAGCGTCCGCGCACTGTTCCGGTCTGTCTTTATCATATGTAGTGGTGCGGGGTTAGACGGCCGCCCGGTTACCGTGGTCGGTAGAGCGCTGTTAAGTGTTTAGGGATCATGGGCTGGGGCGTCGTGGGTTCGAGCCCTACATCAGGTGCAATATTTCCACTTGATTTACTTCACGTGTGTCGGGCGTATCAAAAGGCTTAGATTTCCATGCTTTACCTCATCTTGTTTTGAAAGTGTCAAACATTCGGCACATACAATTTCACTTGCAGGATTACTCAACTTGTTAACCACTCTATGGGAGAATGAGTACAGACGAATACTTTTGTTAGCTTTGGGTTTCAGTATCTTATAAGACTGTCCTCTTGTTCCATGACGGACGTTTGCCAAAGTCAGAGTAAACATTTTAGTAAAATCAAAGTCAACTAAATTGAACTAAGATATGAACGCTACTCAGACATTCAAACAATGCAAATATAATCATCGCCACAGAACTCAGACAATGTGCGAATGTAGAACAGTTTATTTAGATAATATACCATAAATGGGCCTCAGTCGGCGCTCAACAACTTCGGGGGATACTTTCGTATTATCCACATGGCTACGAGTCGCCATGTTTGCTGCAGTCTCGCAGATTTTCGCGATATTTTGTAAAATTGGAAAATAGCGAAACGGATACTATTTAGCGAAATTGAGATAATGACACGACATGATATCTTATTCATGAGCAGTCGGAAATCACGCAGCTGTGCTATTATAGAATAATATAAATAATAATCACATGTTTTAGTTCACCAAAGTCAAGTGGAAGATGCTGAAGTTAAACTATTTTGATCGCTGTGTTACAGCTGGGACCAATATTGGTCCCAGCTTATAAAAGTGTGGGCCCGTTGTCATCCGCAATTTGCTTTTTAAACGACCTCTACTTAAAACACTTGGCAACAATAATGTGTATAAAAACTTAGTTGTAGCCTACATGCATTGGTGACTGATCATCTTATAAACAAACGATTTGGCCCGTTCCAATCAATCTTACCAAGGATATAAGTCTATGTTGGTTTCATGGGCTCTTTATATACGTATATACTAATATATCCCACAGGGCTCTCTTGATACATGTATGTGTCAATATATCCCACATGGGCTCTCTTGATACATGAATATGTCAATATATCCCAAATGGGCTCTCTTGATATATGTTTATGTCAATATATCCCACATGGGCTCTCTTAATACATGTATATGTCAATATATCCCACATGGGCTCTCTTGATACATGTATATGTCAATATATCCCACATGGGCTCTCTTGATACACGTATATGTCAATATATCCCACATGGGCTCTCTTGATACATGTATATGTCAATATATCCCACCCACATGGGCTCTCTTGGTACATGTATGTGTCAAAATATCCCACATGGGCTCTCTTAATACATGTATATGTCAATATATCCCACATGGGCTCTCTTGATACACGTATATGTCAATATATCCCACATGGGCTCTCTTGATACATGTATATGCCAATATATCCCACCCACATGGGCTCTCTTGGTACATGTATGTGTCAATATATCACACATGGGCTCTCTTGATACATGTAAACATGCCAATATATCCCACATGGGCTCTCTTAATACAAGTATATGTCAATATATCCCACATGGGCTCTCTTAATACATGTATATGTCAATATAAACCACATGGGCTCTCTGAATGCATGTATATGCCAATATAAACCACATGGGCTCTCTTGATACATGTAGGCCCTATATGATAATATATCACACATTGCTTTCTTAATACATGTATATACAAATATATCCCTCATGGGCTCTCTTAATACATGTATATCACAAACTGAAAAAAATGGTCTTGCTCCTGTGGTATAAATTCATTACATATCTACACTTTCAACATTTTATGCAACTCACACATTCCCCATTGACTCGTGTGAAACCATGCGATTTAAGTTATATATAAACGACATTGTATTTCAATGATTGATAGAACAAAATGGAAACATTTAGTTAACGCGTAGTAAATTGTTACCGTCTTAATTATTTTTTTGTGGTTTAATGTTGATAATGTCAAACAAGGGGCGTTACGAAAGATACCACGATTTCAATGCATGTGTTTGATAATATGACACAGGTATCTTTGCACGGGAAATCATCAAACATCCAACATATCTGTAGGACTGGTACCATGTATGTTTTCGTTTAGATAAAGTTAAAACCGTTATCAAATTTTTCGGGGCAGCCGTAATAGCATGGTTTTGCATTATCAGTGTTGTGTAAACCAATCAAATCTTACGTTAACCACCACGGCAATTTCTATTCAACCGAATAAGGTTTGTAACCTTGACGCGGATTGGTTAACCTTTCGATAAAGGGTACGTTGCCTTACCGAAATCAACTGAATTTCCATTTTGGATCTGGAGTGACCAGCATCGTAACATCTCGGCATTTTTTATGTTGCACAACAAATCTTAGCCTTCAAATTGCGCCGACCATCCCTTTTTCATGACATTCAGTCTTGTTTATTATTCAGCGCGTGTGTTTCAAGCCAAAATGTTTCAATTACTTTGCATGATTTCAGACGAGTACTCATGACATTTATTATCATTGTCAAATACAGTTGTATTGAAAGTCGCTCCTCGTACCTTGTCGATAATAATTCGCTAATTTTTTGTTGTATATGCTTTTATTTATCGTCGCCACCGGTTTCCCACATGGGCGACGCCTCCGGAAGAATGTTAGTCATATTAGATTTGGAGGATAGTGCATGATACAGAAGATGCCCCAGTTCCAGAAGCACCCCTGGTTCTTTTACGTGCTCGATGTAAAGCATCATACACGGGACCTCGGTTTTTAAAGTCTCGTCCGAAAGACTGTTAGTACGGTCAGTGATGGAGCGGGGAATCGAACCAGCGATCCCTGGATTACAAGTCCAGCGTTTTACCACTGGACCACTGATCCGCTACAATTCGCTAATTCACACGCATCGGATTATAAATAATGACCGAATCAACAGCATTCACAAAGACGTGACTGATCCAATAACGAAAAGTCTGTCAAGTGGTCTAAATTAACTTGTTATTGGACACGTATCAAGTAAGTTATACGATCAACGAGAGAATTCTTTGATTCGATATTTGATTGTACGTATGCATGATAAGCATTTTTTGATTTTTTTCTAACATCAGTCAGGCGCGTAGCTGGCTTTCCCTAGTCATCCGAGGGTTATCGATACAAATATTTTCATTCCCTATACAAGAGAGATAATACGTTGCTACAAGGAACGCCACATACATAAGACAGTGCCTCCCAATACAGACCTCCGGGAAAACAACAGTCCATAAAATATAAGGCACTTGAGGAGGTTAAAGGGTACACTTGTTAGGGAACAGAGACACAAGGAATGGCCTGGCAGACCATAAGGAATAACTAGGAGAATCAAAGAGGACAAACAGTGATGGGGGGACTAATGGATGGAAAATATCACAGAACAAGTTAAGACAGCTGGCAACAATAGGCAGAAACTGGGCAGAAAATAACCTGAAAACTATATAAAGTGAAAGAATTGCACAGGGGAAATAAGAAACAAAACTACCATTATGTACGTAAATATTTAAATGTGTGTCATTTCAATAGATATTGATGACCTGCAATTCCGTGTAATCTTTGTATTCATTATGTCCTTACAAATACACATTGACCAACCCTCATCCAAGTATCGCTGCTGTTATTCTCTCATCATTCATTTTAATGTCATACATATAGACATGAACATTTCGAAATAACGTTGTTTTTTATACACAAGGATTGCTGACCTGTCTGAGGTAAGGCATTATTTTCGTCTTCTTGATATTCATGTGTTTAAATGTTGTCAACTACGTCTTTCCGTCTAGGTAGCAAACCTTTGTTTTTGTTATATTTGTGTATTAAGAATGTTTTACATGTTGACATAATTTGACGAAGTTCGCATTATCCGAGGAATTATTAGAACGTAAAGAGCTAGTATTCAAGTATATCCATTGTTTCCTCTACGACATAGTCGTGTACGTACTTTCCATCAAACGTAGTTCTAAGCCTGAATGTAATATAAGAGACTACTGAATATCGTATGTACCATACCGTGTTCTCATATAGGCCTACTTACCACAATGAAAACAAAGATAATGTTTAAACATAGTTTTGCACGTTCAAAATTTTGGTATTGTTTGTATATACATTTTGTATATATTGTTCAGTACACACTATGTACTAAATGACATATGATTTCTTTACAGCAACAATGTGGACATCCATTATTACACTCACATTCTTGGCCACGTGTTCATCAGGTAAGGTTCGAGGGTTACATCGGTTACTAGTGTAGCACTACGCTATACATGTATATGAAGCCATTTACGATTAACAATTTCTCCACAAAATCTATAGGTTAATATGTCTGACCAAAAAAATACCATTGTGTTAGGTGTTAAATGTACATGTAGAAAGTTGACATCTTTCTAAACTTGCATTTGACTTGTTTGGACGATTGTCTACGTCTACGTTGCTCGACGTCCGACACGACGCTGCTTTACCAACATTAATCAATGTCTCAAGTTGAAAATTGAAAATGCTTAAACATATTACATTAATCATTATTCATGCTTTGAGTATCGTAGGGTGTGCCTTTCGAATGTGGCATTTCATGTTCAAATGCAGATTCTATGTCAAATATACCACAATTTTCCGACGTACAATTTGTTGACTAAGAGGTATGCCTTCCATAAGAAAGATTTAGAAGAGTTCTAGACACACTGATTCTTTATATGCTATACACATTGTAACATGTTTTATGCAATAAATGATATTGTATTGTATTGTTTATATAGCAACTATGTGATTTTCATCCAACATTTATGTTCTTATTTTGTGTCCCTTTTGTAGTCATTTGTTTTTTCGGCACTAACAGGACTTTGTTATTTGCATATCAGTGTTGTGTAAACCAATCAAATCTTACGTTAACAACTTAACCAAGTTTTATCATCTTATGTCCCATTGTGTTTGTGAGGTAGCTGTGTGCTTCGTCTGTGATATCTTCTGGTCGACTTATATATTTCACGGTGTTTAACCGATATGTATTCCGCCAAGTGATACGTTTGCGACAGAGTTAAGTGTTCCAGACAGGCGGGTTGTGGTGTTAATATTTTGGCCATTAAATATTAAGATGTTTATTTAGAATCTTTTATCATCTGTACGACCGTGAAAATCTAAATTTACTATAAAACGATACAAAGCAATATATCATTTACGAACAATTCTAGTGAGTTGCAAGTCTGTCAGTCCTCTTAAACCGATGTCTGGTCCTTCCAAAGGGCCCCTGGTAGGCAAACACATAATAACGTTTACCGCAGATGATATTTTGCAACGATGACGCTACCGGCTGAGGAATGAAAAATAAGGATGACGTTTTCGGCTGAGGAAAACATTTTATAAAATTACTGATTTTTAGTGTTTCAGTCGTTTTTATACCAAGTAAAACATGTTATGTTTAGAAAAATGCATGTAAATAACCAATGCTTAATAAATGGCGTTATTCGAGGCCATGCACGTTTGCACTTCATTGATATTCATTCTTGATAGTCTTTATGTTAAACATGAGCTGTCATAAGCGCTTAAGAAGAGAATGTTTTCATAGAATTCTTTTCATTATATTTTCCTTATCATAGAAGTTGGTCGGTGTACTTTAAATGATTTATCTAGATATTTTGAAATAGTTACACCCCATATATTATACATGTCATTTTAAACAAATATAGTTATTTTTGCAACGTATACTGTTGTTTAGTTAAAGCAAATCAGCATACTCAATTAACAACACATTGATCGTTTAAACAATTACCTTTCGGAGTTCTCGCGACGTATACTTAAGGTGGTCAATGATTTCAACATAAATATCGCAGTAATGCTCGCAATAGTAGCACAGATATGTACATGTATAGTGTTCAGTGAGTAGTTTTCAGTGATCGAGTAGTGTTAAATGAGTAGTGTTCAGTGAATACGTAGTGTTTAGCGAATACTGTTCAGTTAGTAGTGTTCAGTGTGTAGTATTCAGTTAGTAGTGTTCAGTGTGTAGTATTCAGTTAGTAGTGTTCAGTGTGTAGTATTCAGTTAGTAGTGTTCAGTGTGTAGTATTCAGTTAGTAGTGTTCAGTGTGTAGTATTCAGTTAGTAGTGTTCAGTGTGTAGAATTCAGTTAGTAGTGTTCATTCAGTGGGTTGTGTGGAGTGAGTGTTCAATTAGTTGTGTTCAATGAGTTCAGTTAGTGATTAATTTTCTGTGCATGATATATTAAAGGCTTAGTATTTTGTTAAGTTTTTACCAACTGTTTTATACATGTATATGTGAATAAGGCATCTTGAACAAAACATCCTCTTGATTCGACATAGTATATGAAACAGTATATGTACGCATGTACTGACAATAAGCATCTACATTTATTCTGATTTAATTATTTGATGATCTTTCGTGTAGGGAGGAAATAAAAACAGCATTCAACGGATGGTAAATTCAAATTTATTTGTACCACTTTCTTCGTGAAGTGAGGTAATAATTATTACAAATACAATATTCTCGTTGCGAGACAAAGAAAACAAAGAATCTGATCCAAGAATATTTCAATGTAATCTATATAGAACAGTCCTCTTTTGAGCAACAACCTGTTAACAACAGACAAAGTGTGTGCCTCCCAAAGTGTGTTGTTTTAGAGAGGTCGCACAGTATATACGACAGGATTAAAACTATAGAAGGACTGAATACATTTATCATGTATTCATCATACGTATAACTATCGCTGTTCGAGGGTTTAAAGTCAGCAATTCAAAACGGCTCTTTTAATACAGAAAAGTACCCCAAAACAAGGGAATATAACCAATGCGAAAATCCTGCACAATCTACGATATAATAATTATCATGGAGTACTCGTCCTTAGTAAATTACAACCGTAACTGAATTTCGTGATTTAACTACTTGGGTGAGACTCTGAGTAAATGAGTATTCAATCGATATATGTCTGATATGTGAATTTTGAGTCTGAATTCAGGTCTTTAAAATAATGAAGCATCCCCCATCAAAGAAACACGTTTGTCTATATAATACAGTTATACACTGATTTTGCTATAAATGAACAGCAAGATAGGTTGCAAACGTTACCTTTTTGTCATGTATAAAATATGGTATGTAATTTTTTCGAAATATCTAGATACATGCATTATGAGGAGAACATAATAGAAGACATTTTATCCATACATTCCATTCTTAAGTACTCATGACTCTTCTGGATTAACAGTTAGACTATGACATTTCTGGATTAACAGTTAGACTATGACATTTCTGGATTAACAGTTAGACTATCTAGAATGAATATCATCAACGAATTGCAAACGTGCACGGCAGTGAAAACAATTTTTTCATTAGTAATGGGTGATTAACATGCATTCTTCTTAACATAACTTGTTTTACCGGGTATAAACGACTGAAACAGCGAGATCCTGTAATTTTATAAAAAAAACGACAATATTATCCTTGTTTCATTCTTCAGCCGGCAAACTTCATCATTGCAGAATACCATCTGCGGTAAACGTCATTAGTATTTATGACTACAAGGGGCACTTTGCAAGGATCAAACATCGGTTTAAGAGGACTGACAGATTTGCAACTTACTAGAATTCTTCGTAAATGATATTTCTTTTGATACGTTGAGTAAAATTATTTAATCATATCGCAAAACGCTTCAAATCGAGCAGCTGAATGCGAGCATTTACATTTTTGTCTATTTGTCAAATTTAAACAGACGTTACCAGCTTTATTCCACAAATACAATGTACATCGCTTTCTGTCGTTTTTATAGTAAATTTAGACTTTCACGGTCGTTCAGATGATATTATAAGATCCTAAATAAGCATCGAAATTATAAATTATTGGTCAGAAAATTAACACCACTACTTACCTGTCTGGAACGTTTCACTCTGTCGCAAACGCATCACTGGGCGGAATACTATGGTGACATACTCGATCACAAGTTAACTACATAATTAACTAGAAAAAATATGTAGTTATCACGTAAAAGAAACTAGATAACAGATAACTACTTAATTAACTAGAAACATATGTAGTTAATCAGAAATTTATCGCGTTAACTACTTAACACTTCTCTAAAATACATGTATATTGTCCGTTCTGAAAACCTAGGGCGTTAAGTGGGTAAATGATGGCAGTTGTTGGCACTATCAGACAATATTTCGTGTTAAGATATTTATCTGTTATGAAATTTTATCACGATACTTATCGAGTTAACCACATAATTTTCTAGTTAATTATGTAGTTTACTGGTGGCAGAAATATACCACCATAGAATACATATCGGGTTATAAATACACCGTGTATATTTACTGCCATTGTTTCTTTCCATAGCGCTTGGATTAGCTACCAATGTGAGACTTGTACATGGTGATAATCATGGTTTAAAACCATACGAGGGAGCTGTAGAAGTACAGGTGAATGGAAAATGGGGACCGATATTACGTCATGGCATTGATGACGTCACGACAAAAACTATTTGTAGCATGTTAGGTTATGGGTAGGTGCTTGACATTTTCAAAGCTAAGTTCGTACATATTGTCTCAGGTTTATTAATAATTGTTTGTTATAAGTATGGTATTAAGTTTGTACGTCCGAATATTCGAATACTGATTCGGCCTTCGAATATTCGATAAAATATATATTTTCAATATAAAAGCTGAATGCAAGTGTATTAACTTTCAATGACGGGCATTATCGCATTGAATGACATTTTACGCGTGAAAATAATATATATAGGTGTTAATTGACATGTCATGGTGTATATTTGGGGACAAGAGAGATATAAGACAAACATATTAGTAATCGTGGGGATTTTTACAACTTAAGTGATCAGTTTAAATCACAAAATTGATAAGATTTAAGTAAACTTCGAATTTCAAATGTGTTATTATTAAATAAGAAGGTCGAATGTTCGAATATTCGAATATGGTTGACCGAATATTCGAATATCAAAATTGCCATTCGTTGACATCTCTAGTATTAACCCATGATGTCGACTTGCTCCTAGTATTCAGGAGAAACAGTAGCTATGCATGGGACCGGTCAATGAGAAACCGTCCTAACAATACAATTCAAGCGAGGGGTAGTGGTCGATGATAGAGCGCCTGACTCCTGATCCGAAGGCAATGAGTTCGAGACCCGCTGGGCGGAGTTTAATCACGAACTTCACATCCATAATTTTGGCGATGGTACTGGTTGGTAACACAGGAAGCAGCCATCGAGAGTGATTTATTTAAGTTAAGATATTTAAACTAATTCTTCCGCTTTATAAAAACACACAAACCGTACAGACTTCCCAGAGAAACATTGCAGCAATGAGTGAGATTATTTCTGTGAAATGCATACATATTAGATGGTGTTGTCAATGGAATTCATTGAGCGCGTTTACTGAATTCAAGGAATATTAAAAGCCAAACTTATTTACAAACGACAACACATGAATAAGTACATACGTGTAATTGTATCTTAAATGTTTTTTTGCTGAAATTACATATTAACTGAGCTGAAATATAACGATGTAAATGACTATTATCACTGTTATGTTTTGCTGTTAATGAAATAAATTCTGGAAATCAAATCACTCTTCCAACTCTCGTCCAGAAAGTTGTCGGTTGTTTCCACACGAAAAAGAGTACAGATGAGAAATCAATCACCTGATCGATCCGCAAAACTGATTTATTGTTGAAAGTCTGCGTTAAACCAAAATATGAAAATTCTCTATACATGAACATGTACTTCATTTCAGATACGTAGGATTTTCAGTGCAAAGGTTTTTTTACTCCGGTACTCGGTCTCCATTATTGAACAAACTGAAATGTTTAGGTAATGAGACTTCAATTGCCGAATGTACGCAAGAACCTAGCGACTACAGAAGGGTATTCGACGATTCACCTGGAGTTCATTGCTTCGGTAATAAAATTGTATTTTCAAAATAAATGTATATTATATGACAAGATGCAACCAGAATATCTCAAGTTTAAACTCCCCTGGAGTTCAAATGATGTAATTGAAACATTTCGTTCATTGAACACATTCACTCATTCACGGAGCCGTGGGAATTGCAGGCAAAACTTTCTGTCGGTTAAAGATACTAAGACTATTTAATTAGCTATACTTAATGTTGGTAATTGTCTGTTTGTGTTGCTATATTGCTAAAGAAGACTTTAACTCTTATAATCTATGTGATATGATCATCAAATAAGCAGTGATACTTATAGTTTATTTGTCAATGTTCAACGTCTTACACTGTATAACTTATAGATCATGTCTTCACGGATCTTCGTATTGTCGGCGGAGGACCTCCAAATAGTGGCAGCGTACAAGTGAAGATGGATGGTAGATGGGGTCGAGTCTGTGACTACAATTCCATATTTGGCGTGATGAAAGCACCAGCTATTGACGAAGTCATATGCCGAACATTAGGATATGAGTATGGATTGTTAATGTCACATTAAAACTAAGGGCGTCACGATATACCGGTATATTTGTGTATTGCGATATGTACCCAAACTGTATTGTACCACTATATGAAATGAACGTACCGTTTCTGCTGTCTGCTAGAATGTTACTGAATACTTACTGAAAACAATATGTAATTATCTAGTCATGATAACCCGATATTAACCAAAAACTGAAATGAGAATGATAAATGCGTAGTTTTAGCTTATAACTTCAAGTCTTGAAATCCTCGTATTTAATTGCATGTACTAATACAAAACTGAAATGAAATTGATAACTGATTTGTTTAAGCTTATGATTATTTATTATTGCAACACTTTTGAAGAGTTTGGAGTTGAATAAAGAAAAATATCTACTGTCATAGGTAAGGTTCATGAAGCAATATATCGTGGTACATATCTACATACATAGGTTAGGTTCATTAAGCAATATATCGTGGTACATATCTACTGTCATAGGTTAGGTTCATGAAGCAATATATCGTGGTACATATTACGATACGTTGCTGTGGCATTGAAATATATCGTAGTACGTATTGCGTTACGTTGCTGAAGTATTGCAATAAACTATATGGTACGCTTTCTTCAAGCGTATCGTGACATCCCTTATTAAAACAAAATGACACTACAGACTGCCTTACTTAATCTTCATGTGTCTTTCACAACATTTTTAAAGGACCTGAGGCAATATTACATAAACATCTTAAGTAAATTCATATCCTTATCCTCAAAATTACATTTTCCGTAACTGGTTTATTTAACATACAGGCTATATATGCTCAAATCAAGAGTGCTAAATGAACAGTACATGTAATAATATCTTGTTGTCATTAATTATCATTAATAAGAGTAACAGTTTTATGTGGTTTTGAACTTATGTGAAAATATTTATAATTCACTTAAGCTGCTTCTGTAATACGGGCCCTGTACAAATAAAATTCACAAAGGGAGATACTCAATAGTTTCTTTGAGTAGAGTCATGGTGTTTGTATACATGTGTTCCACTTCCATTTGTTGACCTACTTTCGAATATCAAGATTCGTTTTTTCATGCCAGCAGGGGTCAGAAAAGTTCACCATGAAGGAGCAAGACGCCATATTGTTGGCCTCAAAATCTGTTGTCATGCGGTTAGGGTGTTATACCTTCAGCATGTTCCTGTGTACCAAAATGATATTACCCCTCAGTATGGTCCTGTGTACTAAAAGGGTATTATCCCCTCAGTACGTTCCTGTGCACCAAAAGGGTATTACCCCCTCAGTACGGTCCTGTGCACCAAAAGGGTATTACCCCCTCAGTACGTTCCTGTGTACCAAAAGGGTATTATCCCCTAAGTACGTTCCTGTGTATCAAAAGGGTATTACCCCTCAGTACGGTCCTGTGCACCAAAAGGGTATTACCCCCTCAGTACGTTCCTGTGTACCAAAAGGGTATTACCCCCTCAGCACGGTCCTGTGTATCAAAATGGTATTACCCCTCAGTACGGTCCTGTGTTCCAAAAGGGTATTACCCCCTCAGCACGGTCCTGTGTATCAAAAGGGTATTACCCCTCAGTACGGTCCTGTGTTCCAAAAGGGTATTACCCCCTCAGCACGGTCCTGTGTATCAAAAGGGTATTACCCCTCAGCACGTTCCTGTGTACCAAAAGGGTATTACCCCCTCAGCACGGTCCTGTGTATCAAAAGGGTATTACCCCTCAGTACGGTCCTGTGTTCCAAAAAGGTATTACCCCTCAGTACGTTCCTGTGTTCTAAAAGGGTATTACCCCCCTCAGCACGGTCCTGTGTACCAAAAGGGTATTACCCCTCAGCACGTTCCTGTACCAAAGGGGCATTACACCCTCAGCACGTTCCTGTTATCAAAGGGTATTACCCCCTCATCACGTTCCTGTTTCGTTGACATTGTAATTAATTAAGATAATATGTCAACAAATAACTACGCTAAGAAAATGTCTAATAGTAGTGATACATTGTACATTGCAGATATTTGCGAAATATCTCCTACTTTAGTCCATAATTGAAACCTTATTTATTCTGATAATTTAGGGGGAGCGACCATGTGCCACAAAGAGGTGGAGGATACGGTGTACAGCTTAGCTGGGTAGATTTAGACATGACAAGCTGTAATGGAACAGAGACAAGCTTTAACCAATGTACATTTCGACCAGTTACAATATATCAACCTGGTTGTTATGCTACACGTGCTGTCACTTGTATCAGTAAGTAATTAACTGGTAACTTATGCAGATTCAAACATCATGTTGAACTAGCAAGTACTTCCATATACAAATGCATTTATCATGTGAAACAAATGTGGCAGGTACCTGTATGACAACATTAAGTTGTTATTAAGATATTATGGTGGCATACTGTTAACTACATAATAAACTATAAAATGTTGTGGTTAATACATTAAAGAAACGTGTTCACTATATGTTGATAAATAAGTGATTTGATATTGGCCCTGTTATTTGTCCGAGGGCAGTCGTATTGGCACGAGGCCGAAGGCCGAGGGCCAATACGACTATCCCGAGGACAAATAACAGGGCCAATGTCAAATCACTTATTTATTGACAATTTTATTAAATAACTTCATGTACTTATAAATAAAGGATTCAAAATCGTGTTTTTTTCTGTATACGCTAAAACTATGAATTAGTTCCGTGCTAAAAACTGTCGACGAACGTTTAAATACTGACTTTAACATAAAATGGCTGCCGTTTCCGAATTTCCAGCTGCGAATCTATATCATTTTTTGGCCCTGTTTAATTAGCCAATCAAATTCTTTAAAATGCGGGCCAATATCAATATCAGTTAGCGGCCCCGGGCCGAAAAGTGATATAGATATTGGCACTGTTATAGAGGAGGCCTTTGTATTATTGGACGAGGCAAATGCTGTGTTTAAGGGCTAATAATAAATAGTTATTTAATAATACATGTACATAATTAACTAGAAAATTATGTGGTCGTGATAAATTTTCATATCAGATAAATATCTTAACAACTGCCACCACTTATAACCCCCCAGGTTTTCAGAACGGACAATCTATTTTAGATAAGTTAAGTGGCTACCGAGATAAATAATTAACTAGTTAACTACATAATCTCTGACGGTTCAGACGGTCCTGTTGCAACTTTCTCGGAGCCTGGTTTTGTATTTCAAGTTATATATTAATTACGTTCTAAAGATATGATAGTGCTTGTTGAACAATAGTTCATGCAATAACTGAACATTCGAAAGTTGCACTAAGTGTGGTAAAACTTCCCGCCATAAAGTATATAATTGTAGATTTAGGTGAAAATAATTCTTAAATACAATTAAGGTTCTGATAGCTAATAAGGCCAATATGGTGCAGTGGAAAGGTAGATTAGCAATAGAATGAGGACATGATACAATGTAATTGCAGCTTTCTCGAAGCCGGGTTTTACATATTATATTCAAGATTCATATTGATACCGTTCTAACGATATGAAAGTGTTCGTTTCTTTTGTATTCCAGCACGTTTACATGGTGCGTGTACATCTGATGCAATATGTGCTGCCCAACCGAATGCTGCATGTAGGAATAATACTTGTGAATGTAAACACAGTTACAAAGAAACAAATGATGGGAAATGTGTAGCACAATAGTGTTCTGTGTTTAGCTGGTACGTCAATAAAAACAGCTCATTGATAAAGTAAAACGTATATACAATGTACCTACTTGAATAAATTTAATAAGTCTGTATTATATTGTCTTAGTTTTCGAAATAAATACATTGTAAATTCATACTGATCCAAACCTCAAATGTATCCACATACAAAAGTTTTGGCAGAAAAACTGCAACAAACATTCAGTGACCAATTAAATCAAAGTACTGAAAGTACTGACAGCCGGGCTAACTTGATTGATTGAAGATGTAATTAAGTCTTTAATGCATATTGCATATAGATAAGGTTATTTTAATTTGAAACTTCATTAAGTTAGCAATACAAATCAATCGGTCCAGTGACTTTAGGTAAACAGGCAAAGTATTTTATATAATGTAATATGGTCAAGTCCCTCCATAGATAACAAGACAAACCGAAAGTTGAACTAGATTGCAATCATTGAGACTTGATCTTTCTTCTGGATTTATATTGTTCACAAAGGCTGGATGTTTTAGCATTCATAGGCTTTGTGAAAATACCTGGGACAATCATAAACTGATTAAGTACGTACCACATAGTTTATCAGAAAGGATGTCAGGTAGAATATCTCATCCGGTTGTTTAATGTACGCGTACTGTGCATGTTGTTATCGTGTGATAACGTTTGACAACAAACAGTCTAGATCGACAGGTGAGATTTGTGCACGTGTAAAGTCGAGTAAAACCCGACACATTTTGTGCCTGTACCAAGTCAGGCGATCTGGACCATGTATTGTTCTTTGTTGTTTCTTAGTTTCCTTTAGCCAATCGTGTTTTTTGTATTAATTGAAGTACAAGAAAAGGCCACGGACAAGTATGTTACACTCAGTTCAGTTTTGACATACTCATGCAGCTATGACTTAAGATCAAGATCAATATACCGTATCCTGAGTTAAAGATCAATTTACAGAACCATGTACAAACATGTATCTTACTGAAATTTTCACAAAGTTTGAGTCCCAGTGATATTTGATATGAAGTGATCAGAACATTGCTCATAACAAGATGAACATATATAATAATAAAAATCCAACGTTCATAACTTTTATTTAGTGTTCAACATAAATTATGTACATTTCAAGTATTACCAGAAATCAACTAGAATTGTTTTTTTTAAAAACATATGTCTCCCCATTACCCTAGTCCTTCCAGAAGGTAGAACTCTTTGGTGTAGGACCACAATTGCCTAAAACTCAACTCACTGGGGTAAGAAACCCTTATGACTTTGTGGAAGGAAAATAATTTATTTTTTCACTGACACTTCGAAGGAATTTTGCAAAAATTCTCCTGTATCCCTGTTATTAAAAATTCAAGCTGAACAATTGGACAATATGCGCCAAAAAGCTTCACTGTCCATAAAGCCCCTGTGACCTTGGCCTTTGACTATTATGATCCCAAGTTGTAATATGCAAAACTAAACTTCACAGTACATGTAATTCTTTTTACCAACTTTGATGAAAATCTAACAGGGTTTTTTAGAGATGAACAGCAGACAAGGTTTTCAAGTTTCAGACCCCTGTGACATTGACCTTTAACATTATCACCCCAAATTGCAATACGCACTACTAGACTTCATACTGAAACTTCCTAGCAAGTTGATGAATATCCAACACTGGATGTTGATATAAAGGGAGAACAATGTTAACTGGACAGGCAGACATACAACATGTGGGAGACATAATAAACACAACTTGATGAACATATATATATGTACAAGCAATAACATCATTTATATAATTATACATTGAAGTTAAATATTATTACTATACTGTTTACTTCATCTGCAGCTTAATTGCAGAAAACATCATCTTTTATAGTATATACATGAAACCAGGTCAAAGCATTCAAGCTTTGTTAAAAGAAACTATTTTGAGCTTAGTATGTTACAAAATGTTGAAAGTATGTTAGACTAGTTGTATTAAAAGTTAAAAATAGACTGGGGACACAGCACATGACTATCCAAGGAACATTTTCACCAGGTTTGGTTTAAACTGATCTAGCAGCTTTAGATATAATATAAAAAATGTGTCAGCAAATCAGATGTTGGATACAATTTTGGTACAATACAATCATGTACCACATTCATAGCGAATCAGCCAAAGAGTAAATAATTTGTTTTAGAAAAAAATGTCAGAAGCCCTAGTGACTATTTTGGAAATTTGAGTGGGGCTGTGTGACACAATATTTGAGGACAATCATCCAATGAACAAATCTATCAAATTCAATTCAAATTGCCCAAGTGCTTTTGGAAATGTAAACGTTTACGACAATGCTGTCACAGTGGGCAACAGATGGATGGTAAGTGATGGCAATAGGTAACTTGGTTCAGGTGAGCAAAAACAAGGATTTCAGCTTACAATTAAATATTCAAGCAGATTTGTCTGAAAAGTGTTACTAAATCAATAATCTACTAATAAAAGTCATGTAAATTGGTACAGAAAAAACTTACATGTGCACTATAATACTTAATTCAACAAAAACGTTATTCCATTTCTTACATATACACATTTATATTTGTGTTCCCCAGTCAATGCAGTTCATTTATGTCACAGTAAAAACCCAAACACAAGTGTGGACGTTTTATTTATATATACACAAAAGTAAATAACCACTAAAGTGAAATAATTAGTATACATGTGACATAAAGTTGGACACAGCAAAGTCCACAAACCAGTCAGACGTTTTATTAAGATATACACAAAAGTAAATAACCACACAACAGAGTTGTGTAAAGTGAAATTATTAGTATACATGTGACATAAAGTTGGACACAGCATAGTCCAACAAACAATTAAAGTTAATTAACATAATAAGGCGGGTGGTGGGGAGGTATGAGGAAAATATAAAATTAAAAGTGAAAAACTTCTCTGCGCTTTATTGCGTCTTGTTGATTCAATGCTGGCTGGAATAATGACAGCAAAGGTATGTAAATGACCAAAAGATAGTGGATATAAATCCAAAGACTAAAAACTAAGCAAAGTAGCCACTACCTGCCTCCTTAGCTAATGTGTATACAAAATAAAGTAAGTAACTTAACAGCAAATATAAACAACTTTATAATGTTGCACTTATAAATATGTATTATTGCATATATATGCAGTGCTGAACAGAAAAATGAAGCCTTAATGAGGTTCTTATTAATGTGAATAGCATTACCAAGATATTGCAATTTATATTTCAATTGGGATAGTGATGTTTCGAAAGTATTCATAATTTCGAATCAGTAAAATAAACATATCAAACCAAATCAAATTGAAACAAACATCTATATAAGACTGGAAGACTGAGGCAAAACATAAATATTGCAAAAGCACATTAACACAATAATCCTAAGACTATATATCTTGCAAACTTTCTATATTGTAAGAACTGTTACAAGTATTAAGGAAAAGCAATGTCAACTATCAAAATGGAGCAAAACATATTCAAGTAAGAGGCCCAAGCAAAAATTAACACAAAATAAGGGAGGGCTAATTTACATGTGGCATTTTGTCATATTTAACTTTTGCCATACAATAAAAGGTTTATGCACAAATATTATGAATATTGTCGCTCAAGTACATTTCATTGCACTTACAAGCCGATTTCATACATTTATATGGTGGCATATTACTGCCACCAGTAAGCATGATAGCGTTCGCGAATTAATTCGTGTTAACCACTTAATTATTACGAGAATTATCTAGCTATCTAGTAAATATTCGTGATAAATTTTCGGTAAGATAAATATCATACAACTAGAAACAGGCTTGAAAGTGCCCAGAACTGCCACCTCTTACCTTTTTATGATGTATTACACTAGATTTAAGTGGTAACACGAATCTTATCTAGTTGTCCACTTATTATGTTACTTAATAACTCAAATTCGCGAATTTCACTTACGATTCGTGTTACCACTTATATATTAATACATTTTTGGCTTCTAGATGTAAGTGGTAACACGAATCTTAAGTGAAATTCGCGAATTTGAGTTATTAAGTAACATAATAAGTGGTCAACTAGATAAGATTCGTGTTACCACTTACATCTAGAAGCCAAAAATGAATAAGTGGTAACACGAATCTTACGTGAAAGTCGCGAATTTGAGTTATTAAGTAACATAATAAGTGGTCAACTAGATAAGATTCGTGTTACCACTTACATCTAGAAGACAAAAATAAATAAGTGGAAACACGAATCTTAAGTGAAATTCGCGAATTTGAGTTATTAAGTAACATAATAAGTGGTCAACTAGATAAGATTCGTGTTACCACTTATATCTAGAAGCCAAAATTGCATTTATGAATAAGTGGTAACACGAATCGTAAGTGAAATTCGCGAATTTGAGTTACTAAGTAACATAATAAGTGGTCAACTAGATAAGATTCGTGTTACCACTAACATGTAGAAGTCAAAAACGCATTTATAAATAAGTGGTAACACGAATCTTAAGTGAAATTCGCGAATTTGAGTTATTAAGTAACATAATAAGTGGACAACTAGATAAGATTCGTGTTACCACTTAAATCTAGTGTAATACATCATAAAAAGGTAAGAGGTGGCAGTTCTGGGCACTTTCAAGCCTGTTTCTAGTTGTATGATATTTATCTTACCGAAAATTTATCACGAATATTTACTAGATAGCTAGATAATTCTCGTAATAATTAAGTGGTTAACACGAATTAATTCGCGAACGCTATCATGCTAACTGGTGGCAGTAATATGCCACCATATAAATGTATGAAATAGGCTTGTAAGTGCATTCAATTTGCTGATCATGTATAACCTGAAGATATCAATTTGAAGTTGTCATGAGATGTGAATTATCTTAATATAGATTCTCCATATATCTGCATATATCTGTGTTTTAAAATTGAAGGTCACTGCAATTTCATATCCGAGGGTCATTTGGGGAGTCATACAGGAAAATGCAAATCGAGTCGACGCTTATGTACTTAATCTATGACACATTCAGTCTGTATGTAATTATAAGAGTGAAACTGAAAGTACATTTTCGGAACATTGCTGTAAGATAAACAACATGAGGCGATTTCAATCTCTGACATTTGTTGTTCTGATCAATCAATTAGAATGCTTAGATGGAGGATAATTGTTTGATTTAGTGAAAAACTAGACATATTTCATCATTTACGCCACTCAGCACCTGAGAAGTACGTCTTTGCTGTAGACTGACCGGAACAGTATGCGAACACATTTTACAGCATTTTAGTAAACTGTATAAACTCAGCTGTGTTTCAAACCATCTGGTCTTTAAAACTTTTCAGAAAAGTCCTTGCTCTAAAAGTTACAGGAAATCGTGATTGTAAACAACCCACTGCACATGCGCAGTTTGGCACCGCATGTGCTTCAGTCACGGCCAAAATAATTTGTGCTATTTAACCAGTAGGCGGACACCAACATACACTTAAAAAGAAAACCACTAATGAGGAATCATTTTCAGAGAAGTTCCTTTGATGGTTTAATTTCCAGATTTTAAAACTTGGAAGAATGAAGGTTTTATTAAATTCTATTTATTTTGGTTTAAATAGCCACATGTATAAACAGAGAGTGTAGATATGTGTGTATTACGAAGAACACTAAATGGATACTAAAACAAACTTTTAAATGGCCATTTATTTTTTCTTCTTCATAAAATGGACCTATGCTCTGGGTGACAAAAAAAAGTAAAACATTTGGCGCATAACTGTACACATCATGTCACATGCAAAAGCCCAAGTGATTATGATGATAGTTCAGGAATTGTAAAGGAACATGTCTGGCTTCATGTTGAATATTTTGGCGATACTTTATAAAAATGGCCTTTTAATTATTAAAGCCTTTCAATATTCTTTCTCTTTTATTGATTTGAGATGATTTAAACAGACAGCAAATAATGATTCACCCGTTGACTGCAAAAACAATGTCTCTCAACCCGAGTTCGCCTGCTTGTAAGTTTAAAACCCGGAATAGTACAAATACGCGTTCGATACCAGATACCGGAAGAAGAACAAGTACTATGCGAATAATTGTTAGTAATTTGACATCAGTCAAGAATGTTTAAATCCTTACGAAACGCTAAATATGGAGGTGTCCGCGTACTGGTAGTGTCTGCGTACTGTTCCGGTCTGTCTACGCAATTTCAAGTCGCGAAAACTGGGTCAAATTCGTTCCGATATTAATAAACAAAGTGTAAGTAATGTTCTAATGATCTTTAACAAAGGCTAGATTGGAGTTTAAGCTTTTGTGTAAAAGTTTGCAACTCGACAATCTCCTACGCAGTGGTCTCCCCTAAAGCGCACAAAATACTACGCTTGTTTATGGTTTTCATATTCAGATTAGTTTGATGAAAATCAAACACAATTGATACGTTTTATTTGAAAGACTAAGTACATATTGACAATGAAATGAAAAAAAATCAGGACTATTTACTCTGTTCACGGTAGCCTGGGGTCCTGGCTCACTGAATGCTAACGCAGTCAGTATAGCCAGGCGGAATACAATCACTTCGATTATCTGATTGGACAAGATTACCTTATGCGCGCGCATTTTCTATATAGGATTCCAGGCTATGTTCACAGGCATTCGTAACTACTCGGCGGTATCCGGCAGAGCTCGGAATACAAATTATTTATGCCAATAATCGCCGAGGTGTTCCGAATGATTCAGAAAGCCAATTGTTACGCAATAGTTGACACGACGATGCCTATAGCCGGATAACGCCTTTGGCGTTAGCCCGGCTAAAAATGACACATTTTTAACGCCGTTCAAAGGGATTTAAAAACAAAAACTGCATCAAGACAAACATGATAATTCTAAAATTACAAAAACATGGTACAAATGACTAATAGCAGTTGAAGGCTTATCAATTAGGTTTTGTGGTCTGCTGGGCAATTCCTTGTGCCTCAGTTCCTTAATATGTGTACCGTTTGACCTCCTTTAGTGCCTTATGTTTTGTGGATTGTTGTTTTTCCGGAGATCTGCGTGGGGAGGCACTATCTTATGTATGTGGCTTTCCCTGTAGTTACGTATTCTCTCTCTTTTTTTGAACATAATCACGTGCGAAAATCGCACAAAATGTCCATTAATTTGATAATGAGGATGTTTCATCGAAGGAAAATGTAAGTCAAAAAGTAAATATCAACTGCATCCTTCTCTTGTATAAGTACAAGCGCGACACCTACATCTCGTGAATCTCACTATATAGTGCTGATGGATGCTTGAGCGGAATGCGCTCCACATTATCACCGAGGCGCCTTCAAACTGCCTCTTCGCTAGGCAAGTTAATTCTATCTATCAGAATGGATGTGCTGATGGAAGCTACAGACATAGCTACGCGGTTTAAGATTGGGTCCTGCGATCCCTGTGTTTTCTGTCTAAACACGCATCAGGAAGGGCCACGCTTTTTGATGATGTACACTACCATCCTAAACAAATGTAGATGTCAAATAATGAGGAAAAAAAACAAATTACAAAATAGTGTTATTAAAACTCTATTACCTCATAATAACATGTTCAGTTCGATGTTTTGTTCGTTTTCCATCTGACACAATGTCCTCATACGAATGATGGAATGCAACCCAATCCACTGCTACAGATAACCGCATTTTGGTGGTTCTGAAACATTTTCGCTATTTCAACAATCTCATGCGGAGTAGAAATGATTGTAAATAGCCTATTCTTGAAGTAATCTGACCCTTCACACAAAGCATCGTACACAACTTTGGAACAATTTTGTATTAGACTCCAGTCAGGACGTTTATCCTTGAATTCTTTCCACCACCATTCAATTTTGTTGGTGTTGAGTTCAGACAAGTGTATAGTCATATCGGGATATATGTTCGCCTTTATTTCTTCTTGAAGTGATTCGTAACACTTGCACCGACATGTTAAACGAACTTTTTTCGAATCTTCCGGCCAGACACTTATGTAGCTTCCTCCGTCAATTTCTAACGCTATGTGGCCAAAGCTCGAACCAGACGTAGAGCTACTTCGCCAAAGGTGAATATGACACATTGTCATTTTATCCAAGTTGTCGGGTTAAATACGAAGTTTTATCTCGACGTTTGCTTTGTCTTTATTTATAGAATTATTTCACAAGAGCAGAAATCCGGAATTCACTAAAATGTTTTTTTTCCAGCGTGTCAAATAGACTTCAATTATAGCGTTGCTTACGTAATGTCAGACGTTAAATCCGGTCTTTGTTTTCACTTCGATTCGAACAAGAGTTTAACGTTTTTCTTCTTTAAAGACCTCTTATCTTCATACAGCGCAAAAAAAGATGTATGAAGATAAGAGGGGAGATCCATAAAGCTAGACCAATCCGGAGTAGGTCTATGTATATATATGTTCTAGTTATATAACGTAAAATATGTATCTTCTGTTTATAAGGTTCTAATTATATAACGTAAACTATGTATGTTCTGTTTATAAGGTGCTAGTTATATAACGTAAACTATGTATGTTCTGTTTATAAGGTTCTAGTTATATAACGTAAACTATGATGTGCTGTTTATAAGGTTCTAGTTATATAACGTAAACTATGTATGTTCTGTTTATAAGGTTCTAGTTATATAACGTAAACTATGATGTGCTGTTTATAAGGTTCTAGTTATATAACGTAAACTATGTATGCTTTGTTTATAAGGTGCTAGTTATATAACGTAAACTATGTATGTTCTGTTTATAAGGTGCTAGTTATACATGTATAACGTAAACTATGTATGTGCTGTTTATAAGGTTCTAGTTATATAACGTAAACTATGTATGCTTTGTTTATAAGGTGCTAGTTATATAAAGCAAACTATGTGTGTTTTGTTTAAAATGTTCAAGTTATATGTATATAAGTTTTTGTTTATCCTTTCTTATCCTAACTATGTTAAGTTAGGGTTTTATGATTTATTCAATATGTTCTTCTTGTTGTAAGCAAAACATTGGTAAACGATGTTTGTTTGGTTTTAAATTATTATTTTCTAATAACTGACGATACCACATTTTATATTGGCCTTTAGATAATAAAGCAAGATAAACAAACTGTTAAATGACGTAGCCTTAAATGGTTCTTTAGAAGTCTATGTGTGATCTAAAATGATGATCTTTCATTAGTTACATGGTCTATTCTCTAGAAAAGTCTGAATAAAATGATCATGCCTTTTCTCCACAAATCTCCATTATTGATTTTCGTAAGGACATATCGCTGTTTGTTATTTTAGTGAGCAATGTAATCCTATGTTGATAGTTGAATGTAAACCAATATTGATACGATTGATTGATAGAGTATTTCAATGTATGATACCTAGATAATTACTTGTTGTCACAAATCATGTCAAGGATATAAGCCGTTTTTAGAATACCATTTACAATTTAGTAATGTATTTCGCATACTATTTACTGTTTAATTCCTTTTTACTGTTTTATTACCATATTCATGCTACTTTGCTTTTATTGCCGTCGCCACCTCCCGTTTATTTTACCACTTTCGTATCGACCCCGTTTGTGCTCGCCTTATTCTTGTATACGTTTTATTTATACCCTAATGGGTAATGATTTATTGTCATGGCGAGCATCGGTGGGGTCTTTCAACAACCGACAGCAGTTGACCAGTTCCTGTTATGTGAATAATATATATCCAATTAAGTCTATATTAAGGATACTGACGCTTTTTCAATCCCTGTGCCGACTGTTAATTCACAATGCAAATGATATGTGTCGAACATATATGATAATGAAGTTGGCTACCTGTATAATACTTCTTATAGGACAAACAGAATACTCATCTGGTCTTAATTATGCTAGTTATATACATAACCAGTCATACTTATTAACCGATCTTATGAACTTAAACTATGTTCCGTACTTTGTCTACTTAATAGGTATGTCTGGTGATGTAGAACTTAATCCGGGTTCTCTATACAGTAAAGAACATTGTCTGTCAATATTTCACCAAAACATTCGGAGCATACGGTATAAACTGGATGTGCTATGTTTTACTGAAACCAAACTTGATGCAAATGTTCAAGATAATGATTTAAAGTTATCGGGTTTCGAATATGTTTAGAAAGGATAATTCCTGTCATTCAGGGGGTTTTCTTGTTTATACATCTGGGCCGTTTTATCAAGATGTCGTAGCTACGACATGTCTTATCTTAACTCCAGAACTTACGACAAACAAATAAGATATCGCCAGACCGTTTTATCAACGGTGTCGTAACTCGAGTGTCGTAGCTGCGACAAAATGTTGTCGTAAGACGGTAAAAATCGGGACGCGGTCTAGAATACGGAACTTCCGGTGCGTCATTCTCCCACGCACCTGTCAAATTCACGTCGTCAATGTAAATAGGTAACATGAAACGGACTGTTTAAACGCCTATATCTGCGATTATCGGAGAAGCGACGGAAAATAAATTTATAAAGTTATCAGAATACATACAACATGGAACAAAAATATGTTAATGACGACAGATAGACGAATAAACGTGAAAACCACTACCGATTCACTTTAAACAAAGCACTTCAAAAATGTCCATTTTTTGTGGATCCGTTCTGAATAGCACGGATATGTGAATGTACTTAAGCGGTTCACGATATATGTCTGATGAAAATAAAACTGTAATTTACATGACTAAGAACACTGGTGGTTGTTATCATCAATGTAAAAAGAGGGAGCATATTGTGTCCAGAAGGTGTACAAGTAGATAACGGTATATTCTGTCACTTTAGAGTTCATTCTGTGAATATTATACAGATGCACACATTGTTGACATTAACAATATATTTCAGCCCTTGTGCTTATGTTATTTTATCATGATGATCCTCATATGGGTCATATATAGTAATGGTCACAACATAACTCCACCTTAATTAAAATGTATGTGTACAATATTAATTTCTGCAATTAAATATATACATCTAAATGATTAAATCTTTGTTTTATGAATATGACTACACCACACTGTGTATTCAATAGAGTACCCATCTTTCAGCTTGGTAGTATTTACTTGCATTTAGTTCAACCAATTGTATTTGCACAGTATCAAAGCCACACAAATATGGTTATTTAGAATAGCACGGACATATATATGTGGTTTATATTTCCGTTAAAATAGGAAGATTTCCAACAAAATAAAGTAGCTTTCATATGTGTAGGAAGCAAATTCAGACCTGATTCTAGTGTTTACTATAGGGTATGGATGAACATGAGTTGAGCTTGCATGGCTTTGTCTCTGCATTGAGCAGAAACCATGCTTTATATACATAATAAGCTTCAAATCTCAATTGTTTGGTTGACAGTTGGAACTTTGTGTACAATACTTTCCATAAAACAGAAATTGGCTTGTGTAATTATGTATTATATGACAAATCCTGAACTCATTTCCTTTTCTACAATAGCTGTATAACATAGCTGTCTGTGTATTAATTTTCATATTCTTCCAACTTATTTTAAAAATCTGAAAATTGATCCAAAAGTTGTGGGATGGTCTAGAGATGAAATTCAATGTTGATGTGTTTCAAGTAGCTAATTGTCTGTTTTATGTGTTGATATAATGAGACTTCAGTAGCCACCTCAAGCCAGAGGTTGACATTAATTTTGATCTAAACCCAGTCTATGACAATTAAATGTTACCATGTGCAAATGTTGAGGACAATATGTAAAATGTTGGGACAATGTTTAAGAATATACATAGAAATGATACAATATACACAGAATCTGGTTTCATACTTTTTTATTAAATATTCACAGGTCTTCATTTCATCAATAAATTATATTTCATGTACACTTTGTTATTAGTTACCAAATATTATTGTAGGGTTGAATGTTTATTTTACAAAATGTGATTGACATTTTACTACACGATTTTATATTTTCTTTTTTATCTAGAACACACAATAACACAAAGTCCCTGATTTTATCTAAATGATAATATGTTCAAGCACAAAACTAGCATTAACACTCTCTATAATATTTAATGATAATGTTTAAACTTAACATTACATGTAATTGTAATAGATTGTTAATATACAAATATCCAAGAAATGCAATTCCATCATTATTTTCAGTACAATTTCAAAACATTCTAGGCCATATAAGTCTGTTATCAAATAAACAAAGATAAAAATTTGTTCAGACCACCGAGTATATATGGGAAGAATCACAATTAAATCCCTTTGAGGTGGCTGTGGAAAATACAACCTTGCTACATATTTGTGTACAAGAGGACATCGAGGGGTGAAAGCGAAACTGGTCTAAGTGACATTTTTTCAGAAAGTCACTTTTTTGCATAAAACAATTCAACACACTAATACCCATCTTCTGTGAAAAGATTGTATCCATAAATTATCAATTTTAGATAATATTGTAAAAATGTCAAAACGGTCTAAGTGAAATGCAATAATTTTTGAATGCGAAAACAGTCTAAGTGCATTATTTTGCACTTAGACTGTTTTCGCATTAATTTTTGAACTTAGAATTCTGTGGTTTTAGTGACACTTATTTTTCAAACAGTATTTTTTCTGCTTAATAACCTATTTTATTGATGTTATTAATTTAAGTATAAATGCATGTGTTTTTTAAACCATTTTATTTAAAATAAACAAATTTTTATTCACTTAAACCATTTTCGCATTCAAAATTTTGGTAACGTTTTGCAAATTATTGAAAATGTTTTCACTTAGACCATTTTCATTTTTGATATTTTCTGTCTTAATTCTGTACATAGATATTGTTCACATGTATTATTAATAATTAATATTGATATTAATATGATTGAGACATCTTATGTCATGATGTCATTAACTGAAGATATAATGTCATGAAGGTAATATCATTATAACAAATATAATGAGATTTTCAGGACATAAATACTAACAATAGAACATGATCTGTACTATTGACTTAGTCTGTTTGTATTTGAATGATATCATTCCTTCTCAAAACAACAGTTTTGTTTCATTGATCCCACATAAGATTGAGTAAGCTGTAATTTCTGAGCACAGTGCGCATCACATGTGTATTTCATGTACTGAGAATAGTTCCTGGTTCCTGAATTATGGCGGTATATTATAAGTTATTAACTATATATGTTAATATTGTCATCACATTTAAAGACAGATTCCCTCCCTCATCCCTAATTGATCAAAGTTAGTGGAACAGTCAAAATGACAAATAATGAATTGTATAGAATACTAGGTAATATCACACAACAGTAATTTATGGATGAGGCCCTTTTAACAAATTATCATGTCAAGTACATAAATTATGTAAAATTTCAACATGTATTGAACATGTATTGAACTTACACATCAATGTTCAAAAGATTATATTCAAGCATTTTGTAATGAATTGTGTTTTATCAATTTTTAACATTAGTGTGACATAAAGTTGCAGACAACTGTAATGTGCTATCATATAAGTACTATAACATGAGAGATAGATAACCATTATAAGCTAAAGAAATGTATTTTTTTCTATTGTCTGTTTTAAAGTTCTACTGTCTCCTTGTGGTGTACTTTTCTGGAAATAAAATGTGTTGAATAAGATGAGCAAATGACATCAAATTGCATTTTAAGAGTCGTGAGCACATTTTGAGTAAATAAAAATCCTACATGAAATGGTATTCATAGGTGTTTTATAATTAATACAATTTCAATGTTACGGTAACTATAATGATTACAACTTGAACTTAAATTTAGTAATCATTATTATTCAGATTTTAAAAAGAGCTTTGTGCAAATCGTCATAAGCTGCACCAATGACATGTTATTTCTGTAAAAGCATGTCTTAACAGTAAAGTAAACAAGTAACTGTTTTCGGATATATTAATTGCATAGTGGATGTGTCTTGTTTTTTGAAATGGGTTACTAATGATGGTTTCCTAAAAAACATTTCATTGAAATTCCTAATTTTCATGTTTCTTTTCAATGTGAATGTCGATTAAGTTGGAATAACTTTACTTGCTTTAAACAATATTTTTCTAGTTTTTTGAAACAGTGGCTTTTCATACAGTTCACCAGTGGATCGTTAGCTTCAGCTTGGTACTGGCTGTGACAGGTGTTCAAAGGTTTAATTTGTGAGTACACAGCCAAGGCCAACTGAAGACTATTGTGTACTGGTAAAATATGTGTAAGTTGATACAGTCTCAACTTTTCAGTGGTAATTTTAGTGGTTCCTGAAACAGCCCTAATATTTTAGAATTTAGCCCTGCAAGAGATTTCGCTCAGCTGAGTACATTGACATTTGACTGAAATTGTTTTACCCAGTTTTGAACTTGACCTAGATTTCATATAGACAAAGTTGTTTACCAATTTACATGTTAACCAGGTTGAAAATGTGACCTCTACAAGCATTAACAAGGTTTTACTTTGAGTTGGACTGTTGACCTAATTTCTGCCCAAGGTTACCAATCTTAACCTAAATTTCATAGAAACATACATGGTGACTAAGTTTCATAAAGATTGACTAAAAATGTGGTCTGGATCTACAGCAAAACAAGACTAAAGTGTGAATATAGTTAAATACAGTATTTTTTATCTATTTCAGGTAAATTCCTTTGAATACATGTCTGCTTTAAAAATGAAAAATGGCTGCATGTCCTTAATTGACAGCCATTTCAATTCGCATTGCTAAAACTTGGACAGGTTAGAATTCAATCGTATTTATTCTCGCTTAATTCCATCAAATAAACATGTACCACTGGCATGTATGAATACATTTACCAACACAATTGTACCACTTTACAAGTTATCCAAAATTGTCTCAAAATGCCTTGATTATCAGAAGGTGAGCAAAACATAAGTAAGAGAAGAAGGCATTTGTATGTTAGTTGAGCTGTAATAGGACAATGTATAAACTGACAAAACAGTTTTGTCTTACAAGTGAATTATTGAGGACAGTCCAAGATCAGATATGCCATGTGTAAGTTGCTGGCCAATAGGGAAGTTGCATCATTGAAACATTTCTTTGACATGTTTAGATCAGCGATGCTGACATCTCATCTATATAAAGTTTGACCTCAAACAAAATGTAACCAATTACAACATGAAGATTGTTTAGTAAGAGCATGCCATTGATGTACTGATGTCATCATGTCACTTTGCTGTAGTTGGGAACTTTTACAATAGGCACATTTGCATTGTCACACATTGTCAGGAGTAGATTATTTTGTTTTTGGACAAATCATGTTTAAACTTTAGCCATGTGGAATGGTCCAATATGTTTTTAAGCAAAACATTGATTCTGATGGGATTTCTCCAAGATTGGTCAACAGTTGTAACCTATAAAATGTTAACAAGTTTACTGTTGATGACAGACAGATCACTGACAAAAAAGCCAAGCCATCCACAATAGCTCACCTTGTTCTCAGGTGCTCAGAGTGCAACAGACATTGCTATAGATAGTAATTGTTCATGTATTTCTGTAACCGAGCCGAATAACTCGTAGTAATCAAAACCGAACTCAGAAACCTGTATTGTTGAAGCCCTATAAAATATGTATGTGTCAATATCCCTGATAATATTTACACCAATCTAACCCATCAGCTTGGTCAAATGTCTTTGATGAAAATAAGTAATAATTCCTATAAATTTAGTGTAAAAGAACTTAAAGCAGCGACAAGTTAACACTGCCCCTACATCCAGCATGTAAACAAAGCATACCATGATTATATGGAAACTTGAAAGTGAAACACATACTCAACCTCTTTACCATTGGTCCAAGTGAAAAGGACTCCCATCATATGATGTTTAAAAAAATTGTTGTGTAAACTTTGTTCATTATTTGATCAATGAATTAATATATTAAACCCTTCATTGTGATATATAATGTACAAAATATGTAATTTGCTAGATGTACAATCATGTTACTGATAAGCCTATCAAGGGATTCTGATCGAAATGAAGTAGTTATATTAACCACTATCTTTTATAACAATATGTTGATGGAGGAATTATTAAAAAATATGTATTTATAAACTTTAAATAAAAAGTAATGTATCAATGTCCCTCATGAAAGTATAAAAGAGTAGTAGTTAACATATAATTGCACCAAAAGGCCTTAAACATGTAGTTTAAATCAATGGTAGAATCTTTTCTAGTTGATAAACAACCTAGGTACTTCATAAAGTTTATAATTCATGAATGAGATACTTTTTAGATGAAAAACAAGATTATTGATACATTCTTATAATCTTATGAGTGTTTAACTTGTTAACTGTAGCCCTTTATATGTCCAATATACTTAAAATTGCCTTAAATGAAACTGTTGTGCTTTATGTTAACCATAAATAGTTATTTAGTACGAAATAATATATTTGGGAAGAATCTAAATATCATCATTAGTCTATCATACATACTTATTTTGTTATTTTCACTCCTTAATTAAGTGCGAAAAAAGACTAAGTGAATATAATTTTAAGATTTTGTATTTAAATCACTAAACTTCAATTATACAATAAAGAAGAAACTAAATTGTGGTGCAAGTGTATCAATATTCTGTATTTTTTAAAACAATTTTGTCACTTGGACTTTTTTCGCATTCAACAAATGTTACAATTTTCGTCAAATATTGAGCGCGAAAACGGTCCAAGTGCATTTTCCCACATAAAATCTTTTTTTCTGCTTTTTCTCCAAATATTCAACATTGAATGTAAAACATGAGTAATTTTGATTATACATCCAGTAAATCAACATTACAAATTGTGTCCAAACAAAATAAGACAGTTTTTTCCCTCTCCTGAACAATTTACTGAAATGCACTTAGACTAGTTTCGCTTTCACCCCTCGACATATTCATCAGCATTATCTGTACTGAGCAATAAACACTAGAATATTTGTACAGCTTATCATATGGAATATAAAGACAATAGAAATGCTAAACCATCCAATAATCACTAATCACACCAAATATAAAGTTTCCATTAAAATGTTAATGTAAGTTGAATCACCTTAAACAGCAATTTAAATTTGATTGTCACAAATTCAATAACAGACACTATAGTCATATTTACTCATATGTTGGTATGATGACAGATTTGCTGATTATTTCCTATTGACTTGTCTCTATTTTCCTTGTGTGGTAAAAGGTCCTTTATTTTATATCATATGTGTTCCTGTTCCATTCCAATTAACCAACAGGTCATTTTATGTACATACCTGAAAATAATTAATATACACAAATTTAAAAATGTTAATACATTTAACAACAAAAAAAAAAATTGCTGACAGAAAGGATACATTTTCATTTTTATTACTTACATTCAATTAATTAAATTCATTAATTCATATCAAGCAGTACATTATTCAATAGAAATATCAACTTTTACCATAATCTGGCTAAATAAATTTAAGTAATTTATCTATGTTTAGTTATAAAGTGAACTGTCATCCAAGAATTTTATTTCATACAATCAATGCTAAATTTTATTTATAAGAACTATTGCATTCAAGCATAATATTTACCATATATCCTGTTTAGACAAACATCTAATTGAGTGTTTGATTCTATTTCATGGTATGACATTGCACCATTATATTATGCATACAAGTATGCTCTGTCTGGATGTAAATCTGCAATGAAGAAGTGTGTTGTAAATATTTCATCATTTTAATGACACAATGAACATTGCAATAATGTAATACACAGATAAACATCATGTGAGTGCTGGTGCACCTCATTGATGATTGAAATCTAAAACCAAAATACAGCTTGTTTATATATATATATGTTGTGCATTAATTCTAGTATATCTGAGTATCATGATAATAGGTGTTGTAACATAAAATGAGTAATAGTAGGCATGTCTAAATTAGAGCCTCCAACACAGATCACTTGAGTACATATAATAAAATAATGGTAAGAGGATCTAAAACACAAATCCTTAATATTAGGGCTGGGACCAATATCCCTGTATATATATTGGTAACATATTATGGGTACCATTAATAAATAATTGAAAATAATTGAAGTCTTCTTTTCAGCAACAGTAACGTATCAGTCAGATACAAGTGGGTGGGGTAATGTTTACTTTTTACTAACTATAAGTAACACGTTAAACAACTCAGAAAATGAAATCAATAGATGCATTTATTTTATGACTGATGTAAGTTCTTTATAAACCAACAAGTTAATGAAAGAATACGTAAACTTGGCGCTTTCTCGGCATGTCAATGAAGTAAATGAAGGAGTATTCTCCCTTGAAAAAATGACAGCTATTGAATGTAAAATGCATAAATTCAATATGTCGTGACAAAGTGTGGGACGTGATATTGATCTATCTATGAAAAGAGAGAAAAAACAAAGCGATTACCTGACATGGATCCAGCGAAGGCATTTCAGTTGTTTTTCTTAAATTGTGTTTACATTTAGCACATTTAAGCGATTCCCTCTCGTTAATTTTCGTACCCGTCATTAACACTTCGTCCCAAAAGTATTCGAATTATGCTTTATTTGTTGAAAATGCTTAAAATGTCGTTGAAGCGGACTCACATGGCGGCCATTTTTGTTTGAGTTACGACACGCTAAGACAGCCTCGGACCTGTCTTAAAAGTTACGTCAAAAATCGGCAAAGTTACGACATCTTACCTACGACAAACGTTGATAAAACGCCCTTGTCGTAGAGCCGGCGTCTTACGACAGACTTACGACAAAAAACGTCGTAAGACACGTTGATAAAACGCCCCCCGTTTTTTGTCGTAAGTCTGTCGTAAGACACCGAATCTACGACAAGGGCGTTTTATCAATTTTTGTCGTAACTTTTAAGACAGGTCCGAGGCTGTCTTAGCGTGTCGTAACTCAAACAAAAATGGCCGCCATGTGAGTCCGCTTCAACGACATTTTAAGCATTTTCAACAAATAAAGCATAATTCGAATACTTTTGGGACGAAGTGTTAATGACGGGTACGAAAATTAACGAGAGGGAATCGCTTAAATGTGCTAAATGTAAACACAATTTAAGAAAAACAACTGGGGGGCGTTTTATCAACGTGTCTTACGACGTTTTTTGTCGTAAGTCTGTCGTAAGACGCCGAATCTACGACAAGGGCGTTTTATCAACGTTTGTCGTAGCTAAGATGTCGTAACTTTGCCTATTTTTGTCGTAACTTTTAAGACAGGTCCGAGGCTGTCTTAGCGTGTCGTAACTCAAACAAAAATGGCCGCCATGTGAGTCCGCTTCAACGACATTTTAAGCATTTTCAACAAATAAAGCATAATTCGAATACTTTTGGGACGAAGTGTTAATGACGGGTACGAAAATTAACGAGAGGGAATCGCTTAAATGTGCTAAATGTAAACACAATTTAAGAAAAACAACTGGGGGGCGTTTTATCAACGTGTCTTACGACGTTTTTTGTCGTAAGTCTGTCGTAAGACACCGAATCTACGACAAGGGCGTTTTATCAACGTTTGTCGTAGCTAAGATGTCGTAACTTTGCCTATTTTTGTCGTAACTTTTAAGACAGGTCCGAGGCTGTCTTAGCGTGTCGTAACTCAAACAAA
This sequence comes from Mactromeris polynyma, assembly GCA_032209605.1. Classification (NCBI taxonomy): domain Eukaryota; kingdom Metazoa; phylum Mollusca; class Bivalvia; order Venerida; family Mactridae; genus Mactromeris; species Mactromeris polynyma. The sequence goes on along the minus strand of JASFXZ010000021.1, from coordinate 6,275,883 downwards.
AATGGCCGCCATGTGAGTCCGCTTCAACGACATTTTAAGCATTTTCAACAAATAAAGCATAATTCGAATACTTTTGGGACGAAGTGTTAATGACGGGTACGAAAATTAACGAGAGGGAATCGCTTAAATGTGCTAAATGTAAACACAATTTAAGAAAAACAACTGAAATGCCTTCGCTGGATCCATGCCAGGTAATCGCTTTGTTTTTTTCTCTCTTTTCATAGATAGATCAATATCACGTCCCACACTTTGTCATGACATATTGAATTTATGCATTTTACATTCAATAGCTGTCATTATTTCAAGGGAGAATACTCCTTCATTGACTTCATTGACATGCCGAGAAAGCGCCAAATTTACGTATTATTTCATTAACTTGTTCGTTTATAAAGCACTTACGTCAGTCATAAAATAAATGCATCTATTGATTTCATTTTATGAGTTGTGTGAGGAATAGCTGTAACGTGTTACTTATAGTTAGTAAAAAGTAAACATTACCCCACCCACTTGTATTTGACTTATCCGTTACTGTTGCTGAAAAGAAGACTTATTTTCAATTATTTATTAATAGTATGCAGTCACTGAATGGCATATTTGTTCTATTGCTATATTCCCTTGACGGTCCTATACCCATAATATGTTACCAATATATACAGGGATATTGGTCCCAGCAAAGACTTATATAAAATACTTATAAGTTATATTTAGGTATTTGGTCCCAGCCCTAATGTTAAGAACTTTGTGTTTTAGATCCTCCTCTTACCATTATTCTATTATATGCACTCAAGTGATCTGTGTTGGAGGCTCTAATTTAGACATGCCTACTATTACTCATTTTATGTTACAACAACACCTACTATCATGATACTCAGATATACTGGAATTAATGCACAATATATAAACAAGTTGTATTTTGGTTTTAGATTTCAATCATCAATGAGGTGCACCAGCACTCACATGATGTTTATCTGTGTATTACATTATTGCAATGTTCATTGTGTCATTAGAATGATGAAATTAATTTACAACACACTTCTTCATTGCAGATTTACATCCAGACAGAGCATACTTGTATGCATAATATAATGGTGCAATGTCATACCATGAAATAGGATCAAACACTCAATTAGATGTTTGTCTAAACAGGATATATGGTAAATATTATGCTTGAATGCAATAGTTCTTATAAATAAAATTTAGGATTGATTATATGAAATAAAATTCTTGGATGACAGTTCACTTTATAACTAAACATAGATAAATTACTTAAAATATATTCATTTAGCCAGATTATGGTAAAAGTTGATATTTCTATTGAATAATGTACTGCTTGATATGAATTAATGAATTTAATTAATTGAATGTAAGTAATGAAAATAAATATTAAATTTGTGTATATTGATTATTTTCAGGTATGTACATATATGACCTGTTGGTTAATTGCAATGGACACAGGAACACATGTGATATAAAATAAAGGAGCTTATACCACACAAGGAAAATAGAGACAAATCAATAGGAAATAATCAGCAAATCTGTCATCATACCAACACATGAGTAAATATGACTATAGTGTCAGTTATTGAATTTGACATTCAAATTTAAATTGCTGTTTAAGGTGATTGAACTTACATTTATTTAACATTTTAATGGAAACTTTACATTTTGTGTGATTAGTGATTATTGGATGGTTTAGCATATCTATTGTCTTTATATTCCATATGATAAGCTGTACACATATTGTAGTGTTTATTGCTCAGTACAGATAATGGTTATAAATGTGTCCTCTTGTACACAAATATACATGTAGCAAGGTGGTACTTTCTACAGCCATCTCACAGGGATTTATTTGTGATTCTTCCCATATCTACTCAGTGGTCTGAACAAATTTTTATCTCGACTTATTTGATAACACACTTATATGGCCTAGAATGTTTTGAAATTGTACTGAAAATAAATGGATTTGCATTTCTTGGATATATGCATATTAACGCTCTATTACAATTACATGTAATGTTAAGTTTAAACAGTATCATTAAATATTATAGAGATTATTTATGCTAGTTTTGTGCTTGTAAATGGAATCATTTAGATAAAATCAGGGACTATGTGTTATTGTGAGTTCTAGATAAAAAAGAAAATATGAAATCATGTAGTAAAATGACAATCACATTTTTTAAAATAAACATTCAACCCCTACAGTTATCTTTTTATTAGTTTTTAAAAACATATTTATTTGTCTAAATTGTCATGTAATATGCAATAAATACAGGATAATAAAGTGCATGTAATAGACAAGTGGATAGAATTGGAAGCTAAAGCTTATTGAAATTCTCTCCACTATCTTTTTATTGAAGGTAACTGATAACAAAGTGTACATGATATATAAGTTAGTGATGAAATGAAGTCCTGTGAATATTTAATAAAAAAAGGATGAACCAGCATTTGTGTTTCTTGTATCATTTCTATGTATATTCTCAAACATTGTCCAAACATCTTACATATTGTCCTCAACATTTGCACCTAGTAACATTTAATTGTCATGGACTGGGTTTAGATCAGAATTAGTCTCTATCAACAAATAAAACAGACAATTAGCTACTTGGAACACATCAACATTGAATTTTATTTCTAGACCAGCAGACAACTTTTGGATCAATTTTCAGATTTTTTAAATCAGTTGGAAGAATATGAAAATGAATACACAGACTGCTATGGTCATACATATATTGTAGAAAAGGAAATGAGTTCAGGAATTGTCATATAATACATAATTACACAAGCCAATTACTGTTTTATGGAAAGTATTGTACACAAAGTTCCAACTGCCAACCAAACAATTGAGATTTGAAGCTTATTATGTATATAAAGCATGGTTTTTGCTTAATGCAGAGACACAGGCATGCAAGCTGAACTTCTGTACATCCATACCATGTAGTAAACACTGTAGAATCAGGTCTGAATTTACTTCCTACACATATGAAAGCTACTTTATTTTGTTGGAAATCTTCCTATTTCACGGAAATATAAACCATATATATGTCCGTGCTATTCTAAATAACCATATTTGTGGCTTTGATACTGTGCAATACAATTGGTTGAACTAAATGCAAGTAAATACTACCAAGCTGAAAGATGGGTACTCTATTGAATATACAGTGTAGTGTAGTCATATACATAAAACAAAGATTTAATCATTTAGATGTAGGCCTATATATATATTTAATTGCAGAAATTAATATTGTACACATACATTTTAATTAAGGTGGAGTTAAGTTGTGACCATTACTATATAAGACCCATATGAGGCTCATCAGGATAAAGTAACATAATCACAAGGGCTGAAATACATTGTTAATGTCAACAACACATGTGTGCATCTGTATAATATTCACAGAATGAACTCTAGTGACAGGAATATACCTTTATCTACTTGTACCTTAAGTACCTTGATGCATATATACACCTTCTAGACACAATTATGCTCCTCTTATTTACATTGATAAATGATTACAACCACCAGTATTCTTAGTCATGTTAATTACAGTTTTATTTTCATGAGATATATATCGTGAACAGCTTAAGTACATTCACATATCCGTGCTATTCAGATCGGATCCACACAAAATTTATACATTTTTGAAGTGCTTATGTTAAAGTGAATCGGCAGTGGTTTTCATGTTTTATTCGTCTATCTGTCGTCATTAACATATTTTTGTTCCATGTTGTATGTATTCTGATAACTTTATAAATTTTTCTACCTAAGTTTCTCCGATAATCGCAGATATAAGCGTTTAAAAAGTCCGTTTCATGTTAACTATTTACATTGACGACGCGAATTTGACAGGTGCGTGGGAGAATGACGCACCGGAAGTTACGTATTCTAGACCGCGTCCCGATTTTTACCGTCTTACGACAACATTTTGTCGCAGCTACGACACTCGAGTTACGACACCGTTGATAAAACGGTCTGACGATGTCTTATATATTTGTCGTAAGTTCTGGAGATAAGACATCGTCAGACCGTTTTATCAACGGTGTCGTAACTCGAGTGTCGTAGCTGCGACAAAATGTTGTCGTAAGACGGTAAAAATCGGGACGCGGTCTAGAATACGGAACTTCCGGTGCGTCATTCTCCCACGCACCTGTCAAATTCGCGTCGTCAATGTAAATAGTTAACATGAAACGGACTTTTTAAACGCTTATATCTGCGATTATCGGAGAAACTTAGGTAGATAAATTTATAAAGTTATCAGAATACATACAACATGGAACAAAAATATGTTAATGACGACAGATAGACGAATAAAACATGAAAACCACTGCCGATTCACTTTAACATAAGCACTTCAAAAATGTATAATTTTTGTGTGGATCCGATCTGAATAGCACGGATATGCAGGGGCGTAGCTTCCTATAGGCCGTGTAGGCCGCGGCCTACACATTTCCCCAGAAAGTATACGCCAAAACGCTCCTCTGACATTCTAGGGTCAATTTTTTTCTGGGGGAGCATGCCCCCAGACGCCCCCAAACACCCCTAGATCTTGGCCTACACATTCATTTCATCCAAGCTACGCCCCTGATATGTGAATGTACTTAAGCTGTTCACGACATATATCTCATGAAAATATAACTGTAATTAACATGACTAAGAATACTGGTGGTTGTAATCATTTATCAAGTAGATAAAGGTATATTCCCGTCACTAGAGTTCATCATGAATATTATACAGATGCACACATGTGTTGTTGACATTAACAATGTATTTCAGCCCTTGTGAATATGTTACTTTATCCTGATGAGCCTCATATGGGTCATATATAGTAATGGTCACAACTTAACTCCACCTTAATTAAAATGTATGTGTACAATATTAATTTCTGCAATTAAATATATATATAGGCCTACATCTAAATGATTAAATCTTTGTTTTATGTATATGACTACACTACACTGTGTATTCAATAGAGTACCCATCTTTCAGCTTGGTAGTATTTACTTGCATTTAGTTCAACCAATTGTATTGCACAGTATCAAAGCCACAAATATGGTTATTTAGAATAGCACGGGCATATATATATATATGGTTTATATTTCCGTGAAATAGGAAGATTTCCAACAAAATAAAGTAGCTTTCATATGTGTAGGAAGTAAATTCAGACCTGATTCTACAGTGTTTACTACATGGTATGGATGTACAGAAGTTCAGCTTGCATGCCTGTGTCTCTGCATTAAGCAAAAACCATGCTTTATATACATAATAAGCTTCAAATCTCAATTGTTTGGTTGGCAGTTGGAACTTTGTGTACAATACTTTCCATAAAACAGTAATTGGCTTGTGTAATTATGTATTATATGACAATTCCTGAACTCATTTCCTTTTCTACAATATATGTATGACCATAGCAGTCTGTGTATTCATTTTCATATTCTTCCAACTGATTTAAAAAATCTGAAAATTGATCCAAAAGTTGTCTGCTGGTCTAGAGATAAAATTCAATGTTGATCTGTTCCAAGTAGCTAATTGTCTGTTTTATTTGTTGATAGAGACTTTAATTCTGATCTAAACCCAGTCCATGACAATTAAATGTTACTAGGTGCAAATGATGAGGACAATATGTAAGATGTTTGGACAATGTTTGAGAATATACATAGAAATGATACAAGAAACACAAATGCTGGTTCATCCTTTTTTTATTAAATATTCACAGGTCTTCATTTCATCACTAAATTATATATCATGTACACTTTGTTATCAGTTACCTTCAATAAAAAGATAGTGGAGAGAGTTTCAATAAGCTTTAGCTTCCAATTCTATCCACTTGTCTATTACATGCACTTTATTATCCTGTATTTATTGCATATAACATGACAATTTAGACAAATAAATATGTTAAAACTAATAAAAAGATAATTGTAGGGGTTGAATGTTTATTTAAAAAAATGTGATTGTCATTTTACTACACGATTTCATATTTTCTTTTTTATCTAGAACTCACAATAACACATAGTCCCTGATTTTATCTAAATGATTCCATTTACAAGCACAAAACTAGCATAAACAATGTCTATAATATTTAATGATACTGTTTAAACTTAACATTACATGTAATTGTAATAGAGCGTTAATATGCATATATCCAAGAAATGCAAATTCATTTATTTTCAGTACAATTTCAAAACATTCTAGGCCATATAAGTGTGTTATCAAATAAGTCGAGATAAAAATTTGTTCAGACCACTGAGTAGATATGGGAAGAATCACAAATATATCCCTGTGAGATGGCTGTAGAAAGTACCACCTTGCTACATGTATATTTGTGTACAAGGGGACACATTTATAACCATTATCTGTACTGAGCAATAAACACTACAATATGTGTACAGCTTATCATATGGAATATAAAGACAATAGAAATGCTAAACCATCCAATAATCACTAATCACACAAAATGTAAAGTTTCCATTAAAATGTTAATGTAAGTTGAATCACCTTAAACCGCAATTTAAATTTGAATGTCACAAATTCAATAACTGACACTATAGTCATATTTACTCATGTGTTGGTATGATGACAGATTTGCTGATTATTTCCTATTGATTTGTCTCTATTTTCCTTGTGTGGTATAAGCTCCTTTATTTTATATCATATGTGTTCCTGTGTCCATTGCAATTAACCAACAGGTCATATATGTACATACCTGAAAATAATTAATATACACAAATTTAATATTTATTTTTATTACTTACATTCAATTAATTAAATTCATTAATTCATATCAAGCAGTACATTATTCAATAGAAATATCAACTTTTACCATAATCTGGCTAAATGAATATATTTTAAGTAATTTATCTATGTTTAGTTATAAAGTGAACTGTCATCCAAGAATTTTATTTCATATAATCAATCCTAAATTTTATTTATAAGAACTATTGCATTCAAGCATAATATTTACCATATATCCTGTTTAGACAAACATCTAATTGAGTGTTTGATCCTATTTCATGGTATGACATTGCACCATTATATTATGCATACAAGTATGCTCTGTCTGGATGTAAATCTGCAATGAAGAAGTGTGTTGTAAATTAATTTCATCATTCTAATGACACAATGAACATTGCAATAATGTAATACACAGATAAACATCATGTGAGTGCTGGTGCACCTCATTGATGATTGAAATCTAAAACCAAAATACAACTTGTTTATATATTGTGCATTAATTCCAGTATATCTGAGTATCATGATAGTAGGTGTTGTTGTAACATAAAATGAGTAATAGTAGGCATGTCTAAATTAGAGCCTCCAACACAGATCACTTGAGTGCATATAATAGAATAATGGTAAGAGGAGGATCTAAAACACAAAGTTCTAAACATTAGGGCTGGGACCAAATACCTAAATATAACTTATAAGTATTTTATATAAGTCTTTGCTGGGACCAATATCCCTGTATATATTGGTAACATATTATGGGTATAGGACCGTCAAGGGAATATAGCAATAGAACAAATATGCCATTCAGTGACTGCATACTATTAATAAATAATTGAAAATAAGTCTTCTTTTCAGCAACAGTAACGGATAAGTCAGATACAAGTGGGTGGGGTAATGTTTACTTTTTACTAACTATAAGTAACACGTTACAGATATTCCTCACACAACTCAGAAAATGAAATCAATAGATGCATTTATTTTATGACTGACGTAAGTGCTTTATAAACGAACAAGTTAATGAAATAATACGTAAACTTGGCGCTTTCTCGGCATGTCAATGAAGTCAATGAAGGAGTATTCTCCCTTGAAATAATGACAGCTATTGAATGTAAAATGCATAAATTCAATATGTCATGACAAAGTGTGGGACGTGATATTGATCTATCTATGAAAAGAGAGAAAAAACAAAGCGATTACCTGGCATGGATCCAGCGAAGGCACTTCAGTTGTTTTTCTTAAATTGTGTTTACATTTAGCACATTTAAGCGATTCCCTCTCGTTAATTTTCGTACCCGTCATTAACACTTCGTCCCAAAAGTATTCGAATTATGCTTTATTTGTTGAAAATGCTTAAAATGTCTTTGAAGCGGACTCACATGGCGGCCATTTTTGTTTGAGTTACGACACGCTAAGACAGCCTCGGACCTGTCTTAAAAGTTACGACAAAAATAGGCAAAGTTACGACATCTTAGCTACGACAAATTAACGTTGATAAAACGCCCATGCCGTAGATTCGGCGTCTTACGACAGACTTACGACAAAAAACGTCGTAAGACACGTTGATAAAACGCCCCCCAGCATTTCTAAGACCAAAAAGACTCTTAAACTTGGAAAATATACTTCCGGAATCAATATGGTTGGAAATTAAAGATAAAAAGAAGCCTTACGCCAATGAATGAACAATAACCGTGACGAATCAAATTAACATTTATTCTGTCCAGGAAAAATGATGCACTTACATTTGAGACAAATGGGGGAGCGGGAGAAAGGGGAGATAATCATGTTTGATAAAGCTACAAACTACAGTAAAGGCTAAACTCTGTACAGTCCGTACTTTCCACAACAAACACTGTCCATACAGTGGCGTAACCACTTTTTCTCTTTCTCAAGGATAGCAACATAGTTTAACGCATGGGATGTTAAGAAGAACATATACACATGTAATATATACAATGACTAGCAGAGTAGAACTAACAAACGTGCTATAAACTTGAACTAGAAATCTACACGAATTATTTGCTCTAAGAATGGTCACAAAAGTATCTACTTAAAGGTACAACACCTTTATCATCACACTCAGGGATTATTATGCCCTGTTGACACTTGTGATGTGAAATTTTCATTAACACAATATTCTCACCACTTTAATCACAAAGAATTAGTAAACATGATAATCATTTAGATACGCAGATTTCTAGTACGCACAGGCCTATCACTGTGGATACTATCACTAGAAGCTTGATCGTCATTATCCGGTGATTCGTGACCGTCACAGCTGCCAGGGGTATATACTTCAGGAACATTATCATTATTCATTTCAAATTCACTATCCAATGGAATATTTCCTATGTTATCAGGAGGTAAGGACAAGGTGGGTTGTACATACTCCTGGTTTGGAAGACACGGAACGCTAGTAGGTGACTGAATATATACATTCATATCATCGTCACAATCTGACTCTCCTAATGTGCCACTATTCGTCTTAATTTCACTCTCAACGCGAACACACTCTGAACATTTCACTTTATAGGAGGTAGCACGTAACTGGCTACCAACAAACTTTTTGACGAAACACCAGTCGGCATCTATGGAAACGACAAGATATCTGTCGCGGGCTCGTAACTTTTGCTTTTCTGAATACAAATATACCAGGTCACCAACTTGAATCTTCACAGGATCACGCAGAAATTTTGGAAGTTTTGACTTTTCACTGTACTTGTGGTTCTCCTGTCTAATTTGGTACTGATTCATAACAATATCAGAGTCAATCACAGGAATTTGTTCATTGGTGAACTGGTCTCTGTGGGTCCATATTTCGCGAGAAGACAGACCTTGGTTACGGATACGTGAATTAAGTTGAGAAACACATATACTTAGCTGAACAGGGGTCAAAGGACCTCTGTTAAAGTCCATTTTTAGCATCTCAGATTCAAGCTCACTGATGGCCCTTTCAGCGACGGGGTTTTTATTGTCATTTTTAGCTCTACCAATCTGAAGTGAAATATTTTGCTGTTCAAGAAATCTGTCATTTTTCAAAGAAACGAACCCCGGAGCGGGATCCACGCGAACAACTGCTTTTGGACCGTTTATAGGATGCATACCTGTCATTAGACCAACTAAGCTGTCCCGTAAAGTGTCGTGCTTTTCATCATCGATGACACATGCTGAAGTGTATGACGAAACTGTTTCGCGAACAACAAGTACAAGTTGTCGGTTCTGCTTCATAACGTCTGCTGCGAAATTGATACCAATACCCTCAGGCGGATCTTCTGATGACTGTTTCGCAAGACCTTCAGGAAAGTGTTTCAGTGAAGCACATGTGTGACAGCTGTCACATACTTTGTCAATTGTTTTAGATATGTCTAAAGCATAAAAATGCCGCTTGACAACTAACAGTAACTGGTGTTTAGTTGGGTGATTGAGTTTTAAATGCAAAGCTGTGATCAAACCGTCCAGAACACTACGTGGCACTATTATCAAGTCAGCTGGAGGTAACAGAGGATCGCTGCGCTTAACCACTAGTAAACCATCATTTGCTACAGATGCAACATTTAGATATCGCTTTACGTCTTTGACCTTAGTTTGTTTTCTGGAAGGACGCGTACCCTGTTTTAAATGAGCTGATGTGCGTCGTAAGTCAGGACAGTCTGCTTGTAGGTCTTTCCAAGCTGCTCTAGATGTGAACGGAAGTCGACTGTTATTGTCAATGATATCCTGAAAGCACACTGCTCTAACAACTGATTCTTCCAAACGGTTGATGAAAGTACATACTTGACAGCGTGGTTCCTGACATTCGGCAGCGTTGCGACTAGCGAAGTCAGACGGAATGTTAGCTGATCCTGACAAATGCTGAACATGGACTTGGTACCGACTGACGACCGACAGAAATGAAGTTACGCGTGGACTTGCTGAAAATTCCCCACGATACAGTTTCTGTATAGCTTGTACACAAGGCTTACTGTCAGTTAGCAAGCAAGTTAAATGTCTCGACTGAATGATGAATGGCGCGAAATGTTTGATCGTTGTCCCGATGCTGAGAGCTTCAACCTCACATGGCAGCCAGGTAACCTGGTGCTTCTTAAGTTTCGCGCTAAAGAAACCCGCAAGTAACAACTTGTCATTCCGATTTGCGTATAATGTAGCACCGATTCCATGTTTAGAGACCGAGGCATCCGTAACAATCCAAAGTTTGTCATCAGCTTTAGGGATAGTTATAGATTTATGACCATTTAACGCCTGCTGAGCAGACCTGAACTCATGTAGTAAACCCTCTGTCCACATCAATCTCTCGCGTGATTCTCTGCTAGAAGTAGCATCTTCCAGGTAAGACCCGCGCAAGCATTTTATATGCTCCAAGGAATGCACGAAGATCACGAACAGTAGATGGCGGTGAACACGTAGAAAGTACAGCAACCTTGTGTGGGCTAGCAGAGAGTTGACCTTCCTTCCAGACCCAACCCAGAACAGTGGTGGACTGTGGACAGATAATGGTTTTAGAAGGCGATAGTTTAAGGTTGCATTTCTGAAGAGCCTGTAAAACTTTTGTCCAATTGTTGATAAGCTCTTCAGGGCTATTTCCTCCACAGTATAAATCATCTGCCAATTTCGCGACAAATCCTTCCTGTAGACACTCACCCAATACCCGGCACATCAATTCTTCCAGTGCAGTTTCAGAGCCAGGCATTCCCATGGCACTTTTAGTGTACACGCGCACCCCGCGAAATGGTGTTGCAACACCGCAGTATTTCATAGAATCTCTTGATAATGGTATCTGGTAAAATGCACTAGTTAAGTCAGCCACAATGAGATACTTCCACTGGCCAATAGTCCTGAGAACAGAGTTAACGTCTGGCAGTAACGATGGCTGGGGTTTGCTGTATTGACCCACCTCTCCAAAAGCTGTGACCAAACGGAATCCACCAGAAGACTTCTTGACTAAAAAGGAGGGGTTCAAATATTCCACTGAAACGCATACCTCTTCTGGTCGCCTGAATACACCGAGCCTCTCCAATTCATCAAATTTGTCTTGTAACTCTACCAATTTGTTACGACTGTACTGGGGCAATCTACCTTTCCGTTGTGGGGGTTGTGTTGGACCCATATTGACCACTGCTTCAAAGGCACCTTCAGCACCGTTGTAACCACCCAACTCTGGACTGAATACGTCATCATGTTCTTTTAGTAACTGTTTGAACTGCTCACGAGTACCATTAGAGAGGATCTGATCTGGATCAAGCTTTACTAAGTCTGAGTGGTGTGTATGAGGAGTGCTAGAGTGCACGCTTGAGACTGTCTGTGTGTCACTGTCCTCTTTAGTGAGATACGGAACCACGGTGTTCACGACTTGACAAATATGATCATTCTTTCGTAGTAGTTGTGGCTGTTGTGTATCGTTACACAAGCGAATTTTCCCTGCGATGACTTCCGCGATCTGTGGTTTAGGCCAATCAAGAGTACCACTCGGAGTGTGGTCATAACGTGGTTCAACAGCTAGTAAACAGTCACTTGTAAACTCTGAAGGTACGTCTAGTTCAACATAATCACCTGGCCAAATTGTACCGGATTGAGCGCGAAGAATAGTCGCTTTTGCACGCCGAACGCGATTGTCTACTTGCTCGCTATCGGTAGAGCCATATCTGAGTTTGTCAGTTCCATGGATCGTTATTTCCTGTTTGGCAGGCCTGGCAGAAACGTCATTCTGAGACATAAATGGGGTACCCGCAAGAATATCTGTGTCCAAGTCATTGACTACGAGAGCCTCTAAATACAAGTCATTGTCATTACGCGTCATAGTTAGCCTAGTTTCACCGATTACTTCCAATGGCGTGACTCCATCAGCTTGATGCGCGCCTTGACTGCTTTTCGTAATGACTGCGCCAATGCGTTGAGCAGTGGTAGCCTTTATCATGTTGACTTCCGCACCAGTATCAAGCGTAATGTGTAACGGATAGTGTTTATAAAAGGCCTTAAAATATGGGGAGATGTTTGTGCTTACACGACGTAAGGTTGACACAGAACGTGTTACACTTGTGGTGATGGTAGGCTCTTGAAGTGAATCATCATCACTAACGTCAGATGGGGATTCCTGACAGACAGCCATACGGGTTTTACTAATATATTGTCTATCACTGTCTGGTAGGTAGAGACACTTGCTAAGATAATGACCATAAGGACGGCCAGATTGCTTGCATATGACACATGACTTGTTGGCAGCTTTCTTACTAAATTCACTTTTTCTGGAAAGACTACTTTTCTCTTTGAATGAAGCCCTTAACACTTTAACTTGAGCAACGGAATGTAGTTCATCCAGCAAGGAACTCAACGCGAGCGAAATTTCTGGTTTTAATGACGCGAGTGTCTGAGATCTTAGTTCAGTCCCATATCGTTGTTTCACCAGAGCTGGGAGTTCAGGATGTATGAGTCGTAACCAAGTAATCACAATGAGATTCTCTGCTGTAGGCGAAAGCTCCTCGTCACTTGTAGGGGTCTCGTTGTGGTGCTTGATACCACCGTCAGTGTGAAGTAAATTGTCCTCGACAAAGCACGTTAACCTTTGAAAAAGGTCTTCAGGTTTCTCACCAGCCTCTAACTTAATGTCATTAAAGTCCAAGAAACAGCTGCCAGAAGTTTGAAAGCCAAAATGAGCACGTATGGCTTGCCAAATGCTATTTAATGATGTAGATCTTTGAACGAATTGTGACCTAGCAATAATAGGGCAATAGCTAGCAATCTGCCCTAGCATGAGATCTAGATGAGCACATTTTTGAGCTGCAGAGCGGCGAAGAGCCTCAGGGATAGCTTCACCATCATCAGTTAGACCCCTCAGTGGATTAGTACCAGTTTTTTTTCCATTTAAAGTCATCAAGTAAGAATGTAGCGAAATTAGGATCGAGCGAAAGAGTGTACTGAAGGTTATTCCTCCACGCTTCAAATGAGGTAATTGTCTCATTCCTGGACAAAGCCCATTGCTTTGGAGCCCTGGTAGCCATAAATGATATTGTTAATTCGTTTACAACAGTCAGAGAAACTGCCTCGTCACTGCAAGATTTGCTGGTTTATCGGTTCGTACACTGTAATCTGTTAAAGTTGTGAACAGGCTGTCCTCGATGCGTAGAGGTAGACTGTGGGTAATTCCTTACGCTGCCACCACGCCAATGAATGAACAATAACCGTGACGAATCAAATTAACATTTATTCTGTCCAGGAAAAATGATGCACTTACATTTGAGACAAATGGGGGAGCGGGAGAAAGGGGAGATAATCATGTTTGATAAAGCTACAAACTACAGTAAAGGCTAAACTCTGTACAGTCCGTACTTTCCACAACAAACACTGTCCATACAGTGGCGTTATTTATTATGTACAATTTATAGACCACCCCACTCTAAAATCGAATTTTGGGAAAAGCTTAACAACTGCCTTGAAATGGCATTAGAATTAAGACAGCAGGTGATATTAGTAGGTGATATTAACGAAGATCAATTAAACACGCATAATCATAAATTCAAAGATGTACTCTTAATGAATAATACGGTCAACTTGATTTGTTTACCTACAAGAATCACCCAAAATACTCGAACTTTACTCGATCCTATCGCTGTAACCAATAGCATCCATGTTTTCGACTCGGGTATCTTTGAAACAAAAAGTGAAATTAGTGATCATTTCGGAACGTATGCCTACTTCAAAGTGGATTTTGATTCTAACAAACCTTTCAAAAGAAGAGTATGGATTTATAAGAAAGCAGACTTTAATAAACTTAATAACTTAATAAGAAATACAGACTGGACTTTCATACAAAATTACAATATAGATGAATCATGTCATGCATTTACAAAAAATTTCTTAGATCTAGCAAAACAAAGTATTCCAACGTATTATGCTTTAGTTAGACCAAACGATAAACCATGGTACAATTGTGACATTCGTCGAAGTTCACGACAAAGGGATAGGCAATTTCATAATGCTTTGAATAATAATAAAACGTCAGACTGGGTTATCTACAAACAACTTAGGAACCGAGTAAACAATATGATAAAACATGCAAAAGAGACAGTTTATAATAATCTAGAATTTTCCCTACATGATATAAATACTTCAAATCCAGGCCAGTACTGGAAAATTGTTAAAATGCTCATTAAGGATAATTCTTGTCAAAATGAAATGTTACCTCCTTTAATAATGGGTAATGATATATACGCATTATCCGACGTGGATAAAGCCAATACCTTGAACGATTTTTTCGTATCTATCTCTCAAGTTGATGAAACTAACACGCAACTTCCGATCTTTCATTACAAGACTAGTACAAGACTTGAGAATTTCATTATCCAAGAAAGGGAAGTTTCTGATATTTTAAGAATCCTTGTTATAAATAAAGCGTCTGGACCAGATGAAATTAGTCACAAAATGTTAAAAGAAACATCCAATACAATATGTGTCCCACTCTGTCTACTCTTTAACCGCTCTTTATCTGAAGGTATATATCCAAATAGTTGGAAACTAGCCCATGTTGTGCCTCTATTAAAAAAGGGAAACAAAAACGAGCCATCAAATTATAGACCCATTTCTCTAATAAGCTGCGTTGGCAAAGTAATGGAACGTATTGTTTTCAAACATATGTATAACTATCTACATGATAATTCTTTAATAATCTGTAATCAATCGGGTTTTTTACCTGGTCACTCCACAGTATACCAACTTATTGATATATAATCAAATATGTAAAGCATTAGACAACAAAGATTCTACTTTTATTGTTTTCTGTGATATATCTAAGGCATTTGACAGAGTATGGCATAGGGGTCTTATTTTCAAAATTAAACAATATGGAATACTTGGAAACCTAGTTAATTGGTTAAGTAACTATTTAAATGAGAGATCTCAGAAAGTTATTGTTGCATCAGATTGTTCGAATATACGTTACTTACAAGGGGGTGTTCCCCAAGGCTCCGTCCTTGGTCCTTTATTATTTCTTATATACATCAATGGTATAGCGGACTCTCTAATTAGTATGACCAGGCTTTTCGCGGATGTCGTTCTCTTTCTGTTTCCACAAACAACATTAATTTCATGGAAGAAACACTTAATAGCGATCTAAATTCAATAACAACTTGGTCTAAACAGTGGCTAGTAAATTTCAATCCTTCAAAAACGGAAATTATGTTCTTCTCGTACTGTAAGAGAAAACGACCAAACTTATCGTATAATAATGTACAATTAAATTTTGTTGAACATCATAAACATCTTGGTGTAACATTCAGTCAGGATGGGTCATGGCATCAACATATAACTAATATAGTCTCTAAAGCTTCACAAATTCTTGGTTCAATGAAAATGTTGAAATTCAAAGTTCAAAGGAATCTCTAAATCAAATTAACATCTCTTATTTAAGACCTCAGTTAGAATATGCTTCTCTAGTTTGGGATAATTGTGCCCAGTACGAAAAAGAAATCCTGGAAAAACTACAATATGAATAACTAGATCTGTCTCAATTCGAATATTATTAAAGGAAAAAGGCTGGGCGAGTCTTTCAGATAGAAGGAAAATCCAAAAATTAATTTTAATATACAAAGGAAAAAACCAATTGTTACCGCCCTATCTAACACAGTTGTTTCCACTGACAGTTGATATAGCTTATGAAAACCAATATTGGTTAAGAAATTTTAATGATTATGTACCAGATGCTAGAAGAACAGAAATATATTCTAAATCAGTTTTACCATCCGCAATTCAACTTTGGAATAATCTTAATATTGATATTCGCGAGTCTGAATCTTTATCTTCCTTTAAAAATAAACTGAAACAATTGTATAATTCACCTGAAGTCCCGAGTATATTCATAAAAGGCGAACGTTTCTCAAATGTCCATCATACCCGCATTAGAAATAATTGTAGTAATCTAAACTCAGATCTATACAAAAACCATCTTGTCCATAGCCCTTCATGTGAGTGTGATGCGGCTATTGAAGATGCTGAACATTACTTTTTTAAATGCAAAATATATTGTCGTCAGAGGCGAACACTTTTTATTAAAACAAGAGACTTTCATCCTCTGCACAAAAACTTCTATTTGGTATCGATACTTTATCCGAAACTCAGAATGAAGTCTTATTTAGAGAAGTACAAAATTATATAAAAAATAGTAATAGATTCGAAAAATAACTAAGTGTCACTGCTATATGATTTATTAACATAAACGGGGGTGGCGTGGAAGGTAATGGCAGCAATCGAAAAACAGAAAGTTTTTTTGTTTTTTTTTTTCATGTAGTTAGTTTCATAAATCTAAAATTTCTTATGCACAAATATACCATTACTTTTTAATTAGTTATAATATGCCATATATAGGGAAGGGCCCTAGATAATGTTGTTAAAACTTTTGGCCCAACCCTTTTCTATGTATGTACAAGTTACATGTATGTTGTGCAAATATGATAGTTATATGTATAAATACAATAAAAGATGATTAAACTAAACTAAGTAGATCTATGCCGTTGTCAGGGACGTATATTCAATTTCATGAACGCGCTTTTCAAGAAATCTTTAACGATAGCGATAGTCGGTAATCTTCGTTCATAACTAGGTTATGCGGTTATCTTTGTTACGCGTTTGTTTGATTAATCTTCAGTGTGACATAAAACTGGACTCAGCAAAGTCCACAATATACAACATAGTTAAACAAACAAATTATAAAGTTTGTGAAAATGATAATATTATATTATCCGTGTGACGGAAAGGTGGACACAGCAGAGTCCACAATATATTACATATTTAATGAAAAGGTGAAATGAAGTTGGAAACATCATAGTCCAACAAATAAAGACTTTGAATTTCTAAAACACATTTAACCCTCAGAAGAAGGCGGGTGGTGGGATGGATCCAAGGGAAAAAGAAATATGAAGTGAAAAAATTCTCTGCGCAATTTAGCGAGTAGACGCGGAGCAATAGGAGGTTTGGCCAGGATTCCAGGCTAGTAGTTGATCTGATCCAGGCTGGAATAATAAAAGGAAAGATTTGGAACTGACCCAACGGCAGTAAGGGTCCAAAGACAAATAATTTAAGCAAAGTAGCAACACTACCTGCCTCCTTGACTAGTATGTAAACATAGTAAAGTTAAGTAGCCAAACAGCAAATATAAACTACTTTATAATGTTGCACTTATAATTTGTGGTTTATATTTGTGTTCCGCTGTCAATGCAGTTCATTTATGTCACAGTAAAGACACAAACACAAGTGTGGATTGGAAATGTCTGACATCTAACCAATGTCAGACGTGTTATTAAATATATAAGTAGTATAGTAAACACACTATAAAGCTGTCAAAATGATAATACTATTATCAGTGTGACATAAAGTTGGACACAGCAATGTCCTCCTTTACTAGTGTGTATACATAGTAAAGTAAAGTAGCCAAACAGCAAATATAAACTACTTTATAATGTTGCACTTATAAATTGTAGTTTTCTGTGGAGACTTATATCAAGTATATATAATGACTTACATTAATATACATGTATGTTTGATTGAAGTATTTGTATGACGTGCCAAACATTCCAAATCAATGTTAAATAATTATGAATTTAAGTAACCATGCAGTGTGTTTTTTTTGTATGTGTGATGATAGACCACAAAGCGTGAGTATACAGTTCTATGATTTTTTTAAGACTGTCCTAGCCAGTGTACATGTACAAGAGTAAATATTATATCTGAGCATGCGTAGAGAGGTTTATGGATACATGGATAAAACAACATCTCCCTTGTTTTAAGGAGTAGACATGTGTTACTACTACATGTACTATTCAAATTATCAAATTAATAAATGCCCACATATTGTTGTTTGTTTACATAGTATAATCAGAAACAGTTCAAGCTAATCTTCGCAGTTCGTGGCTATAGGTATTTAAACAGTATAAAATTACAGCCATTTATCAGTAAACTAATTATCACTTGTCCATGATCCACACTGCTGGTACAATAACATAGATAAAGAGATTATAATTGTCATTAATCAGCATATGTTTTATTTTGTCCATTCATCTCCAGTGTATAATCGCGATGGTTTCACTTCACGACCTTGATCTTTGTGTAGTGATGTAATTCTATTCAGATTGTAAATAGAATGTCAATAATTAGTGTCATAGTCTCTTATAATTCTTATAGAATGGTCTTGCATGAATATGTGTGTATTGTTTTTAATGAAATATTATGTTATATGCAAGAACAGAACAGAACAAAACAGAAATTTTATTTTGGATTTGAGCAAAGCTCCTCATCCATACAACATATGTACAACATTTTGTCAAAGTACAAACAAAATAGCAAATTAGTAAAGTAAAATAAAGAGAAAAAAAAAACCACACGATAGAAAAAAAATAAAAAAAACAAATACACATATATGAAAACATGCAAATGATTCACAACAATGTGTGTGTGTGAGAGAGTGAAAGAATAAATTTACATTTCAAATAGAATAAAGATAAAATAGAAGAAAACGTCACACTTAAACTATACATATATACACCGAACAGCAATATAAACGCAACGGTTGGGGAAACACATATAATTCGAAAATAAACAATTCAAATGATGAATAACGAGTGTATTTCATTTCATTGGTACCTTACCTACATACTGTGTAAATTTCATTAAAATATATCAACAAATAACCCCGATTTCATTATGTCAAAGTTCATTACCCACAAGTTCAATTTTCACACATTGTCAATATCTCGTGTATCCTCCATTGGCCTGAATCCAAGCAACGCATCTACGTCTCATGGAGCCAATTACCTTCGCGATATCGTTCTGTGGAATATTGTTCCACTCTTGGATAAGAGCCTGACGTAACTGTTGAAGGTTGTTCGGTTGTGGTTGACGTGCATACACGCGTGTTTTGAGCTCCGCCCAGATGTTCTCTATCGGTGCCAGGTCTGGCGACAAGGACGGCCAGTCCAGGACATTAACATTATTGTTTCCTAGAAAGTTAGTTGTTAGATTCGCCGTGTGAGGCCTTGCATTATGATGCTGGTATATGCCACCGCATAGGTTCTGTCGCATATACGGGATCACTTCCGGTTGGAGAACGTCATTTACGTACCTATGTGCGTTGACGTTGCCGTTGAGAATTGATAGATTAGTACGTCCAAATTGGGACATACCAGCCCAGATGTTCACGCTTCCACCACCCCACCGGTCATACCTCTGTACACACTGATCTGCTACTCGCTCACCACGTGCGCGCCATACACGTACACGTCAATCCAGCCGGTTGACGTTGACCTTGGATTCGTCCGAAAATAGCACTTGACCCCATTGCCTGCGGGTAAATCGTAGATGTCTCGTAGCCCAGTTTAAACGCCCCTGCCGATTTCTAGCAGTGATAATCAATCCTTTCTTCGGGCGTCTAGCCTTGAAACCAATAGCATATAGCCGACGGCGTATCGTATCAGCGCTGACGTTACATCTACAATGAACAAATATGCAATTAGTACAAGTACATGCACATTACGTTATTTGTATCATTGTATGAAGTAGTGCACCGAATCGCATATGAAATATTATTAATATGACTTCATTGCGTTATTTGTTTAATTCATACCAACAAGGTTGATACATATAACTGGTTATTTATTTAAAATAAAGAATGATTGCAATGTTAATGTTTTGTACATGTATATGAGACTCACCCATTAATCCCAATAGTATTCCTGGCGGTAGTTGTGGCTTTGAGGAATCTGTCCTGACGGTGGGCAGCTTGCACCTGTGCGTCTTGTGCCGGTGTTGTCACTTTGGGACGTCCTGTCCTTGGTCGATCCTGAACATTACCAGTTTGTAATACACGTTGATTGAGTCTTACAATCGTCGAAGCATGACAACCTAATGCTGCAGCTATACGTCTCGTGGACATTCGGCATGTAGCATTCCGACAGCCTGATTTCGCAAATTATCCGGAAGTCGTGGCATTGCAAAAGACTATTTATGTCATCTAAAAACGTAACAGGTCACGAAATTAGCGAATTTTTAAAAATCATTTACTTTTTTCAGCGTGCACGTGCAAAACGTGCTTTTCGTATCGTTGACAGTCAGGTGTCACGGTACGATGATTTCAATAAATTTTAGTGGCATAGTAATACTTTACATGTATAAATAATATTCAAATACGTTTGGGTTAGTAAAATATAATTACGGTGGAAATATTAAAAATTAAGGCAAATGGAGGATACACGAGATATTGACAATGTGTGAAAATTGAACTTGTGGGTAATGAACTTTGACATAATGAAATCGGGGTTATTTGTTGATATATTTTAATGAAATTTACACAGTATGTAGGTAAGGTACCAATGAAATGACTAAACTCGTTATTCATCATTTGAATTGTTTATTTTCGAATTATATGTGTTTCCCCAACCGTTGCGTTTATATTGCTGTTCGGTGTATAATAATATACTACTACTACTACTAACAATAATAATAATAATAATAATTCCTCTATTGAAGTAAATTTTTCCTAATTTTTATTGCACAGTGAATGAAACACGCTAAATTATTAAGAATAACCTCATCTTTTGAAGAAAGCAATTGAATTAATTTAAACATACTTGGTCTAATATGAAAATATGAATCTATGTATCTTTTTCTAACAAGCTTATATTTATTACAGATTAAAATAAAATGAAATTCGTCTTCAATGTCCAGGTTAAAACATACTTCACAAATGCGTTCGTTTCTTTCGAGTCTATTTTGTCCATATCTGCCTGTTTCAATCCTTAATTTATGCGTACATAATCTAAATTTTGTCAATAATTGCCTATACAGCTTATTTCCAATGATGTTAAGGTACGGTTCATATTCTAAATCGATTTTCAAATGTTTATATACAATAAGTACTTTATTAATAGAAATGTCGCTTCTCCAACTCTGAACAAAATTATCAATTAGTCGTTGCTTAAATAATAAAACAAAAGAGTTACAATTAACATGGTAGGGGTTTTCCCATACATACCCAAAACCATATGAGTACAGGATTTCTCTAACATTAGTTGCCCAATTGGTTTTACCATTTTGAGCATTTTTTAACATTATGGAATACGACGTTAATAAAACACAATTATTAGTATTGACAATCTTACGCCAATATTTAACTAGTCTGACAAGTCTACTGATATAAAGTGGATAGCGTCCCAATTCTCCACAGACAGAGTTACTGGTTGATTGTTTCACATTTAAAATACGTTTACAATTTTTTTAATGAATTCTCTCAATTTCTTTATATTTAGTATAACTCCAGACTTCTGCAGAATAGTTAAGTATTGATACCACAAATGAATCAAAAAGACTTAGCATAGTCTTGGTGTAAAATTAAAATCTTTTGTATTGTAAAAAAGCACATTCATTGCTTTTAACGATTTCCCAACTGTCATCTGTATGTTAAAGTTAAATCGTCCATTCGAGTCAAATACTACTCCAAGATAGTTAAAATTATCAACCACGTTTAATGATACACCATCGTATGTCCATCTCTCACTTACACGTAATCCGCCTCGACGCCTAAAGACCATTATTTTCGTTCTCTCAGTATTTACCCGTAACAAGAATGAGACATATATTGATCTTTTTATAATAGGCGTTATTTTATTTGATAAATGTTGCTGGTTTTTCTCTGGAATATTGATGGCTAGGTTTTGGGGTTCACATGGGGTGTCATTGTGGGTGCTCGTTATTGTATCTGGCTTGGTATTATATTGATTTTGAGAATCAGAATTTTGTTGACTTTGTTGATTATGTTTCTCAACTGTTTTATTTAAAAATCGTCTGTTTCGACGATATATGCCTCCATCATTTGTTTCTACATTAAATGAATGGTCATTATGTTGTGATATCACCTTGGCTGGTTCCCAGACTTTTCCCATTTGAACAGTAACCGGTTGTCCTACATGAATTTGGGAAAGTGGTCTTGCACTTTGATCATGATAATATTTTGATTTAGTTTGTGTCTCTTTCATTTTGTTTCTCGCCATGTTTGAATTGACTGTCTTAGAGGCTAACTGTTCATTTGTTGAAGGCAGTATGGATTTTAATCTCCTACCCATTAACAATTGTGCTGGGTAATACCCACATGTTAGTGGTGTATTTCTATACTCTAACAAAGGCAAATAATAATTCTCGTATTTGCTTTGCTATTTTTACATAGACTTCAATGAGTCCATTGGATCGTGGATACAGAGAGCTTGATGTCTCAGGAAAAATGTTCCAATCCCTCACAAAATTCTTAAAATTTTCTCCTGTAAATTGTCCAGCATTGTCCGTTTTAATTTTCTCAGGAATGCCAAACCTACTAAAATGAACTTTCATTTTCCTGACTACTGAAATACTCTTTGTGTCCGTCTATTTCAAAATCTCTGCTGTAACCATCAAACAAAACAATAAATTATTGGCCATTCCATGAGAATAAATCACATGATAAGTGTTGCCAGGGTCTCAGGGGTACGTCATGGGGATGCAAAGGTTCATCATAGTAGAATTTGAGGGTCTGTGTCTTGTGCAAATGGTACATGCGAGAACATTTTCACCAATTTGCTTGGTCATCCCTGGCCATCACATAATGTCCCTAGCCCGTCGCGTAGACTTGTCAATACACATGTGACCAATATGGACATCATTTATGATTTCCTTTCGCATTGACATTGGGATAACTAATTTTTGTCCCCTGAAGACAATGATGTTGTCATAAGACAGTTCATCTCTGTGATTCCAATACTCAATCGCAGGTGTTGGACAGTCATGTCTGTTGTCAGGCCAACCTTGAGTAATTATTTGGATTCATGTTTGCATTTGACTATCGTCAGTTGCTCTATTTTGTTATCACTTACTGGCAGTGCCTGGTACACAATATTTACTTAATGCGTCACCCAGAGGTATATTAGTTCCTTTGACATGGATGACTTCAATGTCAAGGTGCAGTAGCTGTAACAGAATTCTCTCTAAGAGTGGAGGGGCACTACACAGGGGCTTTTTCATTATTACCTCTATTGATTTATGGTCAGATTCGACCACTGTGTGCTTCCCATAGATATAATGTTTGAATCTGTTGCAACCAAACACAATTGCAAGCATTTCTTTTTCTATTTGGGCGTAACCTTGTTCTGTCTCTGACAAGGTCTTTGATGCATAAGCTATAGGTTTACCGTCCTGCAGACAAGAAACACCTAAACCCTTGGAACTGGCATCAACCTGCAACCTAACAGGTTTTTTGTACGTATGTGCACAGTCCCATCTGAATGCTACATCTTTTATAAGCAAAGCCATGGGTTACATGTATCCTCGCTGAGGTTTGGCGCGAATTTGGTTAAGTATGTAACCATTCCCAAAAATGTTTCTAATTCTTTGAGTTGTGCTTGACCAATTTCGTGAGTTCGTACGGTGTCCACGCATTTATGTAGTGATAAATCGGAACCCTCGATAGTTTTTGTTTATCTCACTGTCGAAGATGATACGCCAAAAACAATATGATCTCTAATCAGTTCCTCTTGTAAGGCAACATTGTGACTGCAATCTTTAAATAAGAAGTTGTAGCTCTGTGACGAATTGTTCAAAAGGTTCACCGTCATTTTGTATTCTTGATTTAAATTTATATCTGCTGAATATGATGTTTGACTTCGGCTTACAGTACAATTCGAATCACCCCCAGTAAGAACTTAGCGTTTTCTTTTCGTCTGCAGACAAATTCCATGTTGAGTATATCGGTCTCCCCTTTTCCCCGGTTAACATTAAGTAACTGCATTTAGCTTCTTCTGATTTTTTCTCCACAGTGCCACTGAACGCAAACTCAGCGTGTTCCTTGAATCGCTTAAAAGCGCCTAGTAAATCATTTGATTCCCAGTCCATACATGGGTTATGTCCACTCATGTTTAAATTATCCATAATTCAAAACTACCAGAATTGTAAGTCACATACGCACTAGTATGTTATGTATGAAATTGAATTGCTTAATGTCCAAAAATCAACTTAAATAATGAGTCTTAACTATCCAAAACAATTAACTTAAGTTTCCATTTTCTGACACCATGTTGTGTTTTGTGTGTGTTATAACTGAACATGCGAAGAGGGGTTTATGGATACATAGATAATACAACAACCAGTCTGATGTTATTTATGACATAATTTCAACTTCTCTTGATTCAGAAACAAGAGTTCAAACAAATCTAAACACACATAGTAGGACCTTAAAGCAATCCATGGTTTATTTGTCCGTGATAACATCCTCGGCTCTGCTTCAAGTAACATATTTCCCTGTCGGCAGATGTCGTATGTCCAATTTATTGACTCCCTTTGAATAATAGCCAATGTATTTTGAAATTTGAAGTTTTATACATCCATTTCAACAAAGTATTATGTATCGTTGGTACTTAACATTTCAATATGCCAATAACATCACTGAGTTTTGCAATGTGTTTGTGTGTTATTGGTGAGTATCAAATAAATGCAGACGTAATATATAACTCAAATGAGGAATAACAAACACAAGTGTGCTTTACGACTACAAGTTTAATACTGAAGATTTTTAACAGAAGATACAGAAGATTCAATCATTAGGCATGCAGTCTGTTTCAACAAATATATTACAAGTTTTGACAAATAAATGTTCACTAGTGAATATTGTTCAACTGAGGGTTTGTCGTTTTTAGTCATATGCATATTTAAGGTAATGTCGAATACACATAGAACTGTCTTATAGTTGGGCAGCAAAAATTCTTCAAGCACCAATAATAAGCAGGCATTTTACGTGTCATGTTCAAATTGAAACATATTTTTCACATTTTAAGCATTTAAACATTACATTTATTACTTAGAAATATCCAAGAAATTGTGCCTACAGGTACATTTAAAAGTGTATGTGCTGGCAACTGACTTGTTTTAAAAAAGTTGTTTGCCCATTGCCAGATGCAATCAGTCAGATATAACACTTTTGCATTGAAGAATGCCAGTAGTACAATACAGATGCCTTCCGTAGGCTGATCAATTAATATTCAGATTAACACCTATGGCCTCTTTCGGTATTGTTATTTTCTGCCCAGTTTTGGCCTATTGTTGCCAGCTGTCTTGACGTGTCATGTGAAATTTTTCATCCATTAATCCCCCCCTGTTTGTCCTTTTTGTTTCTAGTTATCCCTTATGGTTGGCCAGGCCATTCCTTGTGCCCCTGTTCCCGTACATATGTACCCTTGAGACTCCTCAAATGCCTCATATTTTATGGATTGTTTTTTACCAGAATAATTTAAGTGACTCATTTTCTTGTAATTTAGGAGTACGACAAGGCGAAAGCCTCTCACCTTTTCTTTTTAGCATATATTTAAACGATTTGGAACAAACTTTTATTGATAAAGGAATAGAAGGTATTGATATGGGAATGATAAAGATATGTCTTTTATTATATGCAGATGATATTATAATTTTTGCGAAAAGTGCAGATGAATTGCAACATTCTTTAAATATTTTATCAGATTACTGCAATAGATGGAAACTTAGAGTTAATCCAAGTAAAACGAAAGTTATGGTTTTCAGAAAAGCTGGTAGATTGCCACAAAATTTATGTTTTATGTATAATGATCATGAGTTAGAAATTGTTACAAGCTTTAAATATTTGGGTGTATTATTTACTTCAGGGGGTTCGTTTTATGAGCATGACAAGTTATTAGCTGGACAAGCTTTAAAGGCGATTTTTAAAATGAATAAATATCTGTATAAGTTCACTGATCTGTCACCTAAACATACATTAGAACTATTTGATAAATTAATCATGCCAATTTTAACCTACTCTTCAGAAGTTTGGGGCTTCCATAAGGCTCTTCAAACAGAACGGACTTATTTAAGTTTTTGTAAGAGATTATTGGGCGTTAAAGCAACCACTCAAAATGATTTTGTATATGGTGAACTAGGGAAACAAAGTATTGATTCACTCAAAATTTTTAGTATAATAAAATACTGGTTAAAAATCTGTACATGTGTAGAATCAAAATATATTAAACATGCATACTTAATGCTGCAAAACGACATTGTAAGTAGACCAACTAAAATTAACTGGGTAACAAATGTTAAAACAATTCTGACTAAACTAGGTTTCGAACACGTGTGGCTAAACCAAGGTGTTGAAAACAAGAAATATTTTCTTTTACTTTTAAAGCAAAGAATAAGAGATATATGGTTGATCGATTATAACAATAGGTTAGAAGATTCCACGAGAGCTTTATTCTTTAGAACAATAGTTAGTACAAATTTTAGCAAATATCTAGATGTTATCACAATCCGTAAATACAGAATAGCATTATCACGCTTGAGAATGTCATCACATAGACTAGCCGTTGAATCTGGTAGATGGAGAAAACCTTTAAGTGTCCCGTTAAATGAACGTATATGTCCATTCTGTAACATCCTAGAGGATGAATACCATTTTGTTCTTGTATGTAACATTTTGAGAGAATTGCGCATAAAATACATAAAATCATATTATTGGAACCGTCCCAGTACTTTTAAGTTCATCGCATTAATGACGACAAAAAATGCATCAGAAATACGAAATTTAAGTGTATTTGCACATCATGGATTTATTAAGCGCCAACAACTTCATAACGAGTTGTAATAGTATTAGTAATTTGGTTTAAAAATGTTTAAATGGTTACACCAAAATTGCCGATATTGAATATACTACTGTCTGTTATATTTAAAATTGTATAATTATTATAATATAAGAAATGTATTTATATATGTGAATGTATGTAAATGTGTATGTATAATTCTTTGTTTCATATAAGTGATAACGTCGATGGAAACTACTAATATGTACATTTTATGTATATTTAATGATTGTTTCATGTACATGATCACCGTGCGATGCTTTACAATTTCGTTTCGGTAGAGCACACATGCAATTGGTGACTGTACATTTTAAAATTGCTCGATCATTATAGGTTATGCGCTCTTTGTAAGGGCCATTTCCTAGATGATCCATTTAGATGTTCTAGGAGTTACCATTGACGTTAAATTATTTTATATAATTATGGATATGAATTGGATGCTTTGTTTTTAACATGTATTTATCATTTAAATTATTCTGCCTCCCCAACAGAGATGAACCTCATTTATTTACCATTTCATTGTATCTTCTTGTCACGTATTGCTATGTATTATTTTCTATGTTATATTGATGTTTTGTCAATAACCTTTTATGGGTTTAAGTACAATAAAAGTTCTTCTTCTTCTTCTATGTCTGGAGAGGCACTGTATGTATGTGGCGTTCCCTGTAGCAACTTTTTCTCTCTCTTTCCAACAAAAAACTGAAGTGTTGTCATGTGTCAGTGCGGAACAAAAATCATGTGCTGCACAACCATACTTCAATGGTAGTGAATACAAATGCATAGATAGGAAAACCAATACTAGAGGTCAATGGTAACTTGACAAAAAAAGAATACACATACAAAGAGCAACCTCTCCAGAGTGGCACTCTCTTGTGCCACAACTGCATCGTTTTCCTGTAGTAAACCTATCCTACCATTTTAACTTCTCCAGAGCACCAACCTCTCAACAACTGCCAAAACTTGCATCTCCCTAATGGCGTTGCTCTAGACTGGTTGCACTTTTATATATATTTTTTTTTATTTTCTTATCCAAGTCCCAATAGCACTAGAGGCCAGACGTTAGTGCCAAGTTGACCTGTGACACATTAAACAGAGTGCAGGAGCATCATGCTGAGGAACTAATCAAACAGACAATGCTTTCTGTTTAAACAATAAAAAGAGTAAAAATAATAATGAAGTCAAAACTTAAAATTAATTCGTTTATTAACTATACAACAAAATGGCATTAATCTTTAAATGATATCAAGTATTTACAAAAATATGTCATAAAACCCAATGTTTCACAGAAACATAAATAATGTGAACACATATTAACAATTAAATAAAACACCACAGAACCCTGCCAGGTAAAAGAGGCAGTGTTTGAATAAGATTTGGTAAATGTATAACAATATATCACAAGAAGTGTAACAAGTTTATCTCCACTTCTATATCCCTTCTGTAGCATACATATTATATACACACTATAGAAGAGATTTAGAAAGGGAGGTAACCATGTTACAACCTCCTGAGCAATTTATCACTTATTAAAATAACCAAAGGAAGATAACCTTTCTTTCCTTAGCCAAAGGTTTTATTTTGGAATTCATACACTATCTTAGGACATTCTCTTACACCATCCAGATATATTGAGCATAACATCATTCAAGATATAACAAAGAGACGTAAATGCCTTCATTCAACAAAAAAGGCACAACTCCTTGAATCCGAGATGGATTCACTACAATCCAAGTAATGATAATCATCGTTTAATTATGAAAGTTTTCTGATTGCGGGACAACTTAAGTTCCCTGAGGCGTATTTGTCTCTCATGTCTGACTCACATCTGTCAATTGTGCCGATGAACTGTTTCTTGTACTAGCTGTAAGCCCCTTAAAATTAGGGGCTTCTGCATCGATAAGTGCATTCTGGGCATTCATTACTTTATCAATTAATGCGAAGTCCTGAGATCTCTTCTCAATATGTTCATGGGAAGTCCAACTCATATCATGCTCCAGTTTGTATGCTCCGATGAAATCATGAGGGCAGCTAGGTCCCCAGTCCTGAAATATAAAACATCTCTCAACTTGAAACCAGTCTGTTCCCCACGATAGGACAGAATTGATGCATTCATCATAGAACACATGCAAAATTTCCCAGTAACAGGTAGATATTGCAAAACAAGGACGACCAAAATGGTCCAAATTTGGTTCCCTAATGGCAAGTGATCACAATACATACACTCTGAGCACTGAATTACAGTGCGGTCAGGTGATATAATAAGTTGATGACATAAATACAAAGATATATCACCATTTTAAGTGAATTGATACCTTACTGGTATTTGATGGATAACTAGAATATCTAAAATTGTATGGAACAGAAATTCATGTACTTGTGTCATTATCAAAGAAAATGGATTTGTCAACAACAACACACGAAATATAGATCTATCGTAACTTTATCAGATTAAAATTTAAGCTTACGCCTTTATAGGAATAACATATACATGTACATACATAAATGACAGATGAGGTGTTACACTTGAAATGTAATGTCAAACGGCAGAAAAATGTACAGTTGCATTTTACGAAATTTGATTTTTCTTATCATCACAGATATGCACATACAGTGTTCAGTTTGACATGGTCATATCTTCGT
Organism: Mactromeris polynyma; assembly: GCA_032209605.1. Classification (NCBI taxonomy): domain Eukaryota; kingdom Metazoa; phylum Mollusca; class Bivalvia; order Venerida; family Mactridae; genus Mactromeris; species Mactromeris polynyma. Next base: position 6,245,886 of record JASFXZ010000021.1, on the reverse strand, counting down.
GTTGAAAAACTATGTACACTTCAAACAAGATCAGGAAACATCATGTTGATTGCAATAAATCCTTACAAATTACATACATACAAATAATTCATGTACTTCACAAGAAAAGGAGTGTAGAAATTACTGAATTATTTGATCAATCCTAAATGTCATTAGAATGCTAAGTAAACAAAGACTTCTATTCAGCCGCAAAATAAATTGTTATGCAAACATGTCGTCAGGACTGAACAGGATTGAATAACTGTGTCATAATCATTCAAGTTAGTACATTAAGGAGAAGACTTATATAAGTCATTAGCTTTCCGTCTCATCCTTTTTACACTAACTATTGAACAAACTTGTTTTATGCAAAATGTTGTGTATATTGTATTGTATTGTATGTTGTTCATGGTTTGTAAATGAAATATGTTTAAATTAAATTAGTAAAAGATGATTATGCGTAGTACCGACTAAAATTATTTTAAGTCATCTTTACAACTGGTTGCTAAGCAACCAAATTCAAAAGTTATCCTAGATACAATAAATGAACAAACCTCAGGTGACAACAAGGAGAAATATTTCTGACCAGACTGTCTCTCATACAAGTAGTAGATTTTGCCAGGTTTCTTAACAAGGTTACATGCAGCATGGTGTAACATGGCGTCCCTCTTAGCTTCTTCAAGTACCTGGTATAGATCATAGGAGATTGTCACGAGTTCTCTACCTTTATCACTTCTAGAGTTATCTCCCTTTATCCCTTCTATAATATATGTGAATACATTGTATTACTATATACAATGTATACATGTAACATAGAACTAATAAAGGGAAATAACTCGTGACCACTTATGAGCAAACAGAAATGTGCTAGAAAGACAGTACTTCTTCCGCTGGGGGCAGAGTAATACAAACCTTTATTCAAACAAGATCTTGCAAACTTTTAACAATCCCTTATTTAGGCGCGAGTTCTGGTTACTAACTCAGAAAGTATTCCTCAAGGGTGATTAATATAAGTTGCAAACTTGTTTTCCCCAATTGATGAAAAATAAATTTTTTAACTGAACTAAAACCTTTTTTTTAAATTGTTTTGTTGCACAAAAAGAATCATACAGACACAGCCTACATGTAGCATTCACTGATTGAGAATTTGTTTAATATGTTGTAACAACAGACAAAGCACTGCAAATGAATCGTACCTTCTTTGCTTGTTCTTGTAGGTAACGTATCTGGTCTGCAATCACCATCAGTTTACTACCACATGTAGCTTTAGTGAATTCATCTGCCTGAAATCAATTTTAATGGGATTTAAGTCACATAAACAGTCAGGGTCATGTAATGACTTTTCAAGCTCAGGTGAACACCTGGGCAAAACCACCGATCTTCCATATGCCAGCAGGACAGCTTCCTAACAAATTCTATATCCCTGGTGGGATTCAAACCTGTAGCGATAAGAGGCAAGTGCCTGATATCAATGCATTAACAATAAAAGGAATATAATCAAAGTAATTATGGACAAATGCAGACATTTTGTGTGTTAACGGTAATAGATTGATAACAATTTTACCATAAAAGAGCTGGATTAAGAAAGGAGAGGTGGTACAACACACAGGCAATCAATTACCAATCATTATTGTCTGTGATAAACTACAGAAATAGTTGTTTCTCTAAGGTTTTATTACTTTATGAGGAATTTTTGCATTCAATAAGTAGAAATTCAACCTCAGTAATACTAATACACATAATCTTGTAGAAGGTAACAAAAGTTAATGAGTTGAATTTAGTCATAATGTCAAAATTTCCATTGAACCTTTAAGATTCACATTAAAGGTTGAAATTTAACAGTAAAATGAATATTGAATATAAAAAGTAGAGGACTTTTATTATCAATATATAACTTTTTTTACGGTACCACAAAATCATAGAAACTATAAAATGTAATAAACATTTTACTCATTAGCAAACAGATCACAATAAATTAATTGCATTCAGGTAAGAGTTATCATGGATGTATCATTCTGAAAAAGATTTACAAGTTTAAAATCAGGTCAGACCTTGACCAATGATGATACTGATAACAGCAAGACAAACAGCAGTTACATAAAAATGGAAACCAGACTAACACATGTACAAGACATGTGCGTCAACACTACATAAATGTCAACGTAATATTTGTGTCCTATATATTGACCTTTGAACTGATGAACTATGGCTAGTCATTTTGGCTACTGAAGTCTGTGAAACATTGTCAAACATGCCCATTCATATAATTCTATCATTATATATTATTTCACTCAATAAATGTTGTAATACACACAACAATACAATACATATAACAGTAGTTGAATAAGGAAGTTTAACAGGTGAAAGAATAAAAAACATCAGGGAGAGTTCTCTATTCCTTGTATATAGCAATTTTATTGTAAGGGTTAAAATCATTATTTGCTTATTTTTAGGACTCTGGCCAGTTTGAAAGAGATTCAAATTTTCTGTGGTACTTTCCTCTAACCAGGTTTCACGGAAATGATAAATTTCTGTGAGTACAAGGCTAGAGTATAAACACACAGATACAATAACAAATTACTCAGCCAGTGGAGCTTTCATTTTAAAGCTGACATGGCCTGTAAAAACAATCTAGATAAACTCTGCCACTGATACCAAGAAAAACATGGCATTTATTAAGTAATAAGTTATGGACGTCAGAACTCCGGACCATCTACCATGTATCATAATTCATACCTTTTGTACTTGTTGGGCGAGCGCAACAAGGTCCATAGGATCAGCACTTCTGTTTGTCATATATGTACTGACAAGCTGTTGTCCATCTGGTCGACTGTTACTCTCAACCAATGCAACTAAAACAAACAGTTAAGTCTTGGTAAGTACTCTCAACTGATTTTTCCTTTTAAATAGCAACATTTACTTCAGGAACAAGTTCTTCCTATTTTTTGGAAAAAATGAGCCATAACCCCAGAATTGATAATTTCATTTTATCAACTAATAGCTTTATAAGTAAAATTTTGAAAATTAAATTAAATTGCTTCAAAAATCAACACACCATTTTTTTCAGTTTTATCTTTTGAGCAGACACACAGTTATGTTTTGTTATCAAGAACTTTGCTGTATAGATTTTTTAGTATATGTCATTAAATTAATATAGATATATCTACATTAATATATATGTATTATATAAATACAGATGCTTGCTATTTTTTCTGTTTTAATTTTAATGTGAAAACATAAATTTTCAATACTTTCAATACTTCATAAGGGCTATACTCTTATTAATTAATTAAATAAACCAATTAAGCCGATAACTGATAATAACCAAACGTCGCTAAATGCACTTTTCAAATTTATGAAAGTCGCATTCCAACCGGTAAAGGGCGAAACAAAGGTTCGGAACATTACGAGTGCGAATCAACTAGAGTATATGTTTACCATTTTAACGACAGAAATCTCGGCGTACCGAATAAAGAATTTTCGAAAAAAATATAAAATTAAATCAAATACCTTTTGTTTCATAACTATGGATCGGATCCGTCATTTTTAACAATTTCAGTGGAAAATTAATTTGCTGTAGCTCTCTTCGTTTCGTAACAAGAGCGGAAATGAGGTTTAGCTGGATCCTTTATTTATTTCCGGTTCAGAACGACTATAGCAAGGTACCAGCAAGTGGAAAACGTGACGAACACCAAAACAACCTGACATTCAAGTAATTCTTGTTTTTGTCCAAGGTAAGAAAACAACCTTGTAAAACTAATATTAAATGTAAGTTTTTGTTGATAGTTATCGCTTTTATTGCAGCAAAGTTTATTGTTTTAACATTTAAATGCCGTACTGCATGTGGTCGGTCTTCACATGTGAATTTCTGGAGTTGAACTAGTGAAATTGGTTTATAGTATTGTGCAATTCTACACTTTATGATTTCTTTGGACTTTTTTAAAAAGCTGATGACTTAGTAAAGGTGGATTAACTACTTTTTACAGTATAATTTGTGAATGACATCAGTGAGGCCTGAATCATCGAAATAAAGAATTGAATTGAATAGAACATAATTATGTAGACATTGTAGTTGATAAAATTAGGTTAATTATCAAATGTTAATAATGATGATTAATTAATCATATAAAGCATAGACATAAGATGTAAACCATGGATTGGAAACAGGCTAATATCGGTGAAACGATAAGAAGAAATAATTTACCCACAATCCTTAGCACGCAATTTACCCACAATCCTTTATAGCGTGCGCTCTGTATCGTGGATTTGAATCGAAATTTCATCCGATTAAACGACGGTCGTTCAGTTTTACAACTCGGTATTGAACAAAAAATGCATACAAGCAAACAACAAGATGAACACAAAATAAATAAATACCATTAAGAAATATATAGCTGTTGTAAACATGACAATTACGGCGGTTCAAAATGTCAAATTCTCTCGATTCAGAAACTTGATGGCGGATGTCACCTAAGTTTTACCGCTAATCGGAACACCTCGCTCATTAGTGGATCATTTACATAGAATTGTACGAGATATTCCGAACGTTTGATCTCGGAAGAAAATCTCACCGCTACTGAGAGTTCCAACAAGTCTAAATACATATACCAGCCTGTTTCGAATCCATGGTTTATATGTCTGTGTCATAATCCAAATAAAAAGATGTTCCAGACAGCATATGAATTTTGGTTGCGACTAGTATGATTATAAAGAAATGTAAAAATAAATACTAAGAATGAGATAATCTGAGTGCTGTTGTCAATTTCTCTTGTGGAACGGTAAATAAAGCAAACTGAGTTATTAAATCTATGTAAGAGAACATTTACACTAGATTATTTAGAATGCTTTTATAGAGACTTGTGAAATCAATGGCAGCATTTTCCAATCAGTATATTTTTGCCTGTTGGCCAGATTAGTGCGAAATGTTGATGCCAGCAATGATAAACACTATTCTGTGATACATGAATATTTTTGGTGGAATAATTGAATTTGAACTAGGCCGACATTAAAAATATGTTTGTTTCCCCTCCCGCGACCATAGCCCTCCAGGGTAGGGTAGGTAGGTAGGGAAGATATTTTTTTTCACAAGCTTAAAATGTGTTCTGTATAGATTTAACATCTTAATAGACTTATCTTCATTTAGGGAAAGTAAAAATATGATACTCGATTTATCCCTGCTTCATTGATTTATTGATGATGTGGCTACTCAACTGACTGGTATCAGCGATTCCAGTTTTTCGTACCCAATAGCTATTGTACCACAGGAATATTATAACCTGGAAATTTTTGGGGGAAAATAATTTTTTTTGCTAACCTCAATAAAATATTTACGGTCAGTCGTGGGAGGGGAAACAAACAATATTTTATTATTGGCCCTGTCAAGGATTTTTTCGCTATTTGTGTTACTTGGTCTAATGTTATACATTGTACATACAAACTCTTGTAATTGTAGCTTATACAGTGTCAACATTTATATGGTGTACTCAAATATTTCTACGTCCACGTAATATTGCATTGTTCTATCATTATTTGACAATTCATTGTGATTGACTGAGGTAAAGATTATTAAGAAATAATGGTACAGACAGGTAAGAAAAGCAGTGTAAACAATACCATAGGTAACAGTGAGAGAATAATAGCATGACCCTGCTCATTTTGGTTCTCAGGGTAAACCAATTCATCTTTTTCACGCAGCCTCTTACTTAAGTTTTAGTTGGCAACTGTGGGTCCATTAGACATATTGGTCGGACAGTCGCTTAGAATGAGCCTGAAAAATGTATGCTGGGAGTCTGACTGTTCCTGGTTGGAATAGTACTGGATAAAAGCTATTCTTGAAGCAGTTGGTAATCTAGACAAAGACAATGGCAGATATCTAAGATGGCCTAAGATGGTTTGGATTGTTTTAATGTGTTAATCTGGATCGATATTGTGATGTATAATTACCAAATATTGAAAATGTTATAGTTAACTTTCTTTTTTATGAATATAACTAACTAAGGGACAAATTATTCACTTCAGGACAAAATGCTGGAAAAGATACTAACCTCAGTTGTAAGTGAGACATTTCAGATTCCAGTGTGGACATTGTTGCTTGCCACTGGCTGTCTGGTATGGCTAGTGTGGGAAAGAAAGAAACCACTCAAGGTATATTTTAAATTCAAATCAGTGTAAGGTTAAATAATATCAGGGTTTATTTTGGCTATTTTGGGAAGATGACCCATACCCTTCAAATTTGCACTTTGATATATATTAAAAATTGGGGAAAAAGTTTAGAAATTACAGCAAAATTTTAGGAATAAAATTAAATAATTTAGTGCTTATTTAAGCAACAACTGTTATACATGTATATATAAACTGCCTGTGAGAGAAAAGCCTCTAACTTTGTCAATTTTTGGCCTAATTGAACCAAAACTTTTTCTGCAGATTTATTGGGAATTTTTACATTCCAAGTATATATTTTTCCCAACATGAATGTAAAAATTCCCCAAATATATATATACTTTTTGTAATTCGGAATATAGCTGAGTAACAGCTGAAAATAAACCCTGTATTTCCATGCTGGCCTTATAGTTTTCATTCTGCCCTAATATTTTATTCTTGTATTTTCTTACAGCGAGATAGAGGATCTCTCAAGATCTGTGTATAATGTATTGATAATAACCGTTAGAAATCTGATTATGTTTTCTGTTGGTAAGGATTAAAATGAAATAAGAAAATTCTACTATTTTTGAAGAAATTCATGTCTGATTCTTTAATAATATCATTATTATTTAAAATAATTATTGGCTAATTAAGGTTAGTTAGAAGATCTTCTATGAGTAATTGAATATGAATGTTTTTGGATCTGAAGTTTAAGTCTGAAACTTAGCCAAATGATTAAATATCTTCACTTACACATCATATTAAATTTCAAAGTTCTTGGATTTTTTCACTAGTGATTAACGAACCTGTGTTGTCCAAACCTAGAATACAATAAAAGACCTTTGTAATGTTTGTGTAAGAAGGGCATATGCTTTAATTATGACATAAGACCTTGGGGTTCTCACTAGGATTTGATACATGTAATTGGAGTCTAAACCATGCTTGTATAAAAAGTCCCATCAATGCAATTTCAATGAAATATACCAAGAAACAGAGTCCCAGGCAAAAATAGGAGTCCAAAAAGCATAATTAAGAGTCTAGTGAAAACGCTGCTTCAGCTAGTAATATGTTTCTGCTTAAACAATATTCATGAAGTCATGTTGGTTAAATGAATCTGTTGTTGGATAGGTGAAGGTCATCTTTGAAAGTGAAGGTTATCTTTAAAAAATTATTTCCTCCATTTATAATATCTAGGATACTGTCGCATACATCAAGTCATATATTTCATTTTGTTTCACTATCTTCTATTTCATCATAGCAGACCTTTGTACCACCTGTGGTTCCTGAAACACGGCAAGCAGCAGATGATGAACCTACAGCAAAGGGGGATAATTTGGTTGCTAGGAAGACATATGATGCAACTAAATTTATACGCCTAAAACTGAAGATCTTTTATGCGTCACAAACTGGAAAAGCTAAAGGTTTTGCCAGTGCGCTATCTGATGAAGCTGTGAAGAAGAATTATGACACTGAAATGATTGACCTGAAAACTTATGATCCTGAGGATGACTTGGCTGATATTGTAAGTAGAGTTTGAGAAGTGAACTGATTTCATAATTTTGTGGACCACTTTAATGTTCGAAGAAAACTTGTGTACAGAGTATTTAATTTGACTTCTGATCATGAAATAGTTAACCAAACTAGCAGCTGAAGCCATGTTCGGAAAATAGTCATAACTTCTAAATGTAAGAAACTATGACTTGAGGTAGGATGTAATATCTTTCCTTATTTGGTGAAGAAAGTTGGTGTAAAAACCAAGGCTGTAGTTAGAACAGTTTGAGCAAAAATTGAGGCTATTATAATAACCTGATATTTTATTTTTGGAGGTCAACAAACAACAGCAAACAAAAATACTTAAATACTGTAACATAACTGTCTTCTAGGTTTTCTTATGTTCTGTTTAAGTATTATGGACACTAGCAACATTTTGTGAACGTAATTACAGTGTAAACGTATAATTTGTCCTATGTCTATTTTAAGCTCACCTGAGCCTGAAGTGCTCAAGTATGAGCTATTGTGATTGCCCTGTGTCAGGCGTCGGATGTCGTCAACAATTTATTCAAACAAAGTCTCCTAAACCACTGGGCCAATTTCAGCCAAACTCCACAGGCGTGTCCTCTTCCCGATTCCTGGTCTCAAATGAGTGATAATAGTTGCAAATTGTGTTCTCTATTTCATAATTGTAGACAACTGACACTGTGTGTGTATATATTGTATCAACATACACTGACGGTGTTCCACCAGAGGGCGCTGAATGGTTCTGTAAATGGCTGGAAGAGACGTCCACTGATTTTCGTGTGGAAAAAACTCTGCTGGAGAATTTACAGTACTGTGTGTTTGGTCTTGGCCACTCTTTGTATAGTGATCATTATGGCACGGTAAGATATCTGTTTGTTGTATGTTTTATTATAACATTGATTATACAGTAGTAGTGGACAGTTAATGAATGATTTTGGGATGTTGTGTTTCCAAATCAGACAATTGCTAAATTTGTTTTGTGAATCAAGTGATTTCAATTTAACGTATGTCTGTAGTGGTAATTATATTTAGTGTTAAGATACCATAGTAATAAAGAATAGAAGTATTGCTGTTTAGGAAATAAATATTTAAAATAGAGCTCATTTAATTTACTATGTATGCAGAAAATTCATCATTCGTGTTTGCAGAATCCTGTACATTTATACTGCTGTTTGAATTTGAATTTTAAAAATTCTTTTTTCTGACTTTATTGCTTTTATTCCACAGGTTGGTAAGAATATAGATAAATGGTTACATAATCTAACAGCTATGAGAGTTATGCCCCTTGGTCTTGGCGATGAAGATGTTGTAAATAGTAAACATGGTGGTAAGTATAAATAAAAAAACCTTCCACATTTAACTGTTAGGACATGTCATGTTTTTGTTGTTACATGCATATACTGTTGGTTAGTCTGGGTTCTCAGCTTGCAGTTTGTGTTATAGTATTTTCTTCTTTCCCAACATCAGTGGTAACTTGATGTGCTTGTTAAGGATGTGGATTGCAAGTATACTGACCGACAAAGCATTTATCTATTTACAACATACCCCAGACTAATCTATAGTAAAAAGCAAAGAACATTTTGTAGAATAATTTTCTTGTATTTTTTCAACATAATTGTGGTTTCAATTTAGTATGTCAGTTGATCAGCAATGCAGTACCATGTCTGATTGGTTTAATTTCTAATTTAGTTTATGAAATCTATGGAAAAGTTTGATTACCTGATTGGCTGTTTACAGGTATAGAGGAAGACTTCAGAGCTTGGCGTAAAATATTTTGGCGTAAGGCAGGACCTATTTTAACCGGGAGAAAACAACTTGCACCTCAGACTGGTGATAAGAAGAAGAAAGGGAAGTGTGGTGGAGAATGTAAATGCAAGGAAGACGGTGGGAAATGTAGCAGTGACGAGGAACAGTCAGAGGATGAGGTGGGTTTCTTCGTAGTGATGTTTGACTGGAATTTAGAACTTGCAGACAGAGTGTGTCAAATTCATGTTACGGTCCAGTAAAACGTTTTTATAAGGAACAACATAGGGGCTTTGAAAAAGGGTTCTTTATGTCAGCTGTCTGTTATGTTCATATTGCTTTGAAGGCAAAATATGCATTTAGGGACTTTAAATGTGTTCCTTATATATATTCAAGTCTTCTTTATATCAGTGTTTTTTATTGCAAGTTTTTCTGTATCTAATTAAACTCATCTGGTTGAGAAACGTAATAAAATATGTTGCAATAAACAAGCAAAGAAGTTTTCAGACTGCAGGTTGACTAATATGCTTCCCTTTGATTATTTGACTGAAAGTAATGCATAACAACTCAGTTAGTGCTGGTTGGAATCCATGGAAAGTTGGTCAGTCACTTGTCTGTTGTGCATAACTGAAATATTGTTGAAAAAATAGCATTCTCCACTGTTTGTACTTGTAGTAAGCTTTTTCCCCCCTGTGAACATTTTTAGTTTGTTTCAGATGTATGAGACAACAAGTGAGGAAGAAGTTGAGGATTCTGATAACGAGAAGGGAGTTACGCAGACTAGCTCCGGAGTGGTTGACCTTGAAGATCTTGGCAAGGTCATGAAGAAAATGAAAACGGCAAAGGTACTGTAAATATAACAGCAGCACTGAACCTATATAGTGAATACAGAACACATATACAATATTTATTTTGACATTTCCTGATAAGCTAAGTAGAATCCATGTAAATGTCAGTCACATGAAATAAAGTCGACAACAATTTGGCTATATTCATTACTTAGGTTAAAGTAATATAATGCTCATTTTAGTTAATTCTTTTACCTAAACAAACATGAAAAATAGATTTCATGTTGTTAAAACATCAATAAATATGCATTATTAAAGAATACATGCATCATGTATTCCTCCATATTAGTTTGAATTGGCCTTTAAATAGGGGTGACTCTTTAATAAATAAACACTTTTACTTTACATAGAGAGCGGTTTATGTAAGGTGTCAGTTATTATTTCACAATTGATGTAAAATAAATACATTGACTCCAACACCTTTATATAAATATTATCTGTATACATGTTTAGGTACGAAGGAAAGCAGAGGAAGACGCAGCTGTTGATAATGGAGAGAAGAAAAAGATGGTAACGCCACAGTTGAGGAAATCTCTAGAAAAACAAGGATACAAGATAGTAGGCTCACATTCCGGTGTCAAACTCTGTAGATGGACAAAGGTTCGTATCCTTTTCCTGGTATAGACCTGTATATTAGTGCTTGATGCAAAAATACAGTATTTAAGTGAATTTAATTACAATTTGTCATTTAGGTATAGAAAATAATTTTCTTTGCAAAACTATTCAAAGCATAATTGCTGAAAAATAGTTCTTCAAAAGCAGCATTTTAAGGTAAAAAGACATCCTCAGGTTATTGTGAAAATCTGCGTAGGTAAATAAAATTATCTTAAACTGTCTTTGTTTAAACTGCTAAAGTTTATATGTCTTTTGCTAATATTTTGAGAGGTAACTATTATTTTGATAACATATAGCCAATGTAGGATGCTGGATAATTTTGAATTACAGTCGGACCTTGTTTATTCCACAGCCTTCCATCTGAATACATGTTCCGATGTGTCGCCTAAGGCACGTCCAATTCAAATGGACTATTCAAAACTAAGTATTTATTCGAAATAAAATATTGGATCTGATGAAATGGAATGAACGAGTTTTGACTGTATTTCCATGTGAGTTGATCCAATGTCAACCTTCCTTCTGATTACTGAAGTTCTGTATTTCAAACATAGATTCCATCAATGACACACTGTTGTATAGATCTTTCTCATGTTTATTTCAGTCAATGTTAAGAGGACGAGGTGGCTGCTACAAACACACATTCTATGGGATTGAAAGTCATCGTTGTATGGAGACCACACCCAGTCTTGCCTGTGCTAACAAATGTGTATTCTGTTGGAGGTAGGGATTTAACATTCCCATATTCATGTAGAGTTTTTCCTTTTGTATTTAGTCCGAATGAGTCGGAGCCAGTCCAAATTGCGTCAGTTTTATCATTGATAATTTGTTCAAATTTCATGTACATTGGGTCATTATTTGTGATATTTCTGAACCTTCTTCTGACAATATACAGGACCTACTCTAGAGAATAAAATAATAATCATACATTTGGTGAATTTGGTTAATTCTCAGAACAATTCCATTTGTGGAACATGGGTTGTTGAAAGACATAACTGCGTACTGAAATACAGACATAGAATGTCTTGATACTGGTGCATTTACAATCTTGCTGTGTACTACTCCTGATTGTTTATACTTTCAGACATCATACAAATCCTGTTGGTACAGAATGGAGATGGCAGATGGATGATCCAGAAGTTGTTTTCAATGGAGCATTAGAGAGTCATGTCAATATGATCAAACAGTTCCGAGGTGGGATATGTTTTACATTGTACTTGAAATTATTTACAATCATGTATACTGAATATTACAAATTGTATAAATGGTCATAATTAAAGGGATTACCCCCCAGTTCCAATGTCTACTTTTGGCGATTGTCCTTCTACTTCAAGAATTAGTGTCACTCCTGTGATGTAAACCACCTTTTAAGTTCAGTTTACTGTTTAAACCATGTCAGACAGTGCTGATAACTGTTTATATATTTCAGGAGTTCCTGGCGTGTTGCCCGATAAACTTGAGGAAGGAAAAGTGCCACAGCATTGTGCCTTGTCTCTTGTGGGTGAACCAATTATGTATCCAGAAATTAACAGATTTATAGAATTACTCCATGAAAAGCATGTATCAACATTTCTAGTTACCAACGCTCAATTCCCGGAGGCAATTAAGTAAGTTTGCTGAAACAATACAAGCTTAGAGTTGAGCCAGTTTGCTGAACAATACAAGCTTAAAGTTGGGTCAGTTTGCTGAACAATACAAGCTTAAAGTTGGGCCAGTTTGCTGAAACAATACAAGCTTAAAGTTGGGTCAGTTTGCTGAAACAATACAAGCTTAAAGTTGGGTCAGTTTGCTGAACAATACAAGCTTAAAGTTGGGTCAGTTTGCTGAAACAATACAAGCTTAAAGTTGGGTCAGTTTGCTGAAACAATTCAAGCTAAAAGTTGGGTCAGTTTGCTGAAACAATACAAGCTTAAAGTTGGGCCAGTTTATTCTGTTGATTTGGTTATACAGTCCGTCCTCCTTCTAAGAATTCGTCAGAGCTGAAATTTTATTTCGATGATACATGGTTTCGAATAGCCCATTTCAATTCGACGTGCCTAAGACGAGACCTGATATTTATTTCAGATGATACCAAGTATTAGGATAAAAGGTTGTCGAATAAACAAGGTCTGATTGTATATTAATCTATTATGCCCCCCTTCGAAAAAGAGAGGGCATATTGGTTTGCACATGTCGTTCGGTTTGTCCGTCCGTTCGTAGGTAACCTTTTCGCTTCTGATCAATAACTCGAGAACCCCTAGACCTATCATCCTCAAACTTGGTCCACACATTCACCTTGGGGAGCAGAGGAACCCTATTGATTTCGGGGTCAAATGTCAAGGTCACAGGGGGCATAATGTTTTACAAACATCTCTTGTTTGTTTATGTTTTAAAGATATACGAGTACATATATTTGTTCATCTGTCTGTCTTTTGTTGTATACATGTAATGATAAAACTGATTAAAAATCATCACCACTTTTTGTAGGGTTCATGTGTCAGTAATGTTTGGATACGTGTAGGGTGTGTTAAGCTCTGTAGTTTATTTCAGTTATCTATAATTCAGTTATATGCTGATTTTTATATTGCTAATTGATATCATACAATGACTAACATTAGAATAATTTGGGTTTGTGGTTTGTTTATAAACAATCATGCATATGTATTACATGTACTTTGAATTGACAGTTTAAAATAGGATCTCATTATTGTTCTCATTAATTTATTTTATTCGGGTATTTTCATTTCCCAGTAAATATTACTGATCACAACCAGGTTAACATCTTTAGTTTGAAAGTTTTGCATTTTCTTCATACAAGAGTGTAACATTTTTATGATTGCAGGAATCTATCTCCAGTGACACAACTCTATGTCAGTGTAGATGCCAGTACGAAAGAAAGCCTTAAGAGAATCGATCGTCCATTGTTCAAAGATTTCTGGGAACGATTTATTGACAGTTTGAAGGAGTTATCAAGTAAAGGACAGAGGACTGTTTACCGTTTGACTTTAGTGAAAGCGTTCAATACGGATGAGATTGAAAACTATGCTAAACTGGTTTCACACGGTAATCCAGACTTCATTGAGATTAAGGTAACTTTATTTACTTAATAAATTTGATCAATACATGTGGTTTGTGTGTATGTCTTAGACATTGTGGCCATCGACATATGTAATTGTTTCTATTATCTTTATTGTGTCTTTACACTGTGATTTATCTGTAAAATAAACTTCTTTCTATGTGTTTAAGTCATAGATAAACAAACATGCCCCCCTGTGACCTTTGACCCATGACCCAAACATCAATAGGGTTCCTCTGCTACCCAAGATGAATGTGTGGACCAAGTTTGAGGATGATAGGTCAAGGGGTTCTTGATGTTCTTACATGTGTATAAATTTCATAGTATCATTAGTACTAGTTACATACAAGTATTGATTTTTCTGTTTTGTATGATTATCATCGAATTGCTACAATAGTTTGTTAATTTAACCTTTATACTAATTACACCGTCTCCTGTGGCCAAGTGGTTAAGGCATCCGTCTTGGGAGTGGGAGGTTGAAGGATGTATTCATGGTTGGTGTCCATTCGGTTACAGCCGTTTGTGAGCCACAAGCTAGTTAAGTAATGGTTTCTGTGCGCCTACCTTTCTGGTACATGGCATTAAAGGATTGGAAACCAGAAGTAAATATTTTCTTATAGGCTAGAAATGAATGGCCCTTTAAATAGGAGTATCACTATAATAATCAATCACTTAACTTTATTTCAGGGTGTAACATATTGTGGAGATTCTAAAGCTTCCAGTATAACCATGAGTAACATACCTTGGCATGAGGAAGTTGTCGGGTTTGTGAAACAGATCGCTGAAGAACTTCCAGACTATGAGATTGCTTCAGAACATGAACACTCCAACTGTCTTCTTCTTGCACATAAAAGGGTAAGCATTTCAGTGCCTCTCACATCATACCATGACCCCATGATAGCCTGATCCCCATGCAAACAGTTGAATGCTTCCATTTTGTATAAACTGACAAAACAGTATTGTACTGAGCAGTTAACTTGGTGAAAGGGATAGCTGGTAAAGGGTCATAGTTCAGCATTGCACCATTCCTTCAAAAAAAGATATAGATACACATCTTTGGTTTATATTGATAAAAGAAGTATTGACTCATCAAAAATATGTTTATATTAATGTGTGTAAGTAAAACGTTATCGTTCTGGCAGTGCTGTTTGCCAGATCTATCTGGCTGTCTAACGTGTCTAGAAAATATTTATCGAGTTTGATCATTCTTTTGAAAGAGTTGCTTTGAACACAAGAAAGAAGGCTGTCAGCTTTTGGTAAACTACTAATATTCTGTGATGAAATCAGTGATTTGATTGAATCCTGACATTAAGTTAGAAGTAGGCATTGACATATGTTAGACACAATTTTGTTGCTGTCACTGCCATTGCTATTTAAATCAGTAAAGTTTAATTGCAATTTTTCAAATCATTTTGTTGTAGATATTGATTCTTAGCTTATGAATAGCATGTCATATGTATTACATTGGCCTATGTTTGATCTGTTGTTATGTTAGATCCAGTTGGTCCTGACCGATAAACATTGTTATAATGTATAAATGTTCACGTTAAAGTTTGAAAGTTCATAACTCGTTACAACAAGCAACCGTTATGGCTGACTGCTTGTCATCAACCAATTATTAGCTCGGTGATACTACATGTATTATACAATTATATTTGTCATCTTGGTATCACACAAGTAACTGATTTATTGTTGTATACTTTTCAGTTCAAAATTGATGGAGATTGGTGGACATGGATTGATTATCCAAAGTTTCATCAACTTATGAAACAATTCAAAGATAGTGACGGAAAGCAGACTTTTTCAGCCAAGGATTACATGGCTAAAACACCTAACTGGGCAGTATTTGGTTCTACAGAACAAGGATTTGATCCAAAGGAGAAAAGATTTTATAGAAAATCTAAGAAAGATATTGGTGGTTGTTGAAAGTTCGAAATAAAACTTTCTATGGTGATTGCCTCATGTGTGCAGTGACTGCTGTCATGCTGATAATTGTCAAGTTTGTTTGTGGAGAGACATAGCCTACCATGCCTGATATTTGTACTGTATTGACCTCAATATTCATTTTACATAAAAGATTTAAAGTTACTTCTTATGAGAATAAAAAAGAAATGACACTTTGATTTTGACTCATTAATTGTGTGCCAATTTGAAACAGCGGCACTCATTGTTTTAGCTTTTTCAAATTAACAATATGTACAATAGGTGCAGTATTGATGCAAGCAAGTACCCTGTGTTCTTTATAAGTAAATATACTGATACTTTGGGAACTTTCAGAACATTAACTAAATGTGGTAATGAACAACGGGAACAGTATACAAGTACAGTAAAACCTCACTTCATGTATTTGGACCACTTGTGTGACTTTGTAAAAGTGGTCTCATTAGGTGGTCCTATTAAAGGGGTTAGTCCTTGAGGATGGTAGTGGTGGGGTAAGGACAGGGTCATGGTATGTATGTATCAATTACTTGTTGAGGGTAAGCATGGTAATTTCAACAATCGCTGTTTCTTGGATAACATGATACAAATTTAATGAGTGATGACTTTCAAGAAGGAATGTATTTTGTCTACAAAATTCTCTCATATTTTGTTTTGATTATGTTTGAATGACATGATAATTGTCATTTAATAACACATAGTCTATAAAGCAATAGTAATTGTATGGTGAGGATCTACTGTGTAAAATTGATGGGCTTTATTTTGATTGATGTTTTAGTCTAGGTAATTGTTGAAAATTGTTGACGACTGAGAATTTACTGTCTGACAACCAGTTGTTTTGACTTTATTTTACCTCTGTTTTATTAATGATTCATTATAAACATTTTGTCATTATAGACATTCATTTGTTGTATTGTTCACAATCATATTATTGAATGATGTATTCTGCATGTATTCTGCATGTTTGATGACAGTTTTGAAAAGCAATGCAATAAAAGTATAGTATCATCACATTTAGTTTTTTGTGTACCCACAACACAACGTCCCAATGTGAATTAAATTGTATAAAGTGCATTACATTACACAAGCTGTTTGTTAGACAATCTACGAGCTTTAACCATTTCAATGTTGTCTACGTTGATGCTAGATATGTAGCATCCTCTGGAGGTGCTGATACAGTCGTTGATTGGGCAGTATGGGCCGTACATTCTTATCAATACCTCAGATATCGGGAGAACTATATTAAAACAAATTGCCACAAAATTTACACTGTATTGCAGACATTTGCAGCAGATATGTGTGTAAAACTCTAAATGGTTCCATTTGCAACCACATATTTTGAACAATAAAAATATTCATTATTTATTCAAGCATTCTATGGATAGAATGACTTAACTCCAGGTACAGGGCCAGAATCCCTGGAGTTGCATGATTCTTCTGAAGACCAAGATCACTTCACATTGCTGTCATTTATATGAATCTCTCTCAGAGTATATTTGTCATTTGCTATGCTCATCTTCTATGATATGGTAGACATCCTGACTTCATGCCTTATGACAATTTGAATAATTTTACTCGGGGGGGGGGGAACAAGAAAAAAGTATCACACAGTCAAAATATTTTATAATTGTTAAAATTTAAGATTGCAGATCTCGCTTCTATTAAGTTTGCAGAATTATTCCAATAGCTAAAAATGCTGGCAGAAAGGCAAATTCAAAGCAAGAAAAACTTACTGTTCAGCTCACAAAAGCTGCATCCATCTGCACTATCCGCTAGAGATCATACATAACGTTACGCTACATAGTAGAACTGATGCTATATTGCTACTCATTCTTTCCAAATAGCTTATGACTCTGAAACCAGCCCCCAGAGTATATCGCATCAGTTTGGACCCTTTAGCTTTTCAAGGTAGTGTTGGCGAATCTGTCCTCACTGACAAATTCTATGAAGTCAGCAATCATCACCATTGAACCACGGAGCCTAGGCCCTGCTGAAATATATTAATACCAAACATACATGACTTAGCTTTTATCTCTTATTTCCTAAATTAAATCATAAGTTTTTATGTTCACCTCATAACTTCTTTGTAAACACACCCATTTGCATCAGTACTTCAGACGGAGTCCTGCAAATTATTCTAAAGAGGAAGGTGAAGGAGAACAACAGTTTCAGGATATATCCTTAAAGCCATAAAAACACAACTATTTCACTTAGCCTTCAGTTAGTTCCAAGTGTTAAACACGTTTTATTCACATGTACTTGAAACAAACTATTTTAGTTATATATGGCCTATCTACTATACTATGAATATGTAAATAAAAACACTAAAATAGGTTGTTTCAAGTACAACTATTTCACTTAGCCTTCATTTTTTTTCACAGGTACTTGAAACAAACTATTTAATGTTCTATATGGCCTATTTACTATACTATGAATATGTGAATAAACCATATAGAACACTAAAATAGTTTTTTTTCAAGTACCTGTGGTTTTATTGATAAAATGTGTGAATCATTCAAAAAGAAATCAAAAAATGGACCTAGTATTTATATTTCATAATTGATATAAGTTTAGGAAATTATGTTTGATAATATCACCATGCTGATGCAGACAATTTTTAGTTGCATTATTAATGGCGTGGAGTATAGAACATGTATCTGGGATACAATACTTTACATGCATTTCCTTAGCTCAAGTTTACAATTATAGTCTTCCACATTAACTGCTTTTTTACTACGAACATTCTAATAATTTTAGTAAACTTCTTTTCATCTTCAACTGTGTTGCATAAAAAGTAAGGTTATTGTCGCTAAAAACATATTTTCCAACTTGCACTAATGTTCTGTAGTGAGAGGACTACTCATTTATTAGGCTTTGACCTTAGTATTTAGTTATGTCTAGCCTAAACCGGAAACAGCCAGTCGGTAGCCAGGCTGGTTCTTGTTGGTCAAAGAATTAGTGAATTATATCGATACAAGCCGGTAACCAATGCCTAGGTGACGTCATTTTTTGCGACTACATTGAGTAATTTCTTCGTTGTATTATTTTTAATTTGTTTAAGTATTTTTTGCAAGATTACGAACGAAAATGGCCGCGGACACACAGAGAAAGGCTTACAGATACACTTGCAACATGGTTCGCCCTCAGATTTACAGGTAAACACCAAGAAATTTGAATTTACTGTGTGTAGAATCTTTTGTTTATGTTCTTTGACATATACAGGGGCATCCGATGGGGAGTGTGAGTTAAGTTGGTGGAATGCAATATTCATTTCACTTCTGAAGTAACACAAAAGCATTCATGCTCATGCATCTTTGTTCCTTTTGTTTTTATTGATTTGAATGACATATATCTATATCCATTCATATATCATTTTGTTTAGCAATTAGTAAATATTACCCTGTTGCGACCCTCTTTGTTATGCTCGTCTCGATCAAGGGCGTACTGATTTGTTTACAATTATTCTACAATGTTGATGAATTGTTCTCTTCATTGTCACACTTGATTGACTTGTAGTAATAGTATGAACATGTTCTGATTCTTTTGTTTCATAATTAAATGCCAGCATTAAAGAACTATTTTCATGACCCAGACACTGACTGCATTATTCAATCATGAATGCAAAATTTGCATGATCAATTGTCTTGACTCTTTGTAACCCAGAATCAAATTTATGCTGATTTTGCAAAATCATGCACAGTCCTACATCTACATCATGCCAAATGCTTTTATCATTTTGACCACTACTGTACAATATGGCCTTGTGACTCGTACTACAATAACGTAAATGGAAAATCATCAGTGTAATAGAACAACAAGAAATATACTTTAAAAGTTCTAAAATAAAATCAGAATAAAAGGGATAGATTTCAGTCTGTGTCAGGGGTTGTCATTCATGTGTTTTTAAAGTGAATTACTATACAAACCAGGCAATTTTTAAATTAAAAAAAAGATATAACTCGATCATGATCACTTAAATTTGGGGATTTTCTTATCTTCCAATTGAATGAAGTGGAGTATCGTTGCACTTTGTGACTGTACAAGGTCATGACGCATATGGATTTTGAATTATTGCTCATCTTGAAATATTGGCTTGCTAAAAGAGGGCATGGGTTCAGTCTAAAAATGTTCCACAACAGGGTAACGTCGCTCAGTAGTCAGCTGCTTGTTCATCAGTGCATCAGTGGATAGTGCATTCCAAATGTCAGCAATGACGTACGTCCACAACTTGAGTACTGCTCAGTTGTGTGGCACCCTTGGCAAAAACACCTTACAAATAAGCTAGAAAGCGTTCAAAGATCAGCAGCCCGCTATGTCCTTAATGATTACTCGCCCTACAGCAGTGTCACATCTATGCTCAACTCTCTCCAATGGAACACTCTATCCTACCGCAGAATTCATACTTCCCTCATTGTACTTTACAAAATCCACCATCAACTAATATATGTAGACCACAATCATCTTATACCCACCAGAAATCTGAACTTCTTAATCCCTCAGTCCCGAACCCAGTACCACATGAACTCATTTTTCCCACGGACAGTAAGGTACTGGAACAGCCTTCCCCACCTGGTCAAATCTAGCCCAAGCCTCGATGCATTCAAGGAGGGACTGGGCTCGGTCAACTTCTAGACTGACGATGACGCTTTTATCAATTTTTAAAAATTAACCATTGCACACTGTATACTTTCTCTGATTTTACTCTTGTACTTGTACTATATCTTTTAAGATGCACCTAATTATTTAATTACTAACACTGCTTTCCAGACAAGCGCAACTTCCAATAATATTCATTTATGAATGCTCGGGAGAAAAACTTAGATGTAGATGTAGATGTATAATATGATACTGTCTGTGAAGTTAAAAATATGGCGTAATTATTTAAATGGTATCC
This sequence comes from Mactromeris polynyma, assembly GCA_032209605.1. Taxonomy (NCBI): domain Eukaryota; kingdom Metazoa; phylum Mollusca; class Bivalvia; order Venerida; family Mactridae; genus Mactromeris; species Mactromeris polynyma. The sequence continues at coordinate 6,225,158 of JASFXZ010000021.1, read as the reverse complement.
TGTCAGTGTTTTTTTGGGGCCGAAAATCGGACCCATTCCCCTCACTCAAAAGTATGTTTTTTTCCCTTTTCTCAATAAAAATTCCCCTCCTACTGCTTTTTTTTAAATTGGAGATATGTTGCCAGTATTGTTGATGTTTTTAGTCAGAAAGATAGAAACATTGACCTGTAATGAAACTAACCAATCTGTTAGCATATTTACATGTTTACATCACTGCAACAAAGAAGTGTAGTGAATATAGACAGAAATTTATACTTTAAATGCACATTATTTTCACCCTATTTTCCCCTCACAACGCTATTTTCCCCTATTTAACGGCCCCGCCACCATTCCCCTAGAAGTGAAAAGAAACACTGCCTGTTGTCATAACAATACAAGTTGATATTTAATTATGTAGGATGTACACACGGAAACATACAGAAATATAGGAGTTAATAGTCTAATAAAGGCATTTTGAAATGTAATTAATTCGTCGATATTTGTCAATTGATATTATATCGATATCATCGGAATACAAAAAGTTGAATCAATGACAGCCCCAAAAGCATACATTAGATACATTGGAATTTGGAATCCTTGTTAATTAGATTTTATTATATATAATTGTATTTGTGTTGTATTTTCCAGTGAGAAATCCTTGATGGAAAGTGTTGTAGACTTCTTCTCTGATGTTGTACCTCAGGTAAAAAAACTCTAACTTATTTCTTTGTGGTTAATGTTAGAAAAAAAACGTGCTATGTATTGTAAATTTTAATATATCGGTTAATAGCCAATCAATGAATCATGACAAATATCATAGTTATGTTAATACTTTTATTCGATGATAAATTATATTTTGACTTGACCTGGGTTGATATGTGCACGTGATCAATTGACAGGAAACTATACTTAAGTATTGGGGATGTTCGTTCGGTATTGTTGATAAATGAATTAGATATGTGTCTACCTTCAGTGTTGGGTTATGTCAATGACAATTGTTTAATGTTAGCATGAGTAAGTTTTAATCTTATTGGCAGTTATTTTTCTTCTTCTAGTATTTGCAGTTTAATGGCTGGCTAAATAATTGTTGAACAAAGCCAAGTCAATACTCACTTCAGCCATTTTGTCAACTTTTACCCAAGTTGTTCCTTATCTCGATGTTAATGTTACCAATCTTTTGTTGTATGAAATTGTAGGCATATACAGGAACACAGAAGAATGAAGATAAGGAGAAGATACAGTGGGTTAGATTTGAGAATTGTGACTGTAATGGTAAATACACATGTACATCAATCATTCAATATGCATGGTTCTCACTAGACCCTTAATTATGCTTTGTGGACTGCTATTTTTTTTCCTGTGACTCATGTTTCTGGCAAAATTTCTTTTAATTTATAGTAATTGAAGGACTGCAACTCTTTTCAAAAGCATGGCACCTCCTCAATGCCTGTTGTTTTGTGGACTGTTGTTTTCCCGGGGGTTTGTGTGGGGGAGGCATTTGTGTATGTGGCATTCCCTGCTGCAACTTAATTTCCCTTTTCAAATCCTAGTAAGAACCTTGAATATATTTAACATTGCCTTATTGTATGCAGTAATTATAGCTTTTCTAGATTCATTGTATAGCATTCACCTCTGATATATAAGACCCAAGGTTGTTCTGCTACTCATTGCAGTATGCTTGCTTAAAATATTGACGCCATATTTTTTTTAGCCTGTAGCTGGTCCAGAGCAAAGCCATGGTCACGAATACCCATTATTTGACCTTCATTGTAATTTGTAGTGGACTACTGCGTACAAATCATTAATATGCCCATTTTAATGGTACTATATTAATGGTGAATAAAACCTCTTGAATTATGATTTACGCTTGAAAATTTGGTCTCTCTCTCTTAGTCTTATATTAGACTTTTGAATAATGTTTACTTATATATTTACA